>CM049386.1:28036940-28631940 GCA_026937815.1 Etheostoma perlongum | reverse complement strand
TATCTCCTTTATTTTAGCAACGCAGCAGTGCATACAATGACTTTACTTTTTACTGTCAGTGAATAGCACCGAGTGAACGTCAACGTATTCTTTCGATCTAGTGACAGGGATCCTGTCGTTAGTTCAGATAAGTACTGGTACACTTATCTAGATATAGTAATAGAAGGCATCCCCGAGTGTTATTTCTAAGTGCTTACCTCTTCCTCCGGTGAAAACGTGTCGCTGTTTGGCCGGTGCTTGTGTGTGTGGCGGCGAAGCTGCGGTGGAGAGCGGGTGCTGTAGGCGAGCCTGCCGCCGGTCGGGGAGCGAGCCGATCGGGGAGTGAGTCTCCGGTCGGGGAGCGAGCGCCTCCGGTCGGGGAGCGAGCGCCTCCGGTCGGGGAGCTCGCCCCGCGATCAGCTGATCTGAAGATGCCTAAATCCGTTTGTGACATTTCAGGCAGGATCATGGTCATCCCCAACCAGCACGCACCAGTATTTTAATTGTTTATATTTCAAACATCACTGCAGGTTGATTGTGGGCGATAACGCGGTCGTGTTAGCTTACCGAAACTCTACTGCCGAAGTTGCTGGCTGGCTACGCAACGTTAGCTATATCCGATAGCATCTGTACAAGCTAACTATAGCCAGTTAGCTTTGTGTGTAACGTAATAACCCCCCCATCTCGTAGGAGCGAAGCTTACTATTTTGTTCAATACAATTATGGTACAAAAGGTGCACTAATGCCACATGTATGATGTTGACAACATGGACGCATATATAGGCAACACCAAAGGCAGTCGTAATATTTACCTAGCAGGCTAGGCTAACGCTGTTGTGCTAACGTCCGGCGGCGTAGCGTTAGCTAGCTGCGTAGCTAGCAGTCTAAACTTGTGAAAAGCCGAACAACACCCCCGTCTAAGCTGTGTTTCACTTTCCCTCCAATATTATTATAAATATAATAAAGTCACATGGACTTGATCGAGACCATAGACTGTTAATATTAAAAGACTAGAAGCCACATTAGGCCAGACCAGTGGTAACTACAACGCAGGCTGCTCTGTTATCTCCCCAGCGTGACGTCATGCAATGCATTGTGGGGGGGAAATGAAACACTGTAAAATTGTGCCCATTTTTCTATATTCAGTTTTGCGATATCCAACACCATCAAAAACAATGGATAACAGTTCAAATATTTACTACCAACAAGCAAATTGCACAAATTTGTTGTAAAATTAAACCTGCAACATGGACTTTAATATTTTAAAAAGTATAAATAGTAGAAAAATAGTAAAAGAAGTCCCATCATCTGCTTAAAAAGCTGAAGATTGTAAAAGTTGAACGGTAAAAATAGGTAAAGGTATGCAGAAGTTAGAGAGAGCCAAAAAACGTACGGAATAAGTAAGAATAATAAAGAACCGAATAACAATAGTTGGAATGCTGTGGAACAGCATTCCCACTAATAAAGAACAGAATAACAATAGTTGGAATGCTGTGGAACAGCATTCCAACTATTAATAAGAAAGAAGCAGAATAATAAAGAACAGAATAACAATAGTTGGAATGCTGTGGAACAGCATTCCCACTAATAAGATATTTTAGCTACTAGCGTTAGCTAAGTTAGCTACGCCATGTCATGGTTTAAAGTAACTTTAAAGCCTCAAGATCAGGCTAACATCGCACTAGCCGCCCTTTTCACGTTCAATTAAAAATTAAAATACCCGTGTTCTAGCTAGCTAAATGTAGCTACTAATTTAACTAGCTAGCCAAACAACCATAACGTTAACGTTACACAGGCGTTAACGTAACATAGCGTTAACATAGCTAACGTTAACGTTAGGCATAATTGAACGTTACCCGATATCCGTTAACGTTGATGCTAGCGTTATCTAGCTAACCGTAACCGAGTGTCATACCTCAGTCATACTTTGCTTGTATCGGTTACTTTTCTTTTGTTGGTATGAATGGAACTAAAACCTCAACTGGGAACATAAAGCTGAAGACTTGTTATCGAATCAAATGGCTAGGTAAATTCGGAATATAGCGTTAGCTAATCTGTCAACTAGCTAGCTAACGTTAAATCTTATTTTTAAAAGGTGAAGTTCAGGGGGCGGCTAATTACATGCTAACGGTCGTACTTAATACGTTGTGATTATAAGGTTTTATTTTTACCCTGCTTATCACCAAATGGCACTATCTAGCTATGTTAAACAGTTTAGTAAGACTGTGGTTAGTTTCTGTACACTCGGCATGAACGTTAAATCTGTTTAACAATTAATTTAAAAAAACGGTTTATAAACGGTTTGGAGTGCCAACGGTCATAAAATATCAGTTATTAGATGGTGACCGTTTTTGTTGGCTAACTACTGACAGTCACATAACTTTGTTTTACGTTTTGTTGAAGCTAAATTGACCATAAACCTAACTAGGACTACACGCGTTCGATGGACAAATTGAAACTCATTTGACTTTGAGATCAATATAATCATCAATATCACAATTAATTTGATTGTTACTTTTCCGTTTCATGTTTAAAGTAAGGGTAACTTTGGTAAACTGTTGGTTGTTGTGTGTTTGCTTGTTTGTTTCACTAGTTATCCCTCATTAGATAAGTGGTTCTTTCTAAGAATATCCACCATCTTCTACAAAATGTCAGGAATACACCGTGTTCATTGCAAAACAATAGTTTGCAATACTAAAAATACTGCATCCTCACAAAAGAGCATTATTTGTTGATAACTTTCACATAGTGTGTCAGTTTTTATGTTGGCATGATGTATAGTGGAATATCAGGAGATGTGGGCAGGAGTTGTGAGAGAAGGCAATGAACAGATGAAGGACATCATACCACAATAATGTGTGTGTGTGTATGTGTGTATTAGCGCACATACACACACAGAATCAGAATTTTGGTCGAGCCAGAACGTATCGACTAATAAATCGACCAGTCAACTGGGAGATTACAGCCCTATATCTCACAGATTAACTCGGCCTCCAAACACTCATGTGATTCATGGTTGAACTATGATTGGATCGTAGGTGCTGCTGTCAGTTTCTCCACTAAAGTAGGAAAAATCCCAAGAGTCAGCTAAGCACATAAATATATTCCTGATAACACGGTAATAAGTCATGTCTGTGCTGTTTGTTCTGCGTAGGGCACAGAGTGTCATGTCCTGTCAGCTCATCATGCTGAAACACTGTCGGGGCTAAAAGACCTGAGAGATGCAAGGAGCAGGATCTTTTCTTGCTGACATAATGGCTGACTAATACATGGTGTTAAAAACACTTGTCATGTAAACACACTTGTCATTCCTTGTGTGGTTTACCACTCCATCCGTATCTGTTCCTGATTAGGAGGAACCTCTCAAGGACTCAGTAGCAGTATCATGCTCCATTTCCCCACAGCTTGCACTCAAGTGTCTTGATGTACTGAAAGGACATGAATGAATGACTCAGTTTCACTAGAGTTAGGGTATATACAGTGAGGAAAATAAGTAGTTGAACACCCTGCTATTTTGCAAGTTCTCCCACTTAGAAATCATGGAGGGGTCTGAAATTGTCATCGTAGGTGCATGTCCACTGTGAGAGACAGAAAAATCCAGAAATCACAATGTATGATTTTTTAACTATTTATTTGTATGATACAGCTGCAAGTATTTGAGCACTTATCTATACTTATCTACTTATCACTATATCAGCTAGAATTCTGACCCTCAAAGACCTGTTAGTCTGCCTTCAAAATGTCCACCTCCACTCCATTTATTATCCTAAATTAGGTGCACCTGTTTGAGGTCGTTAGCTGCATAAATTGAATAAAGACACCTGTCCACCCCATACAATCAGTAAGAATCCAACTACTAACATGGCCAAGACCAAAGAGCTGTCCAAAGACACTAGAGACAAAATTGTACACCTCCACAAGGCTGGAAAGGGCTACGGGGAAACAGGGGCCTATTGCACAAAAGTAGAATAAAGATATCCAGGATAAATGAAAAGCGCAGCTTGACTTAGTGTGATCCGCTCATCACGGCTTAATCGGTTGCACGTTTGCCGAGCCAGGATGAACAGGTGAAGCTATGTCAAGCCAGGTGTACATAGCTGGGATAAGTGCACGTTCACGGCTTTCTCACATAGACCACGGTATCGATCACAGATTTACTGATGCAGAGATGGAGAAGACGCATGCGCCATATGTTTCACCCAATGAGCAGCAACTTCTAATGGAAAGTAACGAGGAGGTGAAGATTATGCAAAAAGGGAAATACGGCTCTTATCAAACGGAGAGAAAAAGCCCAACATAGCGGACCCGACTGAATGTGTGAGGGTGTAAAAATATCTCCTTAGCCTATAGTCACTCCACATTTTTACAAAGTTGTAGGCTACACTGTGTTTTAATTGCATTTAATATAGTTTAATGTTTCTGTTTTTATGTGATAAATGTGCTGGTTTTACTGTGAAGTGTCTTTGACTAGCCTATGTAAAGCACTATATACTGTAAATAAAATGTAGGCTATTATTATTTAGCCTTTGCCTTAAAAGTGAGCAGTGGGAATAATGTTCCTCGGGTAATGGACCCTATGACTAGGCTTAATTTCAAACCCTTATTCACAACGCGAGAACATATTTTACAACCATATGCACAAATCTCTATAAGCTATATCTAATTCTTTGTACAATTAATGTTCATACAGAACGATCAGAAAGGGACAACAACTTAAAAAAGAAGTAAATAACTTCAATACACCGCACCAAAATAAAAAGATTAAGATGCATTGTGGTGTTCCTGATGTGATGAATGTAAACTACACTACATACAGTACGTATATAATAATAAGTTAGTGGTCCAGTGATGTGAGACTAATTGAGAAGGTTATGAAACCAATGTAAGCTATAATAAAAAAACATTAGGCCTACATATTAAGGAGTAACACAAACTGTCCTTTATTAGAGAAGGACAAGCAACAAGAACATGAAATCATAAATGTATTGATCTCTGACCAGTCTGCCATCAATATCATCTGGGAATATCGCTACATTAATATCATCTGGGAATATTGCTGCATTAATATCATCTGGGAATATCACTACATTAATATCATCTGGGAATATCGCTGCATTAATGTCGTCACACTTAATCTTCGGAGCGCATCCTGTATAAACCTGAAGCTGAGACCACGGACGCTGCGCTGCTCATCTCTACTTTTACAGAGAGAGTGGACACTGACGCGATTCACAGGACCGGGCAGCGGCCGCACGCCAGGCACGGTACCGTCCCACCGGGAAAAGTCCCACTCCGCATCAGGGTGCCAGTGCAACCATTTCTAACCATCTAAACAGCTGTAGTAGGGTTTAAATCAAACTCGCGACAACAATAGTGACAAGTAGGCTAATGCATGTTAATGAAAATAAAGCAGAAGACATGCAGAAGACAACGGAATAACTGTTAAACACGTTTATTTCGGATCAGACGGCAGCTGATTTGACACATGAGACTCCAGGATTAATCTTAGCCTGGCTGTTAGCCTGCTCTGGACCAGGCTAGCCGCAAAGAATAAATCACCATGGTTACATGGCTGGGTTTAATTCAATCTGGTTTCGTGCAACCGAGTCAAAGCTAAATTCATCCAGGATAACTTGAATATCCCGGCTTAATCCCTTATCCTAGTTTCGTGCAATAGGCCTCAGATCTTCTCTAGATCAGTCAGGTTTCTGGGCTGTCGCTGAGAAACACGAAGTATGAGCACCCTCCAAAGATTCTGTATTGGGTTTAGGTCTGGAGACCGGCTAGGCCACGCCAGAACCTTGATATGCTTCTTACAGAGCCTCCCAAAGCTGTCCCATATCTGTCCTAATAAGGTCCATGTCAATCAATCAATGGATATTCCAGCCTTGTGAAGGAGCCCCTGACGACCAATCAGGAAACGGAAATATGGAACAATATGACTGAGTGACTGTGAGGTGGAGGTGCTCCTGGTGTTCATATTTCTGTTCCACAGCCAATGTTCCCTTATTAGGCTTTTAAAGCAATGCAGACATAACTATTTATGTAAAAATACCTAACAGATGTTTACTTTAGCTCAGTTACCAATGATATACAGTATATATACATCATTTATGGTTCAGATTTGCCATTTACCCCTGTGAGATCACATTTATGATCAGATGATCATTTTTGTTTGTTGTGTGAAAACAAGGAAATTCAATTATAAAAAAATAGAAACAGGATCTTTGACCATTATTGGTGCTTATTTCTTAGAATTTTATCAGAACAGGTGAGAGTGCTTGAAATGTAACAATGGTGTAACTTTGTGTGAGAATATCAGAAAGACAACATAGTTTCATGGGGGGGTCCAGGAGACCCTAACACCTCATATGTAATAGTTATGTGTAGGGGGGTCCAGTAGAGCCGAACACCTCATATGTAATAGTTATGTGTAGGGGGTCCAGTAGACCAGGACACCTCATATGTAATAGTTGTGTGTAGGGGGGTCCAGTAGACCCGAACACCTCATATGTAATAGTTATATGTAGGGGGGTCCAGTAGACCCGAACATCTCATATGTAATAGTTATGTGTAGGGGGGTCCAGTAGACCAGGACACTTAATATGTAATAGTTATGTGTAGGGGGGTCCAGTAGACCCGAACACCTCATATGTAATAGTTATGTGTAGGGGGGTCCAGTAGACCCGAACACCTCATATGTAATAGTTATGTGCAGGGGGGTCCAGTAGACAACATCACCTCATATGTAATAGTTATGTGTAGGGGGTTCCAGTAGACCCGAACACCTCATATGTAATAGTTATGTGTAGGGGGGTCCAGTAGACCAGGACACTTAATATGTAATAGTTATGTGTAGGGGGGTCCAGTAGACAACATCACCTCATATGTAATAGTTATGTGTAGGGGGTCCAGTAGACCCGAACACCTCATATGTAATAGTTATGTGCAGGGGGGTCCAGTAGACAACATCACCTCATATGTAATAGTTATGTGTAGGGGGGTCCAGTAGACCAGGACACTTAATATGTAATAGTTATGTGTAGGGGGGTCCAGTAGACCCGAACACCTCATATGTAATAATTATGTGTAGGGGGGTCCAGTAGACCCGAACACCTCATATGTAATAGTTATGTGCAGGGGGGTCCAGTAGACAACATCACCTCATATGTAATAGTTATGTGTAGGGGGGTCCAGTAGACCCGAACACCTCATATATAATAGTTATGTGCAGGGGGTCCAGTAGACCCGAACACCTCATATGTAATATTTATGTGTAGGGGGGTCCAGTAGACCCGAACACCTCATATGTAATAGTTATGTGTAGGGTGGTCCAGTAGACCCGAACACCTCATATGTAATTGTTATGTGTAGGGGGGTCCAGTAGACAAGAACACCTCATATGTAATTGTTATGTGTAGGGGGGTCCAGTAGACCCGAACACCTCATATGTAATAGTTATATGTAGGGTGGAGGTCCACATTGGTGCTCCGAAGGTGATATACCCTTTTGATTATATTCCTTCCATCACTATATCATGTTGTGTTTAGCTCCAGTACATGTAAAAGTTAGAATAAAGAAATCATCCATCCAACCATGTTTATAAAGCACATTTAAAAAAAAAAATTTAGCCAAAGTGCTGAAAATTTAGCAAATTTATAGTAAAGGCATTGAAACAAGACACAAGGACAATATTAAAGAAAAGCAGCTCTCATAGTGATTAAAAATCCAGAGAATAATTATGTGTTGATTGAATTCAAAAACAGGCAGTGTAGAGGCAACAGTCTAGAGTTTGGGGGCTACAACAGTAAAGGTGTGATTGGCTCTGGGCTTTCACCTCGATCTTGGGACCACAAGGAGCAACTGGTCAGCTGACCTGAGTGCCCTCAGTGAGAGGTTGGAGCTAGTCCATTTATTGATCTTAAAATCAATCCTTAAACATTGTGTGGTTTGGGCATAGATGTAATTAACAGGGAGGATGGGGCGGAAACTGGCCAGTGCAACACATCCCTAAAAGCCTAATATAACTTCCATTACATAAATAAAGACATTTGCACCATAACTTCATTCAGAAAAAGACACAAATTCATTCAGGAAAATTCAACAGAATAGAGGAAATGAAGTGTTTGATATGTTTACATTATGATCCCAATGATGATCTGACACCATCGACCGACAGATTGGGGTAATGCTGGTGTCCATGAATGTGTTGACGTCAAATGCAGTTGCATCGAGGTTTACACTATTTGTTACACTGTAGGACGCCTGTCCAGCACTCGCAGCCCCTCCATCACTCCATTTGTGCATGTTTAAGACCTGAGCATGTGTGTATCTCAGGCCTGTGTGTAGTGTGTTCTAACAACAGAGTGTAAAATTGTAATTTCCCACTGGTCAATTAAAGGTTTAATTAATTTTGTATTGCCTTAAGTTGTGTATGTTCTCGCCTGCAGTCCCATGTCAAAGTGTCCTTGGGCAAGACACTGAACCCCGAGTTGCCCCCGATGCATCGGAGTGTGATGTGTGTGAGTGTGTATCTGATGAGCAGGTGGCACCTTGTCCGGCAGCCTCGGCCACAGTGTATGAATGTGTGTGAATGGTGAATGTATCCTGTATGATGTAAAAGCGCTTTGAGTAGTTGTTAAGAGTAGAAAAGCGCTATATAAATTAGAGGATGGATACCCGACCCGAGCCCGACGGGACCCGACGGTACCCGACGGGTCGGGCCGGGTTCGGACAGATTTTTAGAAAGGATGCTCGGGTTCGGTCGGGCTCGGTCACATCAGCGCGATAAGGCATTGAACATTTTGAATTTAAAACAGCTTAAAATAAATGTCAAATATTACCCTAACATCCGTCTTCCTGTGTGCTGTGACAACGAAAGACGTGCGTATTAAGCTACAATGTGGCAGCGCAACGATGGAAGATGTTAAAAAGAAGTTGGCCGCAGGAGATTTTAAAACTATTGAAAACGAAGGAAAGTCAGCGGTGCATTGATGCGCTTTAACTGTGTCGGGCTCGGTCGGGCTCGACAGAAATATCTTAATGCCTGTCGGGCTCGGGTCGGGTTCGGTTACTGCTCTGTCGGACGCGGGCCGGGCTCGGACAGAAAAATCCGGCCCGATCCGCACTCTAATATAAATACAGTACATATAGGACAACTGTCCTACATGTCTAATGCACTACATTTATATCACTAGATTAATAAACTATTTTGTATAACTTTCCAGAAGTATAAAATCCAAACTCATATAACTCTAAACTGCTGTGCATTGTTTTAGTTTCTGGTAACAGATCTATTATATTACACAAACCTTGTGTTTGATTGTATTTCATCTTCTCACCGGTACCTGAAGCAACACACCAACACAGACCCTTGTGGTTATATTTTCAGGCTGAATACCAGCCCCCAGTTTAAGTCCTGACATTATGCACACAACAATACCCAAATGCGCAATATCCTCATCATGTGCCAGCTACTGCAGGTGACACAAAGTTCATGGGTGCAAATCTGTCAGTAGGCCGTAGGGTGTCAGGCACAGCTGGTGTTTGGGGAGGGAGGGGTAAAGGGAGGTAACAAGTCTTTAACAGGCTAAGTGATGGATGTCTGACTGCTAAGCTCCATACTACAAAGGAGCTACTAAAGCTGCTGAAGACACTAATGAGCCAGTGACTAAACCTGGCCTGGATTCACTGGACTGCACAGGTTAACACAATGCTAGAGGCTGATTGGTTCACACAAGGACGTGTGGTGGATTTATGCCTTCAGTTAAAGGAGTATAGAATATTATGGTTATTAGTTTTTTTATATCAGTAAACACAGGTCAGTGTACTACTGATGTATGATTACATCAGTATGCTTTTGTTTGACATTTTTTATGTTTTCAGTGAAAATACAGTGATTTATTATGTAAATTCAGAATGTGTGTTTATAGGTCAGGGGGCTGCAAGAGGTTGAGAGGACCAAGAGGCCTCAGGTCCCTGCTTAAAGATATGCAAAGCCGCTCAGGCAAACCCTTACAGCAGGTGATTGGTTTTCCACCATCCAGGTTTGGCTTTGTTCGATTCTTAGGTTCTGCCTTTCGGCATTTCACTGGCTCCCCGGACCTTGAATCACTGTATGATTGCAGACATTGCACTCACAGGCAGAAAAGACTCAGGATCCTCAGTCATGTCAGCGATTGGGTGATTTGTTGGAATGGTAATGCCACTTCAATGTGGATCTACCCTTCCGCTAATCCTCATCTACATGAAATCTGTCCAAAAGTAATTTTGGCCTTTTGTCCACAGGAGTCCTACCAGACCATGGTGGTGGTCTTGCAGTGACAAAGAGCCCTTTGCTGGTGGCGGAATTCAGCTAACATTGCAAAGGGAAGTGTGCTAAAACTAGTGGTTTCCCACCAGCAGGTCTTCACAGATGTGTTGAGGTGTTGTCCATGAAGGCTGCGGGGTCTGCGACTGTTGAAATAGCTTCTGAGTGACTCAGCATATCAACGCCTTGTAGCTTTCACCTAGCACTTCACCATGTCCTGCCCAGACTAAGATGTCATCACATCATTGTCAACAACAACAGCACGGTGGCAGCAGCCTACATCCACACACAAGGGGGGCTGGGCTCCCCTTGTTTTCTGCAAACTGGCAATCAAGCTTCAGCACCTGCTGCTATATGCACATGAGCCATGTGGTCATCTCAGTCTGCATTTATCAGGTAAAGTGCTCCATCTAAATGTAGCAGCCAGCCCCTCCCTGTGCTATGTTCCCAGCGTCCTATGTTTTCAGGGTTCTATGTTCCCAGGTTCCTATGTTTCCATGGGTCTATGTTCCCAGGGTCCTGTGTTCCCGGGATCTTATGTTACCAAGCATCTTCTCAGGGTCCTATGTTCTCATGATCCTATCTCCCAGGGTCTTATGTTACCATGATCGTCTCAGGGTCCTATGTTCTCATGTTACTATGTTCTTAGGTTTCTATGTTCTCAGGGTTCTATGTTCCTAGGTTCCTATGTTTCCATGGTCCTATGTTGCCAGGGTCCTATGTTCTCAGGGTCCTGTGTTCCCAGGGTCTTATGTTACCAAACATCTTCTCAGGGTCTTATGTTCTCATGATCCTATCTCCCAGGGTCTTATGTTACCATGATCTTCTCAGGGTCCTATGTTCTCATGTTACTATGTTCTTAGGTTTCTATGTTCTCAGGGTTCTATGTTCCTAGGTTCCTATGTTTCCATGGTCCTATGTTCCCAGGGTCCTATGTTGTCAGGGTCCTGTGTTCCCAGGGTCTTTTGTTACCATGATTTTCTCAGGGTCCTATGTTCTCATGTTACTATGTTCTCAGGGTGCTATATTCCCAGGGTCCTGTGTCCCCCTGATTCTCTCAGGGTCCTATATTCTCAGGGTACTATGTTCTCATGGGTCCTATTTTCCCAGGGTCTTATGTTACCATGATCTTCTCAGGGTCCTATCTTCTCATGGTACTATGTTTTCAGGGTGCTATGTTCCCAGGTTCCTATATTTCCATGGTCCTATGTTCTCAGGATTCTCTGTTCTCATAATGTTGTAAGGGTCCTGTGTTCTCGGGGTACTATGTTATCATGATCCTATGTTCCCATGATGTTCCCAGGGTTCTATGTTCCTAGGGTCCTATGTCCTCATGGTACTGTGTTCCTAGCGTTCTATGTTCCCAGCATTCTATGTTCTCAGCGTCCTATGTTCTGGGGGTTCTATGTTCTATATACCTAGGGACCTATGTTCTAATGGTCCCATGTTTCCAGGGTCCTATGTTCTCAGGGCAGATTTAACATTGCTCTAGTCCACAAAAAGTGTAAAAATTAACTGTGTTTTTAATAGAGATAAATGGACATCCCTATTGTTTGGTAAAGGCCCATAACTAAAAGACAGAGAAAAAATTATTGATTTTTGTTGTTTGTTTCAAAAGAAAGTAAGCCTTGACTTATAATAATTATATTTGTTTAGGGGGGACTAGTGACCCCTACGCTACTCATAGTATGACCAACTTTAATGGAATAAAACTGGAAAACTATACCTTTAAGGACATTCAATTTCAATATTGGTTCTTTCTTACCAGTTCTACAGTATACATTTGTTTTTCAAACATATAGTTTCTTCATGCCTTCCCTTACAGTATCCCTTTTAACCAGGAGCTCAGAGAATGAGCATCCTTATTAGCAGGTGTTAATCCAGCTCATGTTTTCCTGTCGTCTCGCTGCTCTCATGGCTGATTACACTCTGTGAGTGCAGAGCAGGGAGGGCTGTCTGTTGGAGTTCGCTGCTGCACTCATTAGTAGCCAAGCATGGGCAGTGTGTAGCATGCCAGCCTCTAAACACTGGGAAACAGCAACGTAGCCAGGAGCTTATCCACCACACAGCCGCATGTCACTACTTTAGGTCTTTCCACTTCTTTTTTTCTACATATTACCTTTTGGTCCTTGGTTTTACCATGGAGTTGGGGAAAATTCATCTGAATCTAAAGACAGTACTGCTGACGATGATGATGTTCAAATGGGGTAAGTAAGACAACTGTGGTGTTCCAAGACAGTTTGAAGTGTTCCTTGTGAATGATTGTGTCTGTTTAATTGTAATTGAAGGAAATCAAATTGTATATCTCAAGATATTCTGTGCTGTTTGTACTTTTCCTGTAAAAGCAACAGGTTTGATAGAACAAGTTATTACAAGGACATAAATATAAAAACTAAAACTATTTTACCTCACATATTTGCAGCATACAGGATAACACAAAGAATATTAGTACTATATTGGTTAGTCCAGAAGAGCCGTGATGGAGCAGGCCTCAGGAATGTCAGCAAGGCTTTCAGAGGGGCTGCTCTATGAATGGCACATAAGTGGGTTTGGGAGGTGCTTATTCGGCTCCTGTGTGCTCCCACTGTATAAGGAGACTCAAATAGATGGAGACAGGTTGGGGGTGGTTCCTCCTTTGTCACTTACAATTATGAGGGCATTGGCTAGTTTCCAGTGTATTTCACACTACTGAGAAACCTTGAGCATGTGCAGGATCGTTATTGTAATTACAGACACTGTGTGATGTTTTATAGACAAATCTCTTAATTGGATTCTTAAACATTAGCCGCAGGTGAAAGCTTAGATTGTTGATTGTAGGTGTTGATGGTCAATGGACAGTTATTTCAGTTTTTTTTTACTAGCTCTGTCTTTTAGATTTGACACATGACTGGTTCTGAATCAGAGGCAGTATTCCTCAGTCATGCACACTCAAACAGAGCAAACGGGTGAGATCAGTGGAGAGAATCTCATTCCTATCTGTCTGCACATGAATAAGGTCACACAATGTCCAGAAAAGTTACGTTTTGTTTCTGAAAGTTCTGTTCTATTAACATTTAAAAGGCAAAGGGACATCAGGCAGAAGACATTCTGACTCACTCTGGGACATTCTGACTCACTCTGGGAGTTGTTTCTAAGCATAGACTCTTTTCATTGAATGTCATGGTAAAGAACATTAAAGCCATGGTGGCAGAAAAAAGGCAGGGACTGCTGCTCATCTAAAACACATGACTGATAGCACACAGGTCCAGTTACTGTGAGTTCATCATTCAGTGGAATCTCACTGGAATTCTGTATGGATTGTGCCGACTGTAGCAGAGCAGTCTTTTAAAATAGCTATAAAACTCTCGCTATAAAGCAACTATAAATACTGTAGGTATTTATTCAACTTCACTTGACATGAGAAAAATAAAAAAGCAGGTGATACTCATCATTCCAACCAAAGTCTAAAATAAGTGCTCACTAGAGTGACTCACGTAAAGTTGAACCATGCCACTCTTGCTCTTGATAATGTTACTTTATTAAATAAATGTTCAACTGGGATTATGCCTATGTTATATAAGAGGGGGAGGAACAGAACAAGAAGGGGTAGGCTTGTGCAGTATGAAAGCATTTGGATGAGCCGGAACCTGATTCAGGTGGGGATGGACAAACTGCAGCTATTTGCAATGACAAACAAACACATACTTTCAAATGGTCAAAAGGTACAACATATTGAAACAGTCATTTCTTTACCAAGTCCAAGGTCCACAGTAGAACAGGAAGGGCTCAGGAATCAACCCTTGAGGCACACCATTGGACACATGATCTGATGATGAAATATCAATCCCACAGTGTTCATGATCAATTCCAATGCCTGGAAAAAACCCAATTCCAATGAAGTTGGGATGTTGTGTAAAATGTATAGTAAATAAGTTAGAATACAACGGGGCAAGTTTCACTACTCAGTGAACAACTGCGTGAGCAAATAGTCCAACCGTTTAAGAACAACATTTCTCAATTTATAATTGCAAGGAATGTAGGGATTTCATCATCTACAGTCCATAATATCATCAAAAGATTGAGCAAATCTGGAGAAATTTGCACGTAAGCGACAAAGTCGAAAACCAACATTGGATGTCCGTGACCTTCGATCCCTCAGGCAGCGCTGCATTTAAAACCGACCTCATTATGTAGAAGATATTACCACGTGGGCTCAGGAACACTTCAGAAAACTAACGCAGTTAACGCAGTTCGTCACTACATCTAAAAGGTCAAGTTAAAACTCTACCATGTGAAGCGAAAGCCATAAATCAACACACCCAAAACTAGACCGGCCTGCTTGTAGTCCAGACCTGTCTCCCTATGAAAATGTGTGGTGCATTATAAAGAGCAAAATACGGAGACCCCGGACTGTTGAGCAACTGAAGTTGTACATCAAGTAAGAATAGAACAGAATTCCACCTACAAAGCTTCAACAATTACTAAAAATTAGTGTCCTTAGTCCCCAAAAGCTTATTGAGTGTTGTTAAAAGGAAAGGTGATGTAACTGATGTCCCAGCTGAATTTGGAACGTGTTGCAGGCATCAAATTCAAAAGGAGTGAATTTTTGCACAAGTAAATAAAGTTTATCAGTTGGAACATTAAATATATTATCTTTATAGTGTATTCAAATGAATATAGGAAGAAAAGGATTTGCCAATCATTGTATTCTGTTTTTTTTTTTCACGTTTTACACCTGGTCCCAACTTCATTGTGGTTTGTAGATACGTGCGTGCTTGGATTTATGGAAGCAGGGGCTTGGGTGTGGACAAGCTCTGCTTTCTGTCATCTGTTTCATTCACAGGAGAGAAAACTAGATACGCTGTTTATCTGTCACCGTGGGAGGCAGAGACAAAAGATAGAGGAAATCTGTGTGTGATAGACAGAATGCTCTGGTGCTGAGCTGTGGACCTCAGTGAAAGATGTCTTGGAGCTCCTGATTGGACAGTTAATAGAAGACAGAGTTGCTTTGTGTTATGCGTATAAAAACTGTGTAAAACTAAAAATGTTATGGTGTTATTCCAATGTGTGCCTTGTTTAATGAGGGTTTGGGTATGGGAAGCTGGAGGAATGTGAGCCCAAAGTAAGAGAAGAAGAAGAGTATGTGAGAGACATTCTGGAGACTGAGAGTGGACACATGCTCGAGCTGTAATCTGTGCATGTATCCCCCATCCGGAGATTAGAGGAGCAAGGGGATTGGCCCAAAGAGGCTCGAGGGATTACCCTATGGAACGGCTCTGGAGTTCAGGGAGGCTGCCAGACCTGCTCAGGTAGAAGACGGGGGGAAGACTAAAATGGGGGGGATGGGGGGTGGATAGGAAGAAGGTGTGTACAGTGAAAAGCAATGCATTAATGAAGCAGAGAGACATAAATTGACAAACTAGATCATACATCAAAATCAATACAATAGCAGTCAGATTTGATATTATTATCACAGACAATGATTATTTTAGGAAATGTCAAAGAAGCACTGATTTGGAAAGCTAGAACCTCATGTTCAAAGTTGAGATAGGGGTAAAAAATGCCTTCTACAGGAATTCAGGGTTAGGGTTATTTGAATTACTCCATTTCATAATTTAATTGATTTGAATCTTAAATGTTGCTGCTAGAATTGAAACTGGTTTTATGGCATCATTAGAGTTGTCGGTTAGCACCGCTGAGGTCCGTTCTCTGTAGAGCAGGTTCTCCCACGGTAAAGAAATGCATGCTGGGAACTCTGACTTGCCCTTGACTAATGCACGGCATTACATTCCAACTGCCGCTGGACTCTGGTCAGTTAGCATGGGTTAAATGCAGAGGACACATTCCTCGTATGTGTAAAATGTACTGGGCAAATAAAGGATATATTATATTGTTATATATTATAGAATTACATGAGCAACATGGTCATAGCAATGTGGTCCATGTTGCATGGTTAAACATCTCACTTTTTGCATTCAGCTGGAGATAGTGTGTCCCTATCAGAGACCTGCAATTAATGTTTGCTTTTTTAAAAACCTGAAACTTAACCAAGTGTTATTATTGTGTTATTATTATATTGACATAGTTTGCCATAACCATGGTATTACCATCACCTAACCATACCATACTTCCACTGCACTGGTATTTTAGGAAGTGAGAATTTAAATTTGAATTAAGCGTGTTGAACACATGAGCTGACAGTGAACCTGATGAAATGGAGCATATGAAGTTGCTGATGTGACATTCAGGACATATCCAGATGAACACTGTGCTGTGAAGTGCTGAATGGGGTTCTTTAAGGGCAGGGATGAATCAATGAAATCAACTGAATTCATTAGAATAAAGGACTTTCCTGACTCTCCACCAATGTTTGACCCAACAGCACTTATGTTAAATTTCTTACCAAGCAAGCAAAGGATCACCTGCTCAATCAATGCTGGTGTTTATCCTGGACTCTTCTTACATCAAGCAGACGTGAGCCTAATCTGGAAACCATGGGCTCTTCTCTCCTCTGTAATCTGTACAGATCAAACACAGTTAGTGTCTACGGTTCACATTGAGGGAAGATGCACCTCAACAAAAATTGGAAATGACAGCAACCTTCTGCTTTCAGAGGGTGACGCTGGGCCATGGTGTAAAGCTGTGAGCAGCTGCCCGAGTCATGGGGGTTGGGTGCTGGGGCTCACTGCCTGTGACATGTTTGTGGTATGTTATATTTTAAACTTTTAACAAATGCTTGCCACAGTATATCCAATAACATTGAATCATATAGAGACTATGGAGTATTATGGACCATTACACCTGTTCTCCACACATGAAACTGGTGGTCTGGCTATGGCCTCCAGAGGACACGTTATGCCTTTGCAACAAAACCTTGAAGTTTATTCCGCCTCAAAAATAGGTAATTGAACACTGTAGTGGTTATGACCATATCAGTGACTATGTATCTACATGGAAACGGGCCAAATGATGTCTGTGGCTTGCACAGTGATAGCGTTGAAGCAAAGGCCAACTGTAGCTAGTCTAACACAAAGTCCCGGTGTAGCAGGAAAAGGTCAACAGTGTGCAGATTACTCTGAGAAGCAAGGATGCTGCTAGCGCAGCTAAAGGAATTGCCACACAAATCGAAAAGCCTCCTACTCACCAACACCAGATCACAAAATGGACGAGCTACAAATACACATGGAACTGCTGCCTGATGACCATCACAGAAACATGGCTGAACATCACAGACGGTAGCCAGTGTTGGGCACGTTACTTCCAAAATGAAATACATTATAGATTACTAGTTACTGTCAATTGAGAGTAATTAGTTATATTACAATAGTTACTTTCACCAAAATACCAGCAGGTTTGACTTAGCAACTAGCGTGAGAATTTAACCACAGGATCAATTAAATCTCCTCTTTATTTACTTTAATACATCATAGATTATTTAAAATATTTTGTATAATTAATAAAAGTATGTAAATGTGCTGTATTTATATAGCGCTTTTCTTGTCTTAACGCCTCAAAGCGCTTTTACATCATACAGGATACATTCTCCATTCACACACATTCATACACTGTGGCCGGGGCTGCCGTACAATCAGATTAACACTCACACACATTCACACTCCGATGTGCGACACTTCGACATGGGACTGCAAGGCCAGGGATTGAACCACCAACCTTCCAATTGGCAGGCAACTGCTCTAACGCTGAGCCACAGCCGCCCCAAGTATGCAAATTAACTAAAGCTATAAAAATAGAGAAGTAAAACTTACAATTGGTAAGTAGGAGAAAATGAAAATACTCAAAAGTACCTTACAGTTGTATTAAAGTACGGCATAGTTACTTTCTACCGCTGAGAAAATGCAATATTACGTGTAGCCAGCCTCAACATCAATTCCTGACATGTTTGTATCTGTCAGCAGCTCGGACGCACTGCTGCACCGCTGACGGACCGTCACCTGTTGGACACAGATGTTGTCTGTACCGTCTCTGGTTCTGGCTCTTACCACAGGGACAGAGATGGGAGAGCTCACTTTAACGCAGCGTAATAATTCTAGAAAATAATATCCATCTGGCAAATGTATGTGTTTCTGCAGTCACCTCAACCATCGAATACAGCAACAGGAAATAATACTCACTGCTTTTATTTCCTGAAGAAATGTTTTGCGGTGTTGGTGCCTTTGTCGTTATTGACGCTACAAGACTCCTTTAGCATGATAAAGGACCAAGCGCTCCTTTAGCGTCTTATAACACGTGCTTGGTCGTCTCCTTTAGCGTCATATAACATGCTTGGTTGTCTCCTTTAGCGTCGTATAACACGCCTGGTCGTCTCCTTTAGCGTCATATAACACGCTTGGTTGTCTCCTTTAGCGTCATATAACACGCTTGGTCGTCTCCTTTAGCATCATATAACACGCTTGGTCGTCTCCTTTAGCGTCATATAACACGCTTGGTCGTCTCCTTTAGCGTCTTATAACACGCTTGGTCGTCTCCTTTAGCGTCTTATAACACGCTTGGTCGTCTCCTTTAGCGTCATATAACACGCTTGGTTGTCTCCTTTAGCATCGTATAACACGCCTGGTTGTCTCCTTTAGCGTCATAAAACACGCTTGGTCATCTCCTTTAGCGTCGTATAACACGCTTGGTCGTCTCCTTTAGCGTCTTATAACACGCCTGGTTGTCTCCTTTAGCGTCATAAAACACGCTTAGTCATCTCCTTTAGCGTCGTATAACACGCTTGGTCGTCTCCTTTAGCGTCTTATAACACGCTTGGTCGTCTCCTTTAGCGTCGTATATCACGCTTGGTCATCTCCTTTAGCGTCATATAACACGCTTGGTCGTCTCCTTTAGCGTCTTATAACACGCTTGGTCGTCTCCTTTAGCGTTGTATATCACGCTTGGTGGTCTCCTTTAGCATCATATAACACGCTTGGTCGTCTCCTTTAGTGTCTTATAACACGCTTGGTCGTCTCCTTTAGCGTCGTATAACACGCTTGATCGTCTCCTTTAGCGTCTTATAACACGCTTGATCGTCTCCTTTAGCGTCTTATAACACGCTTGGTCATCTCCTTTAGCGTCTTATAACACGCTTGGTCATCTCCTTTAGCGTCTTATAACACGCTTGATCGTCTCCTTTAGCGTCTTATAACACGCTTGATCGTCTCCTTTAGCGTCTTATAACACGCTTGGTCATCTCCTTTAGCGTCTTATAACACGCTTGATCGTCTCCTTTAGCGTCTTATAACACGCTTGGTCGTCTCCTTTAGCGTCGTATATCACGCTTGGTCATCTCCTTTAGCGTCGTATATCATGCTTGGTCGTCTCCTTTAGCGTCATATAACACGCTTGGTCGTCTCCTTTAGCGTCATATAACACGCTTTACCTACACCTACGCCACTTTTCAAACGTCCGTATTTTACGTGTTCGGAGTGAAAACGGGTTGTGATGAATTCTTTAAAAAAAAAACTTGCGTTACTGAGATTGTAACGAGTATAATATCACTAAAATGTAATTAGTAATGCATTATATTACTGTGTTACAGCAAAAAGGAATACATTACTGTAATTGCTTTACTTTTGTAAAGCGTTACTCCCAACACTGACGGCAGCTAGAAGCTAACAGCTAGCAGCTAACAGGGCGAGCTAGCTACCAGCAGGACAGAGACAGGGTAGGTGACTTTAAACAATGTCTGAGTTGAAAAGGCATCTTGTCACATAAGGGCCCGGTTCATGTTGCACAGCCATTTTAATTGCATTTTGTGTCTGTTAAGCCACAAAGGCTCTCTAAAACTGCTGTTTGAGCTCAGTGGAAGCTCTACACGTAGCTGCAGATACACCGGTTCGGGTGCAGGCAAAACTTTTTCAATCAAAAGTACACGCATATTTGTAGAGATCAAGATTAATGTAATAATTGGCCGGAATTCTCCTTTAAGTTTCTGAAAGTCACCGATGCCACAATCTTTTGAACATAGTCATACTGAGAAATACAGAGAGAGTTCTGTCGAGCTGAGCATTAATATCACAGAGTTACACACTAAAGCTTTAAGGCTTGTTATCTTATGTCACAAAACAACACATCTTGTTAAAATAAGAAAGTTGTCGTGATTACATGAATTACTATGTTGTTATAAGAAGAAAAAAGAGTCTGCCTGAAACTTTTGCACATATGAGACATTCAAACAAAGGAGAATGGCTGTAATTTATTCATGCACTTAATCTTTATATGCATAACTCATGTTAATGAGGGCTGGCTTCACATTAGACTAACAGCATCACATTATGTCTACTGGAACAATACAGAGCAGTCTAACATTCTTTTCAATAGAAACAATTCCCATTAAATACAGAGACTAGCTCTGATGTATCTGATGCTACACGGCTGTATGGCTCCGTGGCTCCATGGCAGCACCAAGGTCTGCTGGGCTGCACATGCTCTGGGTTAGAAAGAAAAACACTACTTGCAACAAACAATAAAAGTGACTTTTTCCCCAACCAGTTGATCTGATTCCATATTCTTTCCCTTTGCCCCCCTGCTTCCCCTCCATAACTCCCTTCACTGTGAATATCTTCCACTTGAGTGAGCGTTTGGAAACAGGACGCTGATCAAAGTGTCTGAGCAGCGAGGCTGCGAGTAGTGGACGGGGAGTTGGGACTGCCCTAATAAAAGGAATGTGAACTGATTCCACAAGAGGCCGCGTGTCATTGGCTGCTCAGGGGAGACAGATCTTCACTGAACTAGTGTTCACATCCAGAGAGAGAGAGAAGGGGCACAGTACACTCATTATCTGCTCTGGCTACAAGCTAACTGAGCCAAGAAACACAATTAGAGCTAGTAGAGGGAACAGTGTTTGGAGCTGGGCCAACGTTCATTAACAGGGGAACTTGGGCCTGATGTCCCTCATTTTCACCGGATGTTTGTCCCCGTCCTCTGTCTCTGTGTTGGCGTTCTAACCTCTGGTGGATTCCTGAGGACTATGGTTACCTAGTCTGGTCTCTGCAGGGTAAATCCAGACAGCTAGCTAGACTATCTGTCCAATCGGAGGACTATGGTTACCTGGTCCTCAGATCTCTGCAGGGTAAATCCAGACAGCTAGCTAGACTATCTGTCCAATCGGAGGACTATGGTTACCTGGTCCTCAGATCTCTGCAGGGTAAATCCAGACAGCTAGCTAGACTATCTGTCCAATCTGAGGACTATGGTTACCTGGTCCTCAGATCTCTGCAGGGTAAATCTAGACAGCTAGCTAGACTATCTGTCCAATCTGAGGACTATGGTTACCTGGTCCTCAGATCTCTGCAGGATAAATCCAGACAGCTAGCTAGACTATCTGTCCAATTGGAGTTTTCTGTTGACGACTAAAACTACTTGTGAACGTACACATGTTCTACCAAAACAACTTCCTTCCTGAGACTATTTAGCAGAGGCACCATGGCTCTGTCCGGAGCTTAGCCCCGCCCAAGACGATTGTGATTGGTTTAAAGAAATAAACCAGAGCAAGTTTTTCTCTCATCCAGGAATGCTGTGTGGACTAGACAGACCCTCCTCCACAGCGCTGTGGAGGAAGGTCTGGCTATGTGTGTATGCACACGTAAATAAATGTCTTGATAGTTCCAAAAAACACAAAATACAGCACCAGCTGTGCCAGTCATAACAATAAATCACACATAAAGTATTATCATTACCAAGTGACTTGTAAAGGCTGGACTGAGTGGGCCACGTGTGGGCTTCAGCTGTACAGTCTATGTCAGGATTTAGGGCAGCTGCATGTGAACTTGGGTGCCAGGACTCTTCCATGAAGTGAGAGCAGATTAGAGGAAGTATCAGAATGAAAAAGTGAAACAAGTTTAACAGCAGGTGACCTATTTTAGTCACACTTGGTCATTTAAGGTCATCCACTTGTTTGTTGCTGCTAAATGGAGATAGTGTCATGGAAATATATTTAATGAGCGGGCCCTGCCCACCGTCCTGCAAGTGTCCCCGCAGCACTGCGTGACCGACCTGGCATTAAGTCTTATTATCTTTCTATTTATTCAGACAGCCCAGGCTTGTCTCTATGTCTGTATGTCTCTATGTCCACAGCCCTGACAGGATCCTGTTCACTGCTAAGACAGTACTGCTAACGTCTGGGACAACTTGTTGTATTTCCTGTGGCTGTAGGGAATGTGGTGTTTGCATTAACAGTGACTGTGACAGGACATTCAGCTCTGATACAGCTGTCTGCACATGCATTCGTTCATCCTTGCAAACATGTGCTTGTGTTTCAGGAATCCTGTGCACAGCCACTTCAGACAAATGTTTGTCTGCTCCCTGCCAGAATGGAGCCACCTGTGTGGACACCATGGATGACTACGCCTGTCTCTGTGCCAGAGAGGGGGTCCAATACATGGGCAAAGACTGTGATGAGCTCTATGACGCCTGCTCCTTTGCCCCCTGTGATGACTGCACCAGTACCCCGGGCATGGCAGAATACCACTGCATCTGCCCGGACGGACTCACAGGGGATAACTGCACTGAGGAGGTGGACGAGTGTCAGAGCAACCCATGCGTCGAGCCCCGCTCTCTGTGTGTAGACCAGCTGAACGGATACTTCTGCAGATGTCCTCCTGGGTACGGGGGTTGGGACTGCAGGACACATGTGACTGACTGCATTGATGAACCCTGCAGCAACAATGGCACCTGTGTGTTGAGACCACAGGGCTTTGAATGTCGCTGTGCACCGGGGTTTGAGGGGATGACCTGCGAGGAAGATGTGAATGAGTGTTTGTCAGAGCCCTGTCAGAACGGAGCTATCTGCATCCAAGGAGTGGCAGAGTTCCACTGCTTCTGTGTGCCGGGGTTTCAGGGTTATAACTGCGAGATCGACATCAACGAGTGCGCCTCGCGACCCTGTGAGAACAACGCCACCTGCATCAATGAGAAGGACCATTATGAGTGTGAGTGCCTGCTGGGATTTGCAGGTACACACACACACACACACACAAACACAAACACAAACACACACACACACACGCCATGGTGCCAGGGTAACATAGGAACCTAAATTAAAAGATAGTTTGGTATAGTGTGTTTTTCTTTTTATACAATATTTAAGACTTGCTAGAATTTATAAAATAAACATGACAACGTTATAAAAAATAAGTGAAGACATTCATTTTGGTTGGTTATTATTAATGCACCATATTACTACATTTTCCTTAACACATACATTTTGTAAGAACTGCTGCATTATGTTAGCCTGGAAATCCAGACCCAGATCTGAAAGATTAAGGGTCTGGCATGGAGTAATGAAAGTCGCCCATCTCGAGGGGACAGCACCAGGCGTGCATTTGAAAATCTCACGCAATTGGATAACACTAGGAGCAATCACAACAACACACAGGGTGATGTATCCAGGACCAAGTACACTTAGCTACCAGCGGAGCTAACTGGTAGATTAGACTATACACACACACAAACACACACACACACACACACACACACACACGCCATGGTGCCAGGGTAACATGGAAACCTAAATTAAAAGATATTGTAGTAATGTGTGTTTTTACTATGTGATTGGTGCAGCTCACATCTGGCCCCTCTTACATCAGATACACCGATGTGATTGGTGCAGCTCACCTCTGGCCCCGCCTATATCAGATACACCGATGTGATTGGTGCAGCTCACATCTGGCCCCGCCTATATCAGATACACTGATGTGATTGGTGCAGCTCGGCTACAAGGGCATAGTTAATGAGCAGCATTCCTTGATAGAGTAACTCGCTGAGAAAATTCAAATTGTGTTCTCTGGATTTCCAGGTGAGCATTATGTAATAATTTATTAAAAATACAGAGACATTTATTTCATAATGCATTATGTTTTAATACAAAATGCAGCAGATTATGGCATAATGTGGGTGTTACTATGTGTCATCAGACGGGAAGTCGTCATATTGGAGATACTCTGCATCACAACAACTGTGTTTTTGGTTGTACCGAAAACGTGGAGGAAAGGAGGCGCTTGTAGTTGGTGAAGCTCAAACTCACTCAGGTAGTGTACAGTGTAGAGAGCATCGCTATGATGTCATACAGTTAAGGTCAGGTTGATTAAAGATGTTACTGCATTACTTACTTTGGCCTTCACAACACAACGGTCGTTAATGACTTGGTACTGCGTCTCCCCCCCATCCACACACCATCTAGTTATAGGCCTCCTAACCTTTGTAGGATGGGCTCGGAGGGAAAAGCAGGTAGTTGACTATATCGGGACATGCAACTGAAGGAAGAATCATACAAGAACGGGTCGTCATAGATACAAGAAGAGGGAGCCGACTCGTAGGGATCGGCACCGCCAATGAACTGTAATTTCTCTAAATATCTTTCCTTTTCTCGTGGTCCAAGTCCTTCCCTATATGGCTTTGCATGTTGGATGCTTTTCTGTTGTTTAGACATGGCTACATTCATTTAAAGTATCCAAAGTGCACAATACTCCACTGTACTCTGTTCAGTTGTTTACACCAAGTGCTTCCAATGTAGCCGCCCACCCTGGTTACTGCCCAGAACGTGACGTTGGTGAAAACCCTCCATAAAGTGAATTTTTATTACATTTTCCTCCTCATCGTTGCATCACACTAGAGTTTGTCTGCCCCCTTGGTGCAGATTGTTTGTTTCATGCACTGAAACTTACATAAAGACTTTCAAAACATGTACACGATGGTGAGACCTGAAAAACACAAAATACATAGTTGCAGGTACTGCAGATTCACAGTAATATAACTTCATGCTTAGTCTCCTGCATGTGTGTTTGCTTTAGTGGAGCTGTGAATGAAGAAGTCATCATTAATCATCTCCATTAGCAGAAACACAGCATTGCTGTTTTCTACGTCTTGTTCCTTACCATCGTCTCTTACGTGTTTTGTTTGTTCTGATAAAGTAGGCACGAGGAGTATTTTAAGTGCACAGTAAGATGTTGTTAGTCAGCCATCTTATCTGCAGTTCAGATAAACTCTTGCTTTTCTCCTTTCTCAACACACCTGCTGTGTGTCAGAGGAGCTTGGTGTTATCTGTGAGCGGCCGGGTTAGATTCTGCTGTCACACTATCTCTTAGTTTGGACTTTTATCCCGCAGCTATCTGCAGACCAGAATAGACTGATGCATACAGTACATCAGGCAGAGCAGTGTGCTTGCTGTGTTGATTTATTGACACAGAAACCCCCTTCTACATATATCGTATAAAATTCAGTATTAAACTGGACCTATAATAAAGTGTATATGTACCTTTTTAATGGTGCATATAATACTAAGCTTTTAAAATAAAATGATGCATTATTCAAATACTTATACATCATGTTTTAATGTTAAAATGGGCCACAGTGAATACTTAAGCTCCATCTGTATCTGGGAATAGCTACCATACCTACGTATATACCATATACCACACATACCATACCCAGTAAGCCACTAATTTTCAGAAATATTTTAATTTATCTTTAAACCATCGTACAAAACTTTGGTGGCTCCCTCCTGCTGCAACTCTGAGGAGCCCTTAGGGGTCCCGGTCCTCCTGTTGAAGATTTCTGAATTAACATAATTAACAATAGCAACTTTTGCCAGATATGAACATCTTCATCATTGCTTCTTATGCTTTTTACTGACTGATGTGGACTCTGCCCTCCTCCCCCAGGAGTTAACTGTGAGGTGGAAATCGATGAGTGTGAGTCCGGGCCCTGCCACAACGGGGCCACCTGCCACGACCTGGTCAGCACGTACGTGTGCGAGTGTCTGCCTGGCTTCGATGGCATCGACTGTGAGCTGGATGTGGACGAGTGTGCCAGTGAGCCCTGCCAGAACGGAGCCCGCTGCCAAGACATGGTGAACAGGTAGGCCAGTCAACAACCTGCTGTCTGGGGGCGCTTCGTCTTGTGCATGGTCCCCCTATTGGGACTTGTATCAATGGACCTAGTGCAGTTTGGCCTCTCGTTTGTTATCATTACTTCTATTTTTCTGCAAAAAAGATAATCACAACAAATACCCAGAAGGTTTTTAACAACAGTAAGTTCTGCAGGTGTTCACAGAATTCTCAGACATATTCAGTCAGCTGCACAGTAAAACTGATTGTTTCTTGTTGCCTATCGCACAACACATGTACTTCTCCTTCTATATTACACAAAGGACATAATAAATATCTTAATTAGTAAGAAAATATGAAAGACTACAAAAAAATGTTAAGATTGAAAATGTTTTGGACAATTTTGGATTAGGAAATAGAGTTGCTAATATTAAATGATGCAGTGATGGCCAGCAGCATCCAGACTGCTAGAAGAGTGTAGAAGGATTCTGGAAACATAACCTCATGGCTGTGGGCTTGTCAGAAATAACGGGGTGTTTTACATCCATCCATCCATCCATCTTCATCCGCTTACAGCCCCTGACCTTCGCTGCCACCCATATGGCAGCGCACCCGACCCCATTGGTTCCTTCCATAGGTGGTGGGCCCATGGGCTGGAGGGAGAGGTGCCACGTAGCTTTTTCGGGCTGTGCCCGGTTGGGCTCCGTGGCAAACCTGGCCACCAGGCGCTCGCTGACGAGCCCGCCGTCTGGGCCTGGCTCCAGATGGGGGCCCTGGGCTTCCTCCGGGAAGGGTTCCTCGATCCCTTCCTCGCTTTTTCATAGGATATTTGAACTATTCTTTGTCTGGCCCCTCCCCCGAGACCACTTTGCCATGGGAGACCCTACCAGGAGCACAAAGCTCCAGACAACACAGCCCTCAGGTTCATAGGGACACACAGACCTCTCCACCACGATAAGGTGATGGTTCCCGGAGAGGATGGAGTGTTTTTTTTCCTGGTAAAATGCTTGCTTAGCTATGGAACTGGAATGTAAAGCTAAAACATGAGAGGAACACACTGGGGCTAAATTATACAACTCTCACTGTTACAACCACCGGACAGCCTCGTTCTAAGGTGTCAATAACATAATTTAAAAAGAGTCAAAAAGCAACATCTTCACCAGCAGGCTGGAAGGTTTTAAGCGTGAAGTGTCATACCTGTAACCAGGGTCGATTTTGCTGGGGGGGATTTCCCCCTTTCTGGTCTACATATCCCTGCTGAATTATTTTTTTATCTCCGGTGGGGACAAAATGTATCCCCCCCTTAAAATGATCAATGCTACTTCACCAATAGACCATATTATACCTAAAATAGAAGGATTTTAAACTAAGTAAAGCAGTGTAAAGGGAACAGTCTATAGTGCCATTGAGCAATAATACCTGAGCAGCAGTTGCTGGTTGTATTTAGTCTCTACAGAGCTCCAGGACACCGGCTACCAGCAGCAGTTGCTGGTTGTACTGAGTCTCTACAGAGCTCCACGACACCGGCTACCAGCAGCAGTTGCTGGTTGTATTTAGTCTCTACAGAGCTCCAGGACACCGGCTACCAGCAGCAGTTGCTGGTTGTACTGAGTCTCTACAGAGCTCCAGGACACCAGCTACCAGCAGCAGTTGCTGGTTGTACTGAGTCTCTACAGAGCTCCAGGACACCAGCTACCAGCAGCAGTTGCTGGTTGTACTGAGTCTCTACAGAGCTCCATGACACCAGATACCAGCAGCAGTTGCTGGTTGTATTGAGTCTCTACAGAGCTCCAGGACACCGGCTACCAGCAGCAGTTGCTGGTTGTATTTAGTCTCTACAGAGCTCCAGGACACCGGCTACCAGCAGCAGTTGCTGGTTGTACTGAGTCTCTACAGAGCTCCATGACACCAGATACCAGCAGCAGTTGCTGGTTGTATTGAGTCTCTACAGAGCTCCAGGACACCGGCTACCAGCAGCAGTTGCTGGTTGTATTTAGTCTCTACAGAGCTCCAGGACACCAGATACCAGCAGCAGTTGCTGGTTGTATTGAGTCTCTACAGAGCTCCAGGACACCGGCTACCAGCAGCAGTTGCTGGTTGTATTGAGTCTCTACAGAGCTCCAGGACACCGGCTACCAGCAGCAGTTGCTGGTTGAATTGAGTCTCTACAGAGCTCCAGGACACCAGCTACCAGCAGCAGTTGCTGGTTGTACTGAGTCTCTACAGAGCTCCAGGACACCGGCTACCAGCAGCAGTTGCTGGTTGTATTGAGTCTCTACAGAGCTCCAGGACACCAGCTATCAGCTACATGATCAGCGTCATGCAACGATTACAGTTATGTTTTGGAAAAAGATTGTGGTTAAAGGAACAAACAAGTGTTTCCTGGGTGAAAGTATTTTGTTTTCAACAGGAAGTGAACTCCGCTGTGTGGCTTGAAGCACTGTGTTTTATGTTGACACCACGTTGTGCTATTTCATTCTGAGATCATGTTCCATTGGATATTGAAGTTCATAAGTGTTTTGGCATGGCTGGCCAAGTGGCTTCATATACCTGGTGTTGGAAGGTGGATTTCTAATAGTTTTGTTTTGTTGTGTAAGATCAAAAAACAACCCCAACAGAAGGTTTTTCACAAATTGCACTCTGTCTTTCACCACACCCAACAGTGAGGTCAAGGGGTCCTTGAGTACATCTGTACTCTACCTATGAGTACAATAGATGCAATAATAGACAATAGTCAATGCCCGATTATATAAATGCATGTATAAATAGCAGATCTCAGTGTAGTAATATTTCTTAAGAGGAAAAAACAAACACTGGCCAGCTGCTTTATATGTGTCGAACAACAAAGATGATCGATCAAATTACGCAGGTTGGTGCCAACAGCAGAGGAAAGAGGCCCCCCATCCACCATCCCCCCACACTTCCCCACCCCCCCAACCCTCTTCAGTTGCTTCTCAGGGTCTCCGGTCCCTGTGCGGACGCCACAGATGGACAAGCTGACAAAGCTGGCTTGTCCGTCTCTGGAGCTGCCATCCTCTTTCCGCCCTGAGAAGGAAGTTTGCTGTTCAGGTATTGCCCTTTGTCTGATCTCTCTGTATAAACACTCATTTTGTCTCCTGCAGCTATGAATGTGACTGCAGCGATACAGGATTCCAGGGTGACTACTGCGAAGTGGACATCCCTGAGTGTGCCTCCAATCCCTGTCAGCACGGTGCCTCGTGTTCAGAGGGAGTCCGAGGATACGCCTGCCTCTGCTGGCCAGGTACTCCATTACAGCCATGCCAAGCCCCCTGGCTGTGTCAGCACACAGTTAGACACGCAAACGGCCCACAGAGCAATCATCTAAACTGCTAATTATACACCAAGTGTACACAACCTGTGTCTTATTTAAAAAGATGCTCTGTTGCTCTTCTCTCACAGTTACTCAGGACAATATTAGCAACTAGTATTTTTAGGACGAGTGGAAATCAGGGTCAAAGATTTGTTTGACAGTGGGGTCACTATAGAAAAACAGTGGTCTAACTAAAACATTGTTATGGGATAGAATATTAGCTGACAGTTAATACCAGTAGGAGGCAGGAATGCAACATATGGGATGCCAACTGTCGTAAAACCCTAAGATAAAGAACTAATATTTTTGCTTTGCAACAGAATCCAACAAGTTTTCTTAAAAGAAAGTTATATAAAGTGCAAACTGCAAATGTTTTAGTTTGTTTGGTTATTTACAGAAATATGTCATCAGTAAGGATCACCAAGCCATGCTAGCAGCTCTGTAGCTTCACAGCATCCTACAATATTCACAATGATATCACTAACAAAGTTAATATGTGAGCACATAATATTTATTATGTTAATTATCTTAGTTTAGCATTTGTGCAGGCTTATTAGCAATAAACACAAAGTCCAGCTGGGGCTAATGGGGATCTTTGTTTTGCAGGTATTTGGTCATAAACCACAGAAGATTTTGACTTGATGATGGCACAAGACCAAAGTTTTAAAATTCATTCTGAAACGTACATACAATACAATACAATACAATACATACAAGTCTGTATAAAATGGCATGGTCATTTCTTTCTTTATTTCAACATGTAATTGGAGGATAAACCCCTTCAGATGCCTTGCCTTCAATGGGGTGCTCAGGAAGAATCCATGATACATTTAAGCACATACGTAAATAATAATAATAATAATAATGATAATAATAATAATAATAATAAATACAATCAAGTCTAAGGCATGATAAAAAGGTTGTTGAGTGTGAAGATCTGGATGAAACTAAAAGCTGATTCAAGTATAAAGGACAGTTCCAGTAAATGCATTTGAAAATAAAGAGCAACCAATGAAAATGTCTCCTAGCGTGAAGTGGCAGCCAGTTCAGTGTATCATATATAAAACACCTTTTTGAGCAAAACTCTGACTGCAGATAAGTTTGAATTTTAGTCTTATTGGAATCAGATGTGTATAAAAGCATTAACAAAACAATTACAACAAAAGTTTGGAAGATCATTAATACAATTCTAAAATAGAATTGTATCCTAAAATAGGACCTTGTGGTACACCCAGTTAAATAATCACAATGATTGTGATAAAAAAGTATGACATTGAGAACAGTTATGAAGGTCAAAATCAAAGAAATTGCTCCTTTTTCTAAAGATGAGAATACATTATCAGTACAGTTTACAAGGGCAGTAAATACTGAAATATGGAGATCATGTACAGTATGTACTGTCATAATTGATTATAAATTAAGTTCTCAAATATTTAGCTGTAGTGCAAATAATTCTTAAGCTGTAGTGCCTGACTTCCTTTATGAAGTGAAGTAACTCTACAACATTTACAGTGAGAAAGAGAAGAGAAATGAAAAGCAAACGTCATGAACTTAGCCTTACTTATTGAGATGTTTCCCTGAGAGCCACAAACTCCTGGTGGCACCACAAAGAAGTCAAAGAATCCTTAAAGTCAGAAGGATTAATCCTGCAAATGACTGCAGAACATCCATGGTGATTATAGTTATGGAGACATTAAACTATTATGCAGATGAAAGTGGGGGACCAGCTGACCTTGCCAATATGCTAGCATGTCCAAAAACAAAAACAGTAAAACGTAACAGACATAATCAGAGTTATAAGTCTAGTCCCAAAAGAGTCAAAAAGCTCATATACAAAATGACTTGTGAAAGAGATGAAAGAAAGCTACTTCTCTGATATCATCAGATGTGAGTAAGGAATCAGAGGTTCCTTTTTGTTCTTAGTTTATTATTAATTGATATTATAATAATAATAAGTATTTCTATATGATTGTTTCCTCACAGATTGTGACAGATCTAAGAAGACATATGGAACCCTTCATATGTGTGCATCCTGTTGTTGCCTTCTCTAGGTTATGAAGGACCAGACTGCGAGATAGATATCGATGAGTGTGGCGAGCAGCCGTGTGACAACGGCGGCGAGTGTTTCGAGCGCTCCGATCCGTCCCACTGGGAGCTGGACTGGGAGCTCAGCTTTGCAGATGCAGCTGGATACATCTGCCAGTGTCAGCCAGGCTTTGCAGGTCAGGGAACCTTAGGAAACCAATCAGTTCTCACACCGTTTTACGCTTTTCTGACAATCATTTCATTTTGTTTACATTACAGGAGAGAACTGCTCGGTCAACGTTGACGAGTGTGAGTCTGAACCGTGCCAGCACGGTGCCACTTGTGAGGACAAGATCAACGGCTACACCTGTGCATGCGCTGCTGGATTTCTAGGTGAGCCAGGGACCATGTAATCAATGGGCTCATGTTCAAATTAAGAATACTATATGTTCTTTGTATCAGTGGTAACGCAACATTTTTTTGCTATTCTAAAAATAAATATCACGCTTATACATAAGTACGTACATAGTAAATATGCTCAGAAAATAAAACCATCAAAATAATTCAGAGTTAATGGACTAACATTAGTAAAGAGCCAGCTATCACAAACATAACACTTGTTTTAATCCCTTAAATCCAACTGATCCAAACATTATTCCAGCCCAAAACACTTTCAGAGTCTAAATTGCAACGGAGCCAGGGATCAAACTCCAATTCCTAGATGGTCCGCTCAACTACCTGAGCATCACATCTCTATAGGGTGACCATTACATGACAAACAGCTGAATTCCTGAATAGAAATGATAAATCATATTGGTGCAGAGTATTTTACCCATTCTCATCTGGTCACCCCACATCTATATCAAGGTTGCCTGGTGGTAAAGGGCTTTCTGTAATATTAGTCTGGGTCAAGGAAGTACATTTTCAGGATAATTGCCTGACATGTCCCTTACCTTCCTCTCTCAAGCAACAACAAACTTCTAGCTAGCAAGCTACACTCTGAAAATGTCAAGTTTTAAAGAAAGTTTGTTGTAACAAGGCATACACAAACACACACACACACACACACACACACACACGCACACAAAAACAAAGCACTCTTCAAACCAAATGAATGAAATTAAATGATGAATGAAAACATTTCAGGGGCTTTTCAAGCAAATCAATTGAAGCAATTTAAGTCATAGCCTAAAGAAATACAGAACATTAAATGCACCTCTCTCTCCTGTTTGATAAGGTTTGATAAAATGACAGAACAAATGTTTTAAGAAATAACTGTCCATTTAAAAAAAAAAAAAAATGAAACCATATTTATGAGGCTTTTTAAAAGTTCCAGCAATGGGCTTGGACCTGAGTGCTACAAACAGGGTGGGAGAGTCAGCACATGACTAACTTGTTGACAAAAAGAATATGGGGGAAATGTCAGCATATCTTTCCCTTTGCCTCCCTGGTCCTGCCCTGGTAGACTGTAGTCCTGTCAAGCTAACATGGCTAACCCCCCATGTTGCCCCCTGCAGGTGAGCTGTGTGAAGTCAACATTGATGAATGTGAGAGCCAGCCGTGTCAGAACGGGGGCTGGTGTGAGGACGGCAGGGCATCCTACACCTGCCACTGCCCTGAGGCCGAGTCAGGTGAACTTCCATGGGGAGGGGCTAACTGCCATGTGAAACTCTACGGCTGTGTGGACCATGAATGCCAGAACGGCGCCAAGTGCCAGGCGTGGCTGGAGGCTGGAGAACACGGCCACACATGCTTGTGCCCCCATGGGTTCTATGATGAGCAGTGCTCCACCAGAACTACTTTCTCCTTCTCCATTCCTGGATTCATCCACATCCAGGTTGTTCTAGAAGAAAGGACCCGCAGGGAAGTGGAGCACCGTGGTCACCATGGTTTCGGAGTACAGCTACGCTTCCGCACAACTATACACAATATGTTGCTCTTCTACAGAGGGGATTTGGACAATCACCTCTTCTTGGAGATTGTGAATGGTGGTCTTCACGCAAAGGCCTTTTCTGAGGAGTCTGAACTGGATGTAACATTTCCTGGTTTGGTCAGTGACGGAGACTGGCGGGATGCTCATGTGTTTGTAGATAATGAAGGCCTGGTTCTGGTTGTGAAAGGCGCTGGCTGTGACAGGGATGGGTGCACAGTCACAGATGGTGGTGCTGATGAAGCAGCTTTCAAGCCCTCTGAAGCCTTCACTCACGTGTATGTAGGTGGAGCACCAGAGCACCTTTTGGAGTACTCTGAGAGGGGTGCAGGCTTCATTGGATGTATGGAAGACCTGATGATTGACTCTAAGCCTATCCTACCACAAACACTTCCAGAAGACCAAGGCCATGAGCTGGGCTGCAGTAAGACTGAGTGGTGTCAGCCGGACCCCTGCTATGGACATGGACGCTGTGTGGACCTGTGGACCAGCTACCAGTGTGACTGCTACCGGCCCTTCCGTAGTGAGCGCTGCTCTCAAGGTAAGCACTTTACCACCTGTAGTGGTTTTAAAGAAGTATTTTTTACTTCACCTTACCAAACACCGCAGAAAGTGTCCAATTCTACATGAAAGTACAGCAGTATTATGACAAAAATGTATCAAAAGTAAAATTATGCAGAGGGGACTTGGTCACTGTAATACTCTTATTGCTTTGTTAATACTGATGCAGATGGGTCATCCCTGTTGTTTTGCATCATGGAGACTACACCACCTCTGCTTACGTAACAACTAGCACTCCACTCGTCCACTATAGTTTCAACAGATCGAAAGATACTCTTCCACATCCACACTTCTCGTCTTAATACTTCTGGTTTGAAACACCGATTGCAGTGTTTTTGAACCATTCATTTTACCTCTGCTAACTATCTTGCCATCGCATCTTGTAACTAATTATGGATGTATGCGCACTCCGTTCAGGAATGTAACTATGTAACATTAGCAAGCTGATTTTGAAACAAAATAAGACTAATTTTAAATTACTTTTAACCGATTGTAGTTTAATATTATTGGAAATGTTATAGGATGTCTATAGTTTTGTTTTGTTAGCGATTCCAGCTGTGTACCACTAGAGGGGGCTCTCGTACCACAAGTGGTACTGGTACCAAGGTTTGAGAACCATGAAAGCATGCACAAACACTGATTAACATCAATGACATTGATTGACATTGTTAGAATGGGACAACTTTCCCATTACTATTCTTATAAATTATCGTTTATCTTATTAGTATTCTAAATAGTTTGGTGACATCATGTAAAACACAACATTACTCCACCCAGAATGCACCTGACTGTAAAACCATCCTGGCTGTGGAGAGCACAAAATGTTTAAAGTAGCATAACCTAAAGGTACAAGTACCCTTAAAATGGCACTATGGACCTAGTGAGATTCCAGCACCACTGTACACATGGAATCAGCTAATGTATGTGTGAGAGTAACAGCAGAACTGATCTCTGACCAGTGACGCCACAGACATGAATAATAAGAGATGAAGTGACTTTTAAAGATGATTCGGGGTCAGAGGGTAAAAACTGTCACCACACAGAAGGGTCGTTCCCTAGCAACGATGTTTCTGACTGGGTGTGGAATGCTAGGAAGCCAGTAAGGAAAATATGTTTAATTAATTTATTTTATGTTACATAAAACACTTGTGACTGCAACATGAACTGTTGCTTTGTATATCCGTGACTTGACAATATAAGTGATGGATGACCGGACCCAAAAACAAAAGCCGAATAGAATGAGCTGAAGCGCTATGAGCACGATTTACTACTGCAAACATATTCAATCCATATGACAAAGTTATTTACCATTTGCAAAATGTGTTGATTGAAACAACTTATGTGATATGGCAGTGGCATTCCTGATACTGGTGTCCTATCACTAAATGGTTTAGTCCTGTTTTTGTGTGATTAATCCAAATATTGTAATGTGCTCCTGTCAGAATTCCCTTCGTGGACATACAGCCATGAGGACACAGTGAGCTTCAGTGTCTACGATGTAGGTCAGAGCCATGGGAGCAACTTCAACGTGTCCTTCTTCCTGCGCTCCTTAAAGCCAGACGGGCTGCTCTTCCAGCTCCGCAGGGCCACAGGTGTCTACTTCTCCGTCTACCTGGGGATGGGGAGGGTTTTTGTCAGCTCTCTGCCCAACAATGCCCCACTGACAGCTCCAATATTTGTGACTACTGGCGAGAAGCAACTTCTACAGGTGGAAATCCGACACAGACAGGTGATCTTTGAGCACGCAGGACTTCGCTACGGAATAGGAGAGATCCCTGAAGTGGATGTTAAGAGTGGGGATCAAGCTTATGTAGGGGGACTTCCAGGAGACTGGGACTCTGACATGTGGGGGGGGCATTACAAAGGTTGCCTGCAGGACCTTCGGCTAGACTCGGTGCATCTCGATGTGAATGCCTGGAACAGCTCGGATGAGGAGGAAGTGTATTTACCAAGTGATACAGACAATGTACAGAAGGGCTGCGTCAGTGATGACACGTGCAAGGTAGGAAATACTTCCTAAATAAAAAAAGGCCCTGCCGCAGTTCTAGCGTGAGTTACTTCTACTTTCTTTATCCTCTGCTGTAGGCTGCAGGCTCTGCAGCGACTAAGAAATTCAGAGCTAGTCTTGCATTTTTTCAGGGAAAAGGCAAGAGGAGGGCTCTAAAGACATTATAGGTCGATATATGAAGACTCACAAACCAGTTACTTCCAAAATGTAATACATTATAGATTACTGTCATTTGAGAGTAATTGGTTATATGAATATATTACTCTCTCTGAATTGTAATGCGTTATGCTACTTTTTAGTTACTTTCACCAAAATACCAGCAGGTTTGACTTGGCAGCTAGCGTATGAATTTAACCACATGATCAATAAAGTCTCCTCTTCATCCACTTTAATACATCGGAGATTATTCAGAAAACTTTGTAAAATGTATATATGAATATGCAAAGTAAAGCTATAAAAGAGATAAGTAAAACGTACAATAGGCAAGTAGGAGAAAATGAAAATACTCAATTAAACGCTTTGTTGTGTTGAAGTACGGCATTGTTGTATTGTGTGTTTAAAGCACTTGAATAAGAAATTAATGGTGTTTAGTTTAACAGTCTAAAGGTAATGGTCAATTATAGTGTGGTTAAAACTCACTATTTACATTATTTACAGTATTTGATTTACAGCTGATATGTGAAAAGGTACACACCTTTATTTATTTAACAGGAATTTAGTTTTACTGCGAACCGTCACAGGAAGTACTTTTATTTGGAAGCAGCCTACACGGAAGTTGTCTGTTGTGTACCCTTTTAGCTAGGTGTTCATCAGGTCCAGGGACACTGGCGTGAGCCTCCGTTTCAACAATGAATGAAGTAAAAACAGCAATGTGTGTTATGTAAATCCGTGCCTAGCCGCCTACGTAGGGCCTACGTCCTGTTGCAGCCAATGAGCAGCCGACAGGAGCTGGCTGCAGGACAACTCGATCACCACCAACAGTTCTTAATGTTTATCACACTACAACTACTCCTGCGTCTGCTTTGAGACTCATTTTCGGGACAACTGTTTCAATTTCGAGACTGTCCTGAATTTTTGGGGACGTCTGGTCACCCTACTCCTGAATGAGACGGTCGACAGAGTGTCTCACACACAGATAAGCCATAGATGCATGCATTCACTCATTCAAAGATCATAAAGATTCATAGATATGTGCAGCCCTCACAGCGGGTCACAGTATTGACCCATGACAGTTTTGGATGACACAGCAAAATCTGTTCCGATTAGGTCTGTTTATCAAATGTCAATGCTTTCCTTTTCAGATGAAACCTTGTCAGAATGGAGGAGAATGCACCATCACATTCAACGATTTCACATGCTCCTGTCCAGAGGAATACACCGGAAAGACCTGTGAAACCCGTGTGTGGTGTATTAGTGGTCCTTGTGTCAACGGCGGCCATTGTGTGGACCTTCCAGATGGATATGAATGTAAGATACGTATGTGGCTAGTCAGAAAAGAGTAATTTCTTTGGCCCACCCACAGGTCCACACAGATACACAAAAAGACAGTTCCCAGCTAAAGGGAGTTCATTTAGGTAATACTTGTTGGGAAATGACAGAATCTCAGTTTCTGGTAATAAATAAATTAATTGATATGGTATCAGATGGTACTCTGGGTCAGCGGACTCCCTTAGTTGACGTATCAGCATTGGAAGTGAAGAATAAACTCAATAAAATCAATAACAGAAATGAAATATTTCTCCATGTTGCCCGTTAGGTGTGTACAACGCCACGTTTGAGAACAGCGCTGTGCACTACAGTGCTGCCGGCTCCCTGGCTGAACCTGTCTCTGACATATACATGGAGCTGCGGACTCGTTCAGAGAACGCTGTGCTCCTGAGGGCCTCCTTGGGCTCGGACCTGCTGCTGGTCGGTCTGCTGGACTCCTCAATCCGGGTGGAGATCCACATTGGCAACAGTGTCGAGGCACTGACCTTTACAGGAGTCCGTTTGGTGGCTGACGGGAGCTGGCATCGCGTCAACATCTCAATGGCTGAGAAGGAGCGCAAAGCCTCTCCCTGGGTCATCACCGTGGATGGAATCACAGACGCCAGTAGTGGGCCAGAGCGCACAGGGAGCCTTGGCTTTCTCAGGGCCAAGGGGGCCACGCTGGCCATTGCAGAGAGCTTCACTGGCTGTTTGGGTGCAGTGAGGCTCGGCGGAGTCTACCTACCTTTTGTCGATGACTACAAAGCCCCGCAGCCATCTCAGTTCCACTTAGTTGGAAAAGCAAAGATTCGTTTGGGTTGTACCAGTGCCCCTGTTTGTGATTCAGACCCTTGTATGAATGGAGCCACCTGTGAAGACCTCTTCAATAAGTTTGGCTGTGTGTGTGACTCGGGTTGGGAAGGGGAAGTGTGTGAGACAGACACTGATGACTGTGCGTCCCAGCCCTGTGTTCATGGAAGCTGTAAGGACTACTTAGCTGGTTACGAGTGCCGCTGCCACCCTGGATATGCTGGCCAACTCTGTGAGCAGGATCTGGACGAGTGTGAGCATCACGCCTGTGAACATGGTGGCACCTGCCAGGATGGAGCCAACATGTACACCTGTACTTGTCCTAAGGGCTACAGTGGCCCTCTCTGCCAGTGAGTACTGACCCATCCAGACACACAGTGCTAGCGTTAGCTTTAGGGTTAGCATGCAGTGCCAACACAGTGAGCATTCACTGAAGCTAAGTGTCATACCTTTTCCATCAGGTGGGACTATCCTCCGATCCAGTGTGGCAAAGATGTGCAGTGTGAAAATGATGCTATCTGCAATGACGGGCTGTGGGGGGGGCTAACTGTACGTGTATGCCAGGCTTTACAGGCACCAGGTGAGCTCACTTTAGAATCGTTCAAAAAGACTACAGTGCACCAGTCCACCCAAATGATTAGTTTGACCTAAATGCAGTTTAGTTTGATCCTAATTGTTTGACATGAAATTTGCAAAGTAGTCATTATTAGAGGATGGATACCCGACCCGAGCCCGACGGGACCCGACGGTACCCGACGGGTCGGGGCGGGTTCGGACAGATTTTTAGAAAGGATGCTCGGGTTCGGGTCGGGCTCGGTCACATCAGCGCGCGATAAGGCATTGAACATTTTGAATTTAAAACAGCTTAAAATAAATGTCCAATATTACCCTAACATCCGTCTTCCTGTGTGCTGTGACAACCAAAGACGTGCGTATTAAGCTCCATGTGGCAGCGCAACGATGGAAGATGTTAAAAAGAAGTTGGCCGCAGGAGATTTTAAAACTATTGAAAACGAAGGAAAGTCAGCTGTGCATTGAAACGCTCATCTGTTGACATTTCCCAATGCCTTCCTACAATTGCTTAATAAAAGCGGGCAAATTTCCACACAAACAAACGGACATGTGTCATTAGTATGAGAAACAAATGCGATTTTAACTGTGTCGGGCTCGGACAGAAATATCTTAATGCCTGTCGGGCTCGGGTCGGGTTCGGTTACTGCTCTGTCGGACGCGGGCCGGGCTCGGACAGAAAAATCCGGCCCGATCCGCACTCTAGTCATTATAAAAGCTGTTCATCAACGCTGCTTCTAGAAAGTATGACACGTTGCTGTTGAACATTTTAAATGGAAATCTTCATGCTTTGAGCAACACATACTAAAATTCACGTCTGTTGTGAAATGTGTTTTAATACTGATAAAGTAGTAGAGACTTTAGTAGCAAACATAATAAATGTGGTTCTGTTTTTCATGTGTTTTGCATCCTGCAGGTGTGAACTGGAGATTGATGAGTGCGAGTCTAACCCCTGTCGAAATGGGGGGTTCCTGTTTGGATCGGTTCAACATGTTTGTGTGTGAATGTCCTCCTGGCTACAGCGGTCCAGTCTGTGACACTAACGTACGTTTGTCACATTTTTATTCTTCACGAACAGGTCAAGAGATGAGACATTTTCACTAGCATGTTTCCTAGCAACATGTACCACATATCCCTAACATCCAAAAACCAGATTATTGATTTGAAGGATAGAATGTGTGAGAATCCTGTTGTGTGTGACTCTGCAGAAACGGGCCCAGAAACAAGGCATCCCCTGGCTGCTGGTGGCCATCCCGCTGCTCTGCTTATGTGTGCTGATCCTCACCATCGGCCTGGCCTTCATGGTGCTCACAGCCAGGAAGAAGCGCCAGTCGGAAGGCGCATACAGCCCCAGTGCTCAGGAGGTGGCGGGGGCTCGGCTGGAGATGGACAGCATGCTCAAAGTGCCGCCAGAGGAAAGACTCATCTGACGCAGAGGCCGAGCATGATGGGAAACTTTTAGATCCTCCACTGAGGGTATGTGTTGTCTGGTGGTGCCAGGTACTGAGCCGGTCTGCTGCATTAACTCTGTAGGTGTTGTGCCCCCAGTAGTTTGTCTATGGCAGGGCCGTCATCTGTGTTTATAGTCCCAACTAGTGCAGATGCTACGGCACACCCACGCTATGGAAAGATTGTCAGTAGATGTTAGGGCCGAGCAGCCCTAGACCCAGACCCAGACCCAGCAGTCAGTAACGCTACTAGATGCTGCTCTAAGACAATGCTCAGTCTCTATTGGGGTTTTGGGAAAATGCTCCAACCTTTCTTTAACAACAAAGGAAAACTACAGATTTTTCCAGAATTGCTTGTAAAGTGGGTCTTGGTGATTTCTTTACTAGAAATGCTCCACTTAAAAGACAAGGCTTAATTACAGGTGGTGTGTTGAATTAGGGGCGCCCATCCACCTGACCTCATACATGAAGCATGTCACTGAAGAGTCTGGGAGCTCCCTGGAACTCTTTTCTCCATGCTTCTTGTTTGAGCTTTAACTGGAGCTCTTTTAATTCACCATCATCATTCCATTGTGTCCTCTTATGCTGGATGGTTTCATGGCTCAGCCAGCTGCTGATAATCACCGATGGGGGGTAGGTTGCAGCTTGCTCCTCCAGCTTCCACTAAACATACAAGCTTGCATAGTTTTTACAAAGTACTAGATAATAGGATTAAGATTGCATACAGGATTCTTACCAGCAGACTACAGACTGCAGATTGGAGGATTGGAGAGTGCAGTTTCATATCGTCTGAAACTCAGACACACAAGAGGACTTCGAGACTTTTCTCAGCAGTAAAATTGCATCTTCGGCCTCCTGTTAATGGATAACACACATCCTGCTCAACGTTCCATTTAGTTGAGGTTTGTCTGTGCATCCCTGGCCACTTATCAGCGCAGTGATGGCCTTGCTCTGCACAAGTTTGCACTCGTACTTTGTGTGTGAAGGCAGAGCGAGGCTTCAGCGCTTTGTGGTTCCACTGACTGACACACACATCACAGAGATGTTCATCGGTTAACAAATCAACGCATCATCATTGGCATGTCCAGACTTTGACTGCACCGATTCATGCAGGGATGGCATGAATCACACACACACACACACACACACACACACAGATAGGATTACATACATTCCTGTGTTTAAACATGTAATCTATGACGTAGGGCCAGCTGGTCCCCGACGCCTGGATCCACCTCACGGTCTCTTACTGCATGCACCCTAGTGTTCCAATGCACCATTTGACAAAGTCAGAAGGAGGAACTGGTCAATCTGGTCATACAGTGCATCTGTAGCATGCACACACACACACACACACACACACACACACACACACACAGCAGGCTACACAGAATGGCTTCAGTACCTTATTTAGGAATACGCTCCAGGTGGACACAAAATAAGACAGATATTGTGTAAATTGATTATTAATAAATGACCAAAACCAGTTGCTATGTAGTGAACCTGAGACTGTTGGGGGTCCGGCGGCTGTGTTCCAGAGGTGGTGTGTAAAGAGACCAACAGTATCACATATCATACTGGATTGGGGGGGGGGGGGATTGCTTTCCAGGGTATAAAACCCATACAGAAACTTTATTAAACATTATTTTCATTTTGTTTTGTACACGACCTGGTCCTGTGTCACCGCTGTACAGTTTCTATTTATTCTCTGTCCTCACAAAGGGAGGTTTCAGTAGCAAGGTGTGTTTATATCAATGCAGAATATATTATGAACATCTCAATATGTAGGCGATATTGTTACAATCGAAGGTTGAAATATTGAACCAAAATAACTAATGCAAGGAATAAACCGACCCATGGGAACACGCTGTGGTGTGTATATTTAGTACACAGTATTTATACACAATAAAGTCAAACTGGTTCGGAAGTGTGTGTGTGTGCAGCGTATCCTAGCATGCATTGGACAAGAGGACAGGTGTCCTGTATGTTCAGACTGGGAGGCGGAGCTAAACATCTTTTCATCTGTTCGGTTGTGTTTTAGAAATATGAGCACCATTTAAAAGACAATGCTTTGGAATATGCAGAAACTAATATACGTTTTATGTTTTCTAGACAACAGGGGAATGAAAATAAATGACAACATATTTTAACAATGTCTTAAAAAATTTATTTTAATGTCAAAATGTATTATAAAATGTATTTGCCAAAAAGTCTTCAAACAGTGATTTGACTTTGAAGATCTAACTATAAGAAAAATGTCACTTTTTTTTTTACATTTTCCAAAAAACGTTCCCAAAATAACTCCACTTTACAAAAATGTCCTTAGTTTCTAAAAAAAAGATATGATATGAAATAACTTTACAAAATATAACTTAGCTCTCCAAAAAGGCCCTTTCTTTAATTACTTTATTTTTTTTCATGTCTACAATATCAAGAAAATGTCTTCACTTTCCCAAAATGACTTTGAAATATAAGAGTTTTCACTTTCCATACATGTTGTAAAAAAAAACATAAAATCATCTCACACCCAAAGAATTTACTTGACCATCAAAAACAAGAACTTCTTTTTTAACAAACTTTGAGAAACTGTGAACCTGTCTGATAGCATCGTATGGCGTGGCGGCCATCAGCTGTGCATGCTGGAAGTGTAACCATGGTAACATGAGCCTCAAACAGTTCTTCTAAAGACTTTCCATCAATCCCATCTTTAGAGAAGAGTTTTTCCATGCCAGGCTCTGCTGCTGAGCGGCTCCTGTCTTTTCCATGTAATATGCATATAATAATCAGAGGCCAGATGAAGGAACATGAAAACAGAACCAATAATCAAAACTGGCCAATGCAATATCTAATAATAATTTTCTTTACATAAATCAGATCAGAGAAATTCACTAGAATGCAGGAAATTTTGCTAAAGTGAAGACCCCCCCCTTCCCCCCCACACTACACACACACACACACACACACACACACACACACACAATGTTGAACCCAAAGGTACACCCTTCCAATGTAGACATTAGTCTTCTGCTCTTGTGTGACCGTGCTGTCCACGTGCATGTATGGTCCCAGCTGGGCCGTGCATGGGGACACACTGTACAGCTCTATTTTTACCAGCTGCAGTATCACCGACATGTCTGTGCTGTAAATCAGTCCCGGCTCATGATATCCTCTGTATGGAGGGGAGTATTGCTCCTGCATTTTTCACATACTGTTCAGGCTCTTTTTTAACTTTCTGCTTTTCTCCTCCCTCATCCTCTCTTTAGGGCACATGTCACTCATAAAGACTTCACTAATAAAGCGGTAAAACATGCTCATCCTTCAGAAAGAAATGTTATCATGTGTTGATCTTATAATGTTATTTAACATAGAGTATGTATTAAAGCTCCCCCCTCCCCACAGCCACATGCCATTCGGCTTCTGTGGAGTTCTGTCTGTTTGGTAGAAAACCTTACTCTGTACTCAGTCCCATGTCGAAGTGTCCTTGGGCAAGACACTGAACCCAGAGTTGTCCCCGATGCTGTGCATCGGAGTGTGAATGTGTGTGAGTGTTTATCTGATGAGCAGGTGGCACCTTGTACGGCAGCCTCGGCCACAGTGTATGAATGTGTGTGAATGGTGAATGTATCCTGTATGATGTAAAAGTGCTTTGAGTAGTCGTTAAGACTAGAAAAGCGCTATATAAATACAGCACATTTACATTTACATTTACACCACACCGCCACCACTAGGCCTAGCCAGACCACCCCCACTGCCTGAGAGTCAGATCATTGTCCAGAAGATAAAATGAAAGCAGCGCGGGCGTCCTAGCAGCAGCATCAGCTGTGAGCTTTAGGAGGGGCGGGCAGCCACAATGAGGCTTAAATACAGAGCCCTGATTGGCTGATGAGCAGCAGCTGTGCTGATTGCACTGGTGCCTGAGGTGAGAGTAGGCCACGCCCCCTGACCTGTATTCTGACAGACAGGAGAAAAGAAGACAGAAGGGAAAATAGACTTTTTGTTGTACAACTTTATTTGCATATCTTCACAAATATCACGTGATACAAACAACTGTAGAACAGTTCAGCATTGTACTTCAAAAAATATCTATAAATAAAATTGCCTTTCAATGACCATTACAACCTTACATAGGGATGACATTATGGAGAAAAGGTACTTAAATACACAGTAAGAAAATTTGAATTGTAAGGTAGGGGCTATATTATCACACTGTCTTCTTTCATGTTGTAGGGAAAACTAGAGATGGTGTAGATAGCATAACAGTGTAGGCCTACTCAACACTGACCTCATGTAGTAAAGAGCCATGATGGCCTGGAGCCCCGCTGGTGACAGTTCCATGTCAACGGCTACAAAGACATTAGCAACACAGCTAAAGTGGTTTAGGCTTCTAGTGGGAGAGTCATTAGCATTCGTCCTTTGGAGACAAATGTCTGAATCAATCCAACATGTTGCATTAGCGCGGCTACAATCACGTTCATATTTCTATACTGTACAAGGTTATTCTTTCCAGAAAACACTGTTCTACTGTAACTTGATCTGCATCAGACAATGAATTCTCCGAATGTCATTCTCATGACAGACATGCATACTGGCCGAGAGAAACAGAGGGTCCCACCCCTCTCCACACGGACTGGATCAGGGGTCAGAGGTCACAGCACCTCCAGCTGAGGAATCAGAGACACGGGGGGGGGATGCCATTTTGTGTCAACACAGCTGATACGGTCCTCTGTAATTGTCAAGTCAACAGCCATGCACATTCAACCCCACAAGCACGTTCCATACATCTGACATGGTCCTGATCCAGGACTTGTGTTTGAATCTGATGTGTAGACGCATTACTGAGGCAGGAGAAAATGAGGTCATCGCTGGTTGATGTCAGCGTGCCCATGTTCCAGTAGCACTCACATGACATGAATTTAGCAGAAGGTATGACCTGGATACATGCACCATCAAACTTCACAGGATAGCACAGAACTGATGCAGGCTCAGGGCCCAGCTGGAACCAAACCATGTCTCACTTTACTGACTAAAGTTCCTTTAACTTTATCTTTATCACTAACTTTCCTGTCCTGTCCTCTGGCGAGAGCAGTCATGCTTTTCCTCCTCTCCCCTCTTATCTCAGCTTGGCTCCTTCCCTGTCTGTCTGACTTGTCTTGTGGAACTTTTCTCTTTTCTCTTTGTTCCCTGCCTGCTGTTTTCCTGGAATATTCAACATGGAATTGATCAACTGGTCGCTCAGCGCTATTGACAAGATTTTTTCACCCAAACATGCTTCTCCGGGGGAGACGTCATGTCCGAGTGGAACATTCCCTGCAGGCTACGCTCGTGATTCCTGGGAGGATTGGCAAGCGGTCTGCCTGGATGTTCTGACTGTGGAAGACGTTGAAGATATTTGGATAATTGGAATTCTGTTGGTGGGGCTCCTGATCATCGGAGTTGGGGTCTCACTGACCTATCGTAAAATTGGTAAGACAGCCGCCAGCAAATTTATCCACCAGCTGTCTGGGGAACTTAAAGAGTGCCTACATGGAGTGATTGAGAGGATGAAGGTTTTACATCTGAGGGCTGACCAGTCCAGTGAACTGTCTCGCAACATCTCAGACCAGACCTTGGAAGCGCAGAAGGGGATTGATTCCATCAGGGCCCAGTCGGTGGAGTTGCTTCGTGTAACCACCGGACTGGTGGAGAAGGTAGATGGACTGACAAAATCACTACATGTACTGGATGCTCGTATGACGCTGAGGTCGGTAACAATTGAGTGATGGACATTGATTCGGACAAATTTCCACCGGGTCAACCTAAATTGGAATGAAATTGTTTAAGCTGCCCCCCTCCCCCCCTTCCCTTCCCGCCTTTCGCCCGAGCAGGAAAACAACTCGCAGTTTTGGACATTCTATCTCGTCCTTTGCACTGGCTTATCTCCTCAAGGTCTCGCAGATGAACTGAGCTTTTAACAACACAGACAGACTGACGCTCTTATTTCACACACACAACCCATTCTCACACACCATACACTCCCCCCCCATCCCGCCCTGTATCCTGACTGCCTCGACTTCTGTTTTTCCCATCCTCCCGAGTCACTTCATGGTCAAGGCCGGGATGTGCTGTGCTGTTTTTCAACAGCGCTTCTTGTCTGTGTCTCATATCTCACACACAATCATTCCTTCATGTATGTAGTCTTGTGCATTATGTTATTATGTCTTGTATTCTATCTCGCTATCTGCATATATCCTTTTCAGAGTGTGTGTGGCGGCGCTTTAAATAGCTGCGGCTCTGAGGCTCTCTGAACTCTCTAAACTGCATTTCGTTGCATTGTACCTGTACATGTGTAATGACAATTGACAGAGAAATTCGTTTTTATATGTCTTTTATTTCATATTTCTCTGTAGTAGTGTCTTAAAATATTATAACTTTCATGCTTATCATATATTCATATCTTGCTTGATGCACATTTAACCAACTATGTTTTCCTTAAAGCTGTTAGTGCCACCAGGCAGTAAAATGTCTCCACGGCTGCATATCATATAGATAACAAATGTCTCCAAGTGTCTTAGTTTTCGAGGTCAGGCAGAGTACACGTCGCCCTGACCTGCCCCCTGCCCTCCTTTCTCTGTAAATCTTTGTGTGTGTGTGTGTGTCTTCAATAAAGAGACTATGCTTTTTTAGTTTAGTTGCAGTTCCCTGGAGCAACGCTGGCGAAAGGTTGCTCTTGCGGTGCTCTTTTGCAAAAGTCTGTTAACGGCACATTTGCCGTCTGCGTCTCGTTTCTTTGCTTGACCATGTTTATTTAGTAAGATAAAGTGTCCTGAACCTGACAACAATAAAGTTGAATCTAATCTAAACTTCAAGAAATATTGTCATATTATCAATAAATCCAATGACAAACATGTGACGGTGTCTCTGTGAGTTCTGAACCCAGAGAATCCTCACCAAGTGGAACCTCTCAGGGCTGAAGAGTGGGTTATTTTCATCAGGAGTTGGTAGAGAGCAAACCAGAGCTAAAACATCACCTTAAACCCAGCGAGTGAACACCAACAGGACTCTGTGGAGCCGGATCATCTTCTCAGCTGAAGGGCTTTCTTCTGATTATCTTTCGTGCTTACATGGCAGCGTACAGTTCTGCTATGTGACAAAACCTGAAACCTAGAATACATGTCATTCTGTGCTTGATTATGTGCAGTTCTGTTATAAAAACTAAACTTAATATAAAGAGATACATCCCTGGGAAAAGAGCAACATGAATTCAAAAACCCTTTGACCTTTGTGTGGCGGTAGGCAGCTGTGTAACAACTTCAGAAGGTGAGCTTTGATCATCCCCCTAGTGGTGAGAAAACATCTGAAATCGCTCCCCAAACGCATCACTTTAGCTCCTTTTTGGGGGGGCAAATCACTAATCAAATCCCATAATGCTTTGGAAGAAGATTCACTTATGTACGATATAAAGTTTAATAGGAGAGAACTTTGTGTTCAGTGTGAGAACAATCAGGACAAATCACATGTGTGTGACATGTCTTATTGTAACACTACATTTTATGATTGATATGTTATGATTGATGATCCTGTAACATTATTCAGTCCAAACCTGCATCTCTTATTGGAGCGAGCACTAACCGTAATGGGTTCCTTCCTCTCTCTGGATGTGTGTTGGATGCTGTTCTATTTTGAGCGAGGCCAGCCCCTCAGACCTCCAGCAGCAGATCCATGACTCTGGGAGGGGCAATATAAAGAAGCAGAGCCGCCTGCAGTATCTCCCACAGATGCTACACAGCATTCCCCCTGTAAGCTCCCGCCGTCCACCTCTGCACGCTTTAGGACAGGACTATCACCATCTGCAGAAGGGACAAACTGTGGACAAGATAATAACTCATCAGAGGCTTCTTTATCTTCTTTCTGTGTGTGCAGGACGTTTGAAGCAAGTTGGAAGATGTCGAGTGAGAAGAACGCGGAGGTGGTGGGCTGCGACGCCTCCATCATGAAGAATGTGTGGGAGATCCGACAGAGAGAGTATGAGCACAAGATGCAGCAGGAGCATGAACGAAGAGAGAAGAGTTCTCTGCCCTCGTAAGGACACAACCTCTGTGTGTGTGTGTGTGTGTGTGTGTGTGTGTGGGGGGGGGGTCTGCAAGTCCTTAACACGGCCTAGGCTTTAGGAAATCTTAGTCTCTACGTCAACATTTTTCAACATTTAGCCACTCATAGTAGAGCAACAGGAAATGGGTTGCGCTCAGAGCCCAAACATATTTAGCAACATTTTTTTATCATTTATTTATTTTATTGAATATCTTCAGCAGCATTGAACATAATACCTACATTCCTAGTGTGTCTCTTATTACTGACCTACAGAGAGAAATCTATGGCAGGCAGGAAACTTAGATTCACTCATCTGAATTTACAGAACAGAATGTATTACAACAATAAAGACCATAATCAAAATCAGCTTTTTTGGCTGAGTCTAGACTATATAAGGAATTTGACTCAGTCTTTTGTTGCTCTCAATGTAAATGTGCTGTATTTATATATCTTTTCTAGTCTTAACGATTACTCAAAGCGCTTTCACATCATACAGGAAACATTCACCATTCACACACATTCATACATTGTGGCCGAGGCTGCCGTACAAGGTGCCACCTGCTCATCAGATAAACACTCACACACATTCACAACTCGGGGTTCAGTGTCTTGCCCAAGGACACTTCGACATGGGACTGCAGGGCCAGGGATTGAACCACCAACCTTCCAATTAGCAGGCAACCGCTCTACCACTGAGCCACAGCCACCCCTAATGTACTGTACATATAGACAAATAGACAAAAACATATGTTGGTCCTTTGTCTACAGCTTCTACTCTCACTGCACCACCTCATAAAATTACATTCATAAATAAATCATAGAATCTCTTCTACTTCAGCCACCTGTCGACTGCACGATTTGGGTCTAATCTTATGTGTCCTTGTTTGGCCAATTCAACTCTCCGTCTCCGATGGACAGTTGTTTATTGCCAAATATCAGGCTTCCAAGCCAAAAAATTTCAAGCAGGCACAACTCCAAAAGGATATAAAAAACAAGACAGGCGGGGGGGGATTTATATTTAATGAAGGTGAAGATTTAAGATGAAGGTGTCTTGTGAGGGAAATGTGATCCATCCACATAAAGGTCAGCCGTGAACCCGGACACCTGAGAGCAGACTGGCCTACATATTAGAAGAGATTATGTATCACGACTCTTACTGAGACGTGTAATAAATAGCTGGTTAAACGGTCAACTAATGTGTTAATCTGCACAGGGTGGAGTTAACCGCTAACACCAGCTTTAGTTGGGGAGTTCTGTTCAGAAATAGGAACTCAGTTTATTCTCTAGATTAATCACATACAATTTAAAAATATCATTAAGGATTCACAAATGTATTTCAGGATTTATATATAAATGACTCCATATGAATATTTTTTATGCACACACACATTTCTATTGTACGTAACACAAATCCACAAGTAAAACATAAGGTTCTCAAATATTTCTCATGATATATATATACTGTATATTCATTTTTTTAACCCAGCCAACCGGCTCGGGCTGTATGCCAAGTCTCCCTTTAGTTTTATTATAATCTTGATTATATGATAGATAGATCTGACAACTATGACGAGAAGCCGGTTAGGCGGACGCTGCAACTCCTCACTCCCTAACAATATTCAATTCTATGCCCTAACTATAAGCTTTATCAAAGAGGAAAGTCTTAAGCCTACTCTTAAATGTGGAGACGGTGTCTGCCTCCTGAACCCAAACTGGAACCTGGTTCCACAGGAGAGGAGCCTGATAGCTGAACGCTCTGGCTCCCGTTCTACTTTTAGAGACTCTAGGAACCACAAGTAATCCTGCATTCTGGGAGCGTAGTGCTCTTGTAGGGTTGTAAGGTACTATGAGCTCTTTAAGATAAGATGGTGCCTGACCATGAAGAGCTTTGTAGGTGAGAAGAAGGATTTTAAATTCTATTCTGGATTTTACAGGAAGCCAATGCAGAGAAGCTAAAACAGGAGAGATGTGATCTCTTTTCCTGGTTCCTGTCAGAACACGTGCTGCCGCATTCTGGATCAGATTCGAGCAGCCTGATAATAAAGAATTGCAGTAATCCAGCCTAGAAGTAACAAATGCATGGACTAGTTTTTCTGCATCATTTTTAGACAGGATATTCCTGATTTTTGCAATATTACGTAGATGAAAAAAGGCGATCCTACTGCCCTCACATCTTTAGACTTCCTCTGTGCATATTAATACATCACACATATTGTACTGTAGCCCTGTTTTACTCTACTGTACAGCTGTTACACAACACAGCATCACAAACATTAGAAACATTAGCTTCTGATAGCCATCATTGACCACAATATCTTTCCTCTGTTAGCAGCATGGTCTAAAGACGGCGATGTAGGTCAATCATTTTGGACACCAGGCAGGCGCGTTTTAGTGCAAGAATGAGGTTACCATTAATTATATATGTTGAGTTTCCAGGAAGTTAAAGTACACATTTTTTTCTGTCATTAAGAGACGTCCTTGTATGTACTCATATTGTCTGTGTGCATTTTTACCTTTTTTCTTATATTGTTATTATTTTATATCACATTATTATCTTAATTTTTCCACAGTATTAACCAGGATTGGGCAAATCGTTTGGCTGCTAAACAGGGAACTTATAAAAGAGTGGAGAAGAAACCAAAACCTGCTGAGAATCCGCCCGACAACAACGTCTGGAAGAGCAAGCTATCACGGGATCCTCCTAGTCTTCCTCGTGGTAAAGGTTCAGGTCCAATCGGCAGACCAGGAGGTCAAAGCAGAGGCTTCTCCACTCCAGCCCGCAACAACAATGACAAAAAGGGGCAGGACGATCATTTTAAAAGGCTAAAATTAGTCATGTTTATCAGCCAGACTCAACCTTCTGCTATGGTGTGGGGGAAATCATGGAAGTACAACAAAAGCTTGCCATTATCAGCAGAGGGTGATGTAGCTAGATCCAACTGGGGCCAGTGCTGGATGTTTGCTACCCAGCAACCTCACACTGAACCAGGCACCCCTTGGCTAAATGGACCCAACTCCAACTTGACGGAAGCTGACAGCCTCCATCTCTGGAAGAAACCTGACTACTGGATGGTGGAATCACATGAGCTAGACTTAAGTATTTCCACTGAGGAGTGGCAGATGTCCTGGAGGAAATCTGACAAAAACAAAATGGAGGAAGCATCTTCCATAAATGGAGAAAATGTTGCAAAATTTGGATTCTTCACCTCACTGGTGAAGACTCAGCACCAAAATGAAGCCTTGTCCTCATCAGAGTGGAGCGAGTCATGGAAATCCACCAAGCCAGAAAGTCAGCAGGATCCCATTGCTGTTTCAAATGATGGTCTAATGAATGAGTCTATTGCTGAAAAGCAGGATAATGATAGAGGGATGAGCTCCAAGTGGAAAGAATGTTGGAGGCTTGTCAACCACCATGGCTCCAACAAATCCAAGGTGCCTCAAAAGTCTCACAATCCAGAGTGGGCCAATTCATGGAAAGCAGCCATGGTGGTCTTCAACAACCACAAGAATTCAGATCCCTCTCTAAGGCAAGATCACAGTGGTACCTATGAGGATCACAGTCCGCTGAGAGAGTCACATCTCCACAAAGTCATGCTTGTGTCTCGTGAGCAGAAGCATAGAGACCGGTGCATGCAGCTCTGCAATGAAATTAATACTCTGTCTGAGTGGAGCAAGTCTTGGAAGGTGACCAAAAACAATTCAAAACCATGTGAAGAATTGGAGAAAGTTCTGAAGAACTCGCCACCAAGGATGGAGACTGCTTTGGAGACTCAAAAGGTGGAGAACAACACAAAGGAGCATTATTCAACATTGGAGAAAGCCGACTCATGCTACGAGCAGCTGAAACATGATGTGATCTATCACCCAAAGAAAGAATTCGCTCAATCTAAGCTGTGCCATCTGAAACATCTGGAAAATGTTATGTCTGCCAAAGAATGGATTAACTCCTGGAAGACACTGAAACACAGAATGAGAATGGAGAGAAGAAGAATGAGGCCTGACCCTTCGAGGCCTTTCAGGGGATCTGAGCAGGGAGGAGACATGAAGCCCAATGCCTCAGAGTGGAAAGACTCATGGAAATTCACCTCTCAACCTTTGCACCAGGAGCCGGAGCCTTGGCAGCAGAGTTGGTCCGCCACACCCCAAATCCGAGTAGATCATGCTAGGGTTCAGAACCACTTTGTGCCTGTGGAACTCCATAAGAATGGGCCAACCGTGGAGCGTATTTGGGGAGAATCATGGAGGTTCTCGAGGCGCCAGCACCCATCAGAACCTGGGCAGGGAAGGGCACAAACCAGCCAAGCAAGTTCAAGTGTGGCATCCCACCCACCTGGTGTTTCACAGGCACAGAGAAGGTATGCTAGGTCAGTTAATGACTGGCAGGTGGCCTGGATGGTCTCAGAAACTCAGTTCCACCATGACAGACCCTCTTTAACCCAGTGGAGGGAAGCCTGGAGGTGGTCGGTCTTTCACACAGAGAACTGGTCTGAGCAAGGGGCTGGAGGGAATGAAGTGGATGTGTTAATGGAGATTCAACCTAAGAGACAGAAGATTTCCTTGCAGAGAGCCAAAGCTAAAATGAGCAGGTCTTTTGACAACCAGATGTTCAGGGAAAGATATCCGGAGAAACAGTGGGAGGCTTCATGGAGAGTTGGGTCACTTCTGAGCAATCAAACAAGTCATTATGGAACTTCAGGGATACCTGGAAAAAAAATGAGCGGCACTCAGCAGCAACATACCACTGACAATGGGCATGGATCTAAGTGGGGAAGGTCGTTTAGGATCGCCAACCCCATGCCCCACATGGAGCAACCCTGGGTGGAGTCCTCTCCTAACCAATGTCACTATACAGTAATGTGGTCAAGAGGAAAGAACATACAGAACATCAACAAAAACGTAAGCAACAACCCTGCAACCTTTAAGCTATGGGGAACTTCCCATCGGTTCCTGCAGGGGGCCAGTGCACAGATCAAAGACAAAACGTCTAAGAAACCTGTTGACCCCAGGGTGATTATCCCAAACAAAGCCAAATCAAGGAAGCATTTGTACTCTAACATTGAGAAAGAGAAACAATCACAGAAGAAGTGGGCAGGATGCCACCTGTTGGGTAAAACTCAACCACGTCCAAGAGAGGCCCTGCTTTCACAAAGAACCTTAAGATGGAGGACAAAACTGCAGAAAAGTTCTTTGAGGAGTGGGTAGAATCTTGGAGGCTCTCAGTCCGGCCTGGTAGTCTCAAAAAGCAGATGCCTGTCAAATCGTTCTCAGGTTGGGATGAGTCATGGAAGTGCCTCATTCCGCCATACCCTCCGATGAACGGTCCCAAGGCCAAATAGAAGGCACGGCTCAGTCAACGTTCAACACATAAACCATGTTAATTAATACAAATATTTGAATAATTTAACACTGGCAGTTTTCCCTTTTTCCAACATTGTTTATTTTGGAGGACCGCATGGTGTAGGTTTGATTTGAGAAGTGGTGAGGACATCAATTTTATATAGTACACAAAAAAGATTATCCGAAATTATCAGTACAATCCCAGCTCTGTACAGCAGCTTTAAATCAACAGATTACTTTGTCTACCCCAACATGGCCCCATGTCTCTGTCTTCTTCCCCCTCTCATATTAATACATGCAACCACAAGTTCATGTGTATGAACCAATACATGTCTCGTCTCACACAGATTGTCTACATATTGCCATATCATATTTCTATATAGAAGGCAGACTGCAGCATGCTTTGGATGCTCTTGTAATGTAGATGCTTGATCTGCCTTTGGTAAAGCTCCTTTGTGCTTCTCAGGGTGACAGTGGTACTACTAGCAGCAGCCTGACCCAGGCTTCTACCTGCTCTCATAAGTCCCCCACACCTCTACTGGCTCGCCTCTGAAAATAAATAGCGATGAGGACAGGGATTACAATCAATAAAGTACATAATTATCTGTTTGTAGTGTGTTAATGTGAGCATGTTAGTCATGACAGGTCCAGACCCATCCTGATTTGTGATGCAATAAATTCCCACCAAAGCTCTGGCCCACCTTCAACCTGAGCAGAGTCTAATCAGAAGAACTGAACAACCTGTGTGGCTGTTGTGGTAATGAAGAGCGAAACCCAACAGTGACATTGTTTGACTGGTGAAGTTTCAATACATTGTATTTCATACATATTGAGGAGCATATACAGTATATACTGTACATACATATATAATTACTTATTTATTTAATCAAACAGAAATGTGTCACTTTATATTTACCAAAATGTTTTATGCTGGTGAAGGGGTACAAATCATTTAAAGTAATCAAGGGACATACAGGCTTTAGGAGGCTTGCAGCTTGTCTTCCAAAGCTTCTTTAGAAAAATCAGCATGAAGGGTTTAGAAGAATTTAGGCTTTACGGATTAAGAGAGTTAAAAAGTAGGAAGGGGGATTACAGCACATGTTCACAGTCAGTGAGAAAAGCCAAGGGACGCCAAACTAACTAAAGGTACTGGGCATCTTCAAGAAACACGTACAGGTGAAGGAACTGTGTGATCAGATTCACCACGCTGTAGCTACAGTAGCATAATGCCAATGGGAGGGTAATGAACTAGCAGGCTAGCTACTAGCTACCTGCAGAAGGGGACATTATTAAGACATATGATGTTGTCAGTGTGACTTCGATCCCCTTTCAAGAAACACTGCGTGCTATATTTAAGGTCACAAATCTATACTGAGCACTACGCTAATGTGCTGCCATTAAAGCCCAACGACACAAGATTACTGTGGAAAGAACTTTCTAATTTCTTGCTAAAACTTGCTAATGCGTGGCATCTGAACAGGTTGGAGCGAGGCTGGCTTTGAGGAGTGGGAAAATCAAACACCAAATATCCAAAATCAGGTGTCCTTAGACAGGTGCAGGTTTTGGGCGGACAACGCAGTTCAAACTCCTCTTTGTCATTGGTCAGCAGATGAAAGTGGGGTGGAGGGGGGGGGGGCGACAGGACCTTATGTCACAGTAAATTATATCATCTCTGATGCATATGCACACACACAAGAGTAGAAGAAAACCACATCACTATGAAACAGAATTCGGAAATCAGAAACAGTAATGTCCATTGATTACGTACCACTGACAAACTGTTTTTGTAATAAAAGCTTTTTATTATTGGTGGAACTGGCAAGTGAAAGGACACCTGTATCAACCACTGGGGTCATCTACTAACAGCGCAGCCATACACACTTCATTACGTCACGTTGTTGAAATCAAGACGTCAGTCAACAAAATAGCTTTAATGCTAGCGTGCAGGGGAAATAATGCAAGTCTGATTAGTTTGTGTTCACTTACTTATTTTATTCTTCTACCATTGTGAGTTACATAAGCGGAGCAGCATGTCTGACAGCTAATGCAGTAATAAATGCAGTATTAAATGCAGTAGAACGTCCTGATTCAGTAGTGAAGGGAGATAGGCTTGGGACAGAGAGGAGCCCCTCAGTATATAGTCACAGGTTTTAGTCAAAGGTTTCCCACCTCCTCCGAAGGTCCTCCACCTTCTTTTTTTGGGGTGTAGCTGGCTTGGCCATAGTCAGCAGATCCCCAAAAGGATCCTGAGTCTTCTGGTTGTCCCCCTCGGCATGAAGTGGCTTTGCCAGAACGTTCACAGCGTCACTGGGGACAGACGAGGAGTCCGCTAGACTGGACAGAGCGTGATTGCTGGCAGAGAAGTGAGGCATGGAGGGGGCTGGGGCGGGGAAGGCTGGCTGCAGCAGTCCATAGTTGGGTGGTAGAGTGGAAGTGCCTGGTGAATGCTGTCTGTAGAGCCCTGGTAGTGTAGAATAAGACTGTGTGTGGTAAGAGCCTGGTGCAGGCCCGTAGACCACACTGAAAGGATTGCCACTTACAGTCGGGGAGTAACGCATCTGAGGGGACGGGTGCTGCAGAGACTGGGGGGCAAAAGGGTTGAGTGATATGTGGGGTTGGTGCAGTGGGAAGGGAGGCAGGCCCTCAGGGTAAGACCTGGGGGCTAGTGTTGGTCTGCAGGAAGATGACGACAGCCTAATATCTAGCCCGTCACTCAATGAAGTGGAACAGCTGGCCGCTGAGCTGTTGAGGGGGTCCAGGAGGCTGATCAGATCTAGACTGTCCTCAGCCGCCCTGCTGGGCTTCAGCACCTCTCCGTCTGTGCTCATGCTCAGGGCTTGCCTAAACTCCTGTCCCCCTAATGTAGTCCTTCCGTCAACTGTGCCGGCTGTTTTAGAGCGTGACTGGGCCGCAGGGGGGGCTAGCGCAGTACCAAGCTCGGGCGTCTTTCTTCCGTGGGGACGCGGAATGGTGATGTTACCGGGGGCGGAAGGGTCCAAAGAGTCCAAAGGTTCAGGGCCCGATCCAGAGCTTTCCCGGCTGGGAGAGTGGGAAGGCTGGACAGGTGGGGGTCTGTCGCAGGCAGGAGGGACACAGATGGACCAGGAGCTCTGGTCCTGGCCTAAACTCCACAGCTTGTTGTAAGGGTTGGACAGCTTGAGGCCTGGAAGTGTTCGTGAGTGTTCACCGACACTCAGGTCCATCCGCTGCCAACACAAGACATCATTGAGACGTTAAAGGAGCACACCAACACATCCTTTGAGTTTCCATCTCGTATTACTGACAACCTCTTCCTAATTCATGTGTCCTTCCTACCAGGGACCTACTCGTATATCAAAATCAATCCACAGACTAATCAACATCCAGTAGCTAAGGTTTCCTTTAACAACAACAGTCCTTCTTATTATTATCCTACGGGTACCAATAAAGTTACCTCATGCGAACCTGCTGTGAACCTCTGGACCACATGTTGTCTCTTTGCTAGACAGTAGTAAACAGCGTTTGGCTGCAGAGCATTTGGACCTCTGACCTGGTAGGTGAACTTGGTTTGGAGCTCCTCAGATTCTTTGGGAGTCCTCAGGTCCTCCAGGCTTTTAGCCGAGGTGACTGGTTGGCTGTCAGGCTCGTCCTGGCAACCAAAGATGTCGCCCAGCAGGTGGACATTGGAGAACTTGTCATTTACTGGGCTGGGAGGGGCAGTGTGACTTTCTGCCCCAAAACCATGATCGTCCCCTTCGATCAACTGGACCTCCTTCAGGGAGCGGTATGGCTGTGGCCTGCAGGAACAGTGGAACAGTTATTCTCTTCTCTTCTATCCAACCTGTAATAGGACCACTGACCCCAACTAAAGATGCACCTACTTTATATTCTTCTGGTCCATGACGAACATGCCAGGCTTATTCCTGCACTTCCTCTCTAATTACTCTTATTGTCAATAAATCCCATGAAATCTGATATTTCATCATTAGGATGAATTTGGGCACTGCAGTTTATTTGGAGCCAAATAACTACCCCACTACATGTTTATCAATCCACGGGTTACAATAGTCCAAAAACACATCAAGTTCATCTATCATATCTACTTCAGTGTGAATAATGTTTTAGGAAGGAGTCAGCGGCCTCAGGGCTGACTGTATGGAAGGGGAAAGTATTGTAATGTCAGTTTTGGTCTTTTTATGGGATTAGTTGATTAAAAGAAGTGTTGTTTCACTCTGCTGAGACACTTCTATTCTTGGCATGTTAAAAAAGGACATTACTATTATCTAGTTCTACTAGATAATATGCCTGATCTGCTGATGGCAGTGTTAATGTAGAGCCCAATAGTTTCTGTGGATGACAGAATCATAGATGGAATCGTGAATTAAGACAGATTTCATAAAGCTCTACAATAAGAGATTAGAAAATATGTTTCCAGCCGAGCCGCCCCACTGTAACTGTCTTTAAAATAAATTACAAAATACATCCCGCTGACTTACGCCTAGTGGGGGCACACTTAGGCCCGGTGGGCCACCAGCTTTGGAATACACTGGGGGGGGAACCCTGTACTGATCCACCAGTGCTAATCTCAATCAGAATTCTCCTATACAATGAGCATAATGTAAAGCTCTAAAACACATGCACACACATTTCATCAGAAAGAGAAGAGAAGAGTTCAATAGTGCAAAGCCAATCAGAGAGATGCGTACAGAGGCGACCACTCAAACGGGACGGAGAAGAGAAAGCTGTCAGGAAAGCCAGAGATGGAGTCCTCGTCGTACTGGAGCTCGTCTCCGGACGAATCCTCCGACAGAAAGACGGTGTAGTGGCGAGTAGGACGCATAGAGCTACGGTGAGGAGAAGGAAGACAACAGGAAAGGCTCAGCTCATTAAATATGTTAATCCAGTCTTTTACAAAGGAGCAGGAAGGAAGAGTGAAATGTAGAAAAGGATGGTTGATTAGTAATCTTAAGAGATCTCAGTTTTAGTTTGTTACTGTTCATTCATTTCAACGAAAAGGAAATTAGAACACACAGACAAAGCAACCAATGAACTCAATGGGTTTGCTGATAGAAATGTCTTTGTGTCTTTTGGACTGTATTTGGGAACTGGTTTAGGTTCCATCTACTCTGCTACCTTTGGTTTTTAAAACTGGAAATGTCAGAACAGGGGGGAACGAGAGGGGGAAATCTTCATGCCAGAGCAGGGGGAATGAGAGGGGGAACAGGGGGAATGAGAGGGGGAACACCAGAGCAGAGGGGAATGAGGGGGAAACACCCAAGCAGGGGGAATGGGAATGAGAGGGGGAAACACCCAAGCAGGGGGAATGAGAGGGGGAAACACCAGAGCAGGGGGGATGAGAGGGGGAAACGCCAGAGCAAGGGGAATGAGAGGGGGAAACACCAGAGCAAGGGGAATGAGAGGGGGAAACACCAGAGCAGGGGGGATGAGAGGGGGAGACGCCAGAGCAGGGGGAATGAGGGGGGAACGCCAGAGCAGGGGGAATGACGGGGAAACGCCAGAGCAGGGGGATGAGAGGGGGAACACCAGAGCAAGGGGAATGAGAGGGGGAAACACCCAAGCAGGGGGAATGAGAGGGGGAAACACCCAAGCAGGGGGAATGAGAGGGGGAAACACCAGAGCAGGGGGATGAGAGGGGGAGACGCCAGAGCAGGGGGAATGAGAGGGGGGAACACCAGAGCAGAGGGGAATGAGGGGGAAACACCCAAGCAGGGGGAATGGGAATGAGAGGGGGAAACACCCAAGCAGGGGGAATGAGAGGGGGAAACACCAGAGCAGGGGGGATGAGAGGGGGAAACGCCAGAGCAAGGGGAATGAGAGGGGAAACACCAGAGCAAGGGGAATGAGAGGGGGAAACACCCAAGCAGGGGGAATGAGAGGGGGAAACACCAGAGCAAGGGGAATGAGAAACACCCAAGGGGGAATGAGAGGGGAAACACCAGAGCAGGGGGATGAGAGGGGAGACACCAGAGCAGGGGGGATGAGAGGGGAAACGCCAGAGCAAGGGGAATGAGAGGGGAAACACCAGAGCAGGGGGAATGAGAGTGGGAAATCTTCATGTCAGCGCAGGGGGAATGAGAGGGGGAAACACCTGAGCAGGGGGAATGAGATGGGGAAACACCCGAGCAGTGGGAATGAGAGGGGGAAATCTTCATGTCAGAGCAGGGGGAATGAGAGGGGGAAACACCTGAGCAGGGGGTATGACAGGGGGAAACACCAGAGCAGGGGGAATGAGAGGGGGAAATCTTCATGTCAGCGCAGGGGGAATGAGAGGGGGAAACACCTGAGCAGGGGATATGAGAGGGGGAAACACCAGAGCAGGGGGAATGAGAGGGGGAAATCTTCATGTCAGAGAAGGGGGAATGAGAGGGGGAAACACCAGAGCAGGGGGAATGAGAGGGGAAACACCAGAGCAGGGGGAATGAGAGGGGGAAACACCAGAGCAGGGGGAATGAGGGGGAAACACCAGAGCAGGGGGAATGAGAGGGGGAAAACACCAGAGCAGGGGAATGAGAGGGGAAACACCAGAGCAGGGGTAATGAGGGGGAAACACCAGAGCAGGGGGAATGAGAGGGGAAACACCAGAGCAGGGGGAATGAGAGGGGAAACACCAGAGCAGGGGGAATGAGGGGGAAACACCAGAGCAGGGGGAATGAGAGGGGGAAACACCAGAGCAGGGGGAATGAGGGGGAAACACCAGAGCAGGGGGAATGAGAGGGGGAAACACCAGAGCAGGGGGAATGAGGGGGAAATGCCAGAGCAGGGGGAATGAGAGGGGGAAATCTTCATGTCAGAGCAGGGGGAATAAGAGGGGGAAACGTAGTAGTAGAGATGTAGTTTTTTAGCCTGACCCACTGTACTAATACTGATTATTAACAGCCTCCATTACCTTCCACCTGTACTGAAGAATGGCGCCTACTTTACATACAAGAATATTAGAATGTCTAAAGTTATGCAATATCTTAAACCAGAGCAGATATGATATTTTCTCTGCAGGGTCTCTCTTGAGGTTTTATGCCATTTGACAACCTTTCTTGTAACCCCAATTACATTGGATACTGCTGTGTACTTATTGATTTCTCATAATTTGTTTTATTCTTCATCTCCTAAACATAAACATATGAAGTTTCATTTAGCAGTGTTGGTCTGGTGGTTGGGTAGATGTTCAGGATATCTTTGATTGGTTGGATTTCGTGTATATCTTGCATACTGTGATCATCTTTAATAAAAAGACCTGAGTTATAAAATATTAGAATGTGTGTGGAACTGTCTGTGAGCAGCAGACACTCTTCTTACTAAATGGATCAAAGAAATTATCATACACTTAGAATGAGAGAAAACAACATTTATGAATTAGAAAGAATAACATGGTAACCTGTCATTGGTCACATGACTGCAGAGCGTTCTGCAGCTGAACCTCCAGCTTATTGGCTGTTTCTCTCATGAAAAGTTATTATGTACTGAAAGAGGGTTTTTTCTTGTTGGTATGGGTTAAAACCTTTTCTACGTTTTGTCTAATAAGAATGTATAATACACACTGTCCATCAAATCTTCATAGGTTGTATTGTCTGTGTTCTATTTGATAAAAGCAGACTTTCTCTGGAGTGAAGCATAACTGCAGATTACACCCGGTCCTCCTAGCTTTCTGGTTAACACCATCATTACATTAAAGAATGTGCCTGACAGTTGATGCATTGGCTAAATGGGCCTCTAGACAGCGAGTGTGTGGCCGGTGGGCTGAGGCAGGCTTACTGGTCCGCGCTGCTCTCCAGACTCACGTTGCTGCTCGGTCTCTTCAGCAGCGTAGGGGGCCGAGCCTGGCGCAGGAAACAGGATGTCAACACAGGAACAATCATTTAGCATAGCTACCTCGTCATCAGAGAGCCCCACAGGAAAAGGCACACTGGAACTATGTTGGAAGGGTTAGGCTTTTTATGGCAATACAAAGACAAAACTGTTAACCCTTGCAGCCCCCCGTCTGCCCACCTGTCCAAAGTGCACAGTGATTGGCTGGTGGTCGTCCAGGGCTTGCAGAGGCCCCTCCCTCCTAAGCGCACTGCTGGTTGTGTTGTCGTCATAGGCAACCGCTGAGCTCACTGTGGAGAAGCCGTTTTCTGCCTGCTCCTGCACGGGGGGGGTAGGCAGTATTAGTGCTACTGGAACTTTAGATTCAAACTGTCCCATTTACACAACAGAGGAACATTGTTACCATAGCAACAACAACAGTCCTGGAGCTATGTACCTTCTGCTTTAGGCGGCTTTTGACTTCCTTGATGCGCATCTTTGCGTGGTCCTTGGCCTGTCAAAAAAACACATGGTTGTCATGTCCAGCTGACGAGTCATGCTCTGATCTACAGCGGGACAGACAGAGACGTGCTTACAAACTTGTACACTGTCTTCATGGCTGGGTTTGCCTTGGTCTTCACCGTGTTGAAGATAGCCCCGCCTCCTTTCTGTCAGAGAACATGGACACGATATCAGAGGGAGACAGAGGACATGAGTAGAAGTTCTGGGGACTGACACTGCTTTGTCCGTTGCAGAAGAAAACCAAAGTTTGATTGGAATGAACTACATATGTGTTTTATGATTCTTGGAGGCAGAAGTGAAGCTAAGAGATGTTGGATTTGTTGGAAGAAGTGTATGATGAGCTACTGAGTGTGTGAAATGTCCACAGGTGTGCCAGGCTGTGTGCTCTCCTGTTTGTCTTACGGCTCAATTCATTCAAATCTAGTTAGTCAGTAGCTGACTGGACCCAAGTCTTAGCTTAGGGGGACAGTGGATGTGGTGGTTGTGGTAAAGGACAAGGGGGCATTTAGAGTCTACCACACAATTAGGGAAGCAGAGGTCTACATTCATTGACAGACAGACAGACAGAGCATCCCATGTCCAGATGTTGAGGCTGCTGTTTCTGTGGGCTCACCTTCACAGTGAATAGCCATTGGTGGTAGGTCCTGTCACTGCCTGGGTGGGGGGGACAACAGTAACAGGTCAATAACAAGTAGTGGGACAGGTAACAATCTGAAATCAAGCCTCTGAGAAATGTCAATCAGCGTTTAACTTCCTGTCTGCAGCACAGCTGGACCCACATCTGCAGCTGGGTGAGTCACCTGGGCTCAGATATGAATGACTACATGGGCTCAGATATGAAAGACTACATGGGCTCAGATATGAATCACTGCATGGCTCAGATATGAATCAAGATCTAGAGTCAGCTGGTAGAGCACTGGCTCCAGATCTAGAGTTAGCTGGTACAGCACTGGGTCCAGATCTAGAGTTAGCTGGTAGAGCACTGGGTCCAGATCTAGAGTTAGCTGGTAGAGCACAGGGTCCAGATCTAGAGTTAGCTGGTAAAGCACTGGGTCCAGATCTAGAGTTAGCTGGTACAGCACTGGGTCCAGATCTAGAGTTAGCTGGTAGAGCACAGGGTCCAGATCTAGAGTTAGCTGGTACAGCACTGGGTCCAGATCTAGAGTTAGCTGGTACAGCACTGGGTCCAGATCTAGAGTTAGCTGGTAGAGCACAGGGTCCAGATCTAGAGTTAGCTGGTAAAGCACTGGGTCCAGATCTAGAGTTAGCTGGTAGAGCACTGGGTCCAGATCTAGAATTAGCTGGTAGAGCACAGGGTCCAGATCTAGAGTTAGCTGGTAGAGCACAGGATCAAGATCTAGAGTCAGCTGGTAGAGCACTGGGTCCAGATCTAGAGTTAGCTGGTAGAGCACAGGGTAAAGATCTAGAGTCAGCTGGGTCCAGATCTAGAGTCAGCTGGTAGAGCACTGGGTCCAGATCTAGAGTTAGCTGGTAGAGCACTGGGTCCAGATCTTGAGTTAGCTGGTAGAGCACTGGGTCCAGATCTAGAGTTAGCTGGTAGAGCACTGGGTCCAGATCTAGAGTTAGCTGGTAGAGCACTGGGTCCAGATCTAGAGTTAGCTGGTAGAGCACAGGGTCCAGATGTAGAGTTAGCTGGTAGAGCCCTGGGTCCAGATCTAGAGTTAGCTGGTAGAGCACAGGGTCCAGATCTAGAGTTAGCTGGTAGAGCACTGGGTCCAGATCTAGAGTTAGCTGGTAGAGCACTGGGTCCAGATCTAGAGTTAGCTGGTAGAGCACAGGGTCCAGATGTAGAGTTAGCTGGTAGAGCCCTGGGTCCAGATCTAGAGTTAGCTGGTAGAGCACAGGGTCCAGATCTAGAGTTAGCTGGTAGAGCCCTGGGTCCAGATCTAGAGTCAGCTGGGTCCAGATCTAGAGTCAGCTGGTAGAGCACTGGGTCCAGATCTAGAGTTAGCTGGTATAAGGGCCCGTTGGTGGAATGTTGACATACAGTAGGTCAACATGAAGAAAAAGCCTGTTGTGCGTTGGCAGAGCGCCACCTACTGTACCGGAGGTAGAATTACTCCGTCAGTCTTTCCATTGCCCCCCCCGAGGTAGAATTACTCTGTCAGTCTTCCCATTCCCCCCCTCTTTAGAGTACACATGCACTCTGCCACTCACCTGCATACTCGCCCATGTTGATCTCCTCCTCAAAGACGTCACTGAAACCCTCTCCGGAATTCAACAGGTCCAAGCGCCCGTCAATGAACTGCAGCAAGATACAACAGATTGTAAGAGGAGGGGCGTGTGTGTGTGTCTCTGTTTTTGTGTGTGTGTGTCTCTGTTTGTGTGTGTGTGTGTCTCTGTTTTTGTGTGTGTGTGTGTGCGTCTGTCTCTCTGTCGGTGTGTGCATCTGTCTGTCGGTATGTGCGTCTGTCTGTGTATCTGTGTGTCTGTGCGTCTGTATTTGTGTGTGTGTGCGCGCATGCGTGCGTATGTGTGTGTGTGTCTCTGTTTGTGTGAGTATGTGTGTGTGTGTGTCTCTGTTTGTGTGTGTGTGTGTTTGTGTGTGTGACCTGTTTGAAGAGCTGCAGCTGGATGGCGTTCTGGAGGAACGGTCTCATGGCGTTGGATCGGTGGTTCACAAAGGTTTCCTCGTTGAATGTGATTGGCTCTCCCTGTGTGCAGGAGAACAACAGCTGTCACAGTGATGGCTGACTAACCCAGTCACCGTGTCATAGACAGAGACAACGGGCACCACGCTCTCTGCTAAGCAGGCTTCTTCATTAGGCTCTGAGCAAATTCTTCAGAAGAGTGGCCGTTTGGTGTCATGTGACTCCGATCGGTGGAGTCCACTCAGTCAAGAAGAACAGATTGTTATAATGGAGAACTACGGAGACTCTAAGAACAGCTTACAGCACAAAGCAACACTACTGCTGCAGATACGGCCATAGAGAAATGCTGGAAGAAAGAGACTGATTGTGTAAATTCATGAGCGAATATATTTATCTGACTGTAACGTGACAGCTGCTCACTCTACAGCAGAGTAGATGGGACAGTGTCAGCGTCTTCCTCTGGCATGGCCCATCCAGCACACAGGCTGCTACCGCCTGCCTAAACCCCACCCACATCCACAAGACATTCACCAGAATAAACAACAAAGTGTAAAAAACAAACTAGGGGAGGTCTGCGTTTCCATGGCGACTCAGAAACTCTGGCTTCAGTCTCAGCACCGCTCGCTAACACACTGATCTGGCTCTTTCCCGGTGAAACCTAAATTGGATCTGCTAGAATGATTGACCCAGTTAGGTCTAGACAAGAGGAGTGGGGATTGGTTAGGGTTAGACTAAGAACTCCAGGGTTAGGGGTTAGGGTAAGAATACCAGGGTTAGGGGTTAGGGTAAGAATAGCATGGTTAGTAGGGCTGCACGATTATGGCCAAAATGATAATCACGATTATTTTAATCAATATTTTGATCACAATTATTATCACGATTATTTGTTGATTTTACCCAAAACAAATTTTATAGTCACATAGGCTATTTATAACTGCTTTCACATCCATATTGCGCTACAATCCTCTTATGTTGAAGTTGTATGTTGTACATACATACAGCTGCAACACATGGAAATGAAAATTATCTGAAATAAATAGCCTAGGATATATTTATTTTTTTAAATGTACCTCTGAGAAAGCTCCTTCACTTGTTTTCAACAATAACTGATTAAAAGAGCTAGGGAGAGAGGGGAGGTGCTACTCACAGAGAGACGGCTGACTCATTATGAACGGGTCCAGCAGCTCTGTCTCACACGTACTTTACGACCTGAAGTTAGTTGCATTCAATGACTTCTTCTGTGTTCTTCGCCGTGGCGGCCGCGATAGCAGAGTTACCACGGAAACACTGGTACAAATACAGGTTTGCCCCTTATATTTAACAATATACAGCTGTGTTAATAACTATTAAAACTGTAGAATGTCAGACAAATGTCAGAAGTGTGGACCGGCGCTGTGTGGCCGGGCTGCACGGAGAGTAAGAGGAGAGAGAGAGTAGAGGAGAGAGAGAGTAGAGGAGAGAGAGTTGAGGAGAGAGAGAGTTGAGGAGAGAGAGAGTAGAGGAGAGAGAGTAGAGGAGAGAGAGAGTAGAGGAGAGAGAGTAGAGGAGAGAGAGAGTAGAGGAGAGAGAGAGTTGAGGAGAGAGAGAGTAGAGGAGAGAGAGAGTAGAGGAGAGAGAGTAGAGGAGAGAGTAGAGGAGAGAGAGTAGAGGAGAGAGAGAGAGGAGAGAGAGAGAGAGAGAGTAGAGGAGAGAGAGTAGAGGAGAGAGAGAGTAGAGGAGAGAGAGTTGAGGAGAGAGAGTAGAGGAGAGAGAGTAGAGGAGAGAGAGTAGAGGAGAGAGAGTTGAGGAGAGAGAGAGTTGAGGAGAGAGAGAGTTGAGGAGAGAGAGAGAGGAGAGAGGAGAGAGAGAGAGAGTAGAGGAGAGAGAGTAGAGGAGAGAGAGAGTAGAGAGAGAGAGTAGAGGAGAGAGAGTTGAGGAGAGAGAGAGTAGAGGAGAGAGAGTTGAGGAGAGAGAGAGTAGAGGAGAGAGAGTAGAGGAGAGAGAGAGTAGAGGAGAGAGAGAGAGAGAGAGAGTAGAGGTTAGAGTAGAGGAGAGAGAGTAGAGGAGAGAGAGAGTAGAGAGAGAGTAGAGGAGAGAGAGAGTAGAGGAGAGAGAGTAGAGGAGAGAGAGTAGAGGAGAGAGAGTTGAGGAGAGAGAGAGTAGAGGAGAGAGAGTAGAGGAGAGAGAGAGTAGAGGAGAGAGAGTAGAGGAGAGAGAGTAGAGGAGAGAGAGTAGAGGAGAGAGAGTAAGAGGAGAGAGAGAGTAGAGGAGAGATCCAAACACAGGCACGGCTTTACAGAAGAAATGGGCCATGTAACGCAACATTAAACCATATCCATATAAACAATATTGCTTCGTTTGTGGAGAGGCAGCGGATGCAACCTAGAGAAAAATATTACTCGCGCCCTAGAGCCCTGTGAGCTAACAGACACTAACTAGCACCCTAGAGCCCTGTGAGCTAACAGAAACTAACTAGCACCCTAGAGCCCTGTGAGCTAACAGACACTAACTAGCACCCTAGAGCCCTGTGAGCTAACAGAAACTAACTAGCACCCTAGAGCCCTGTGAGCTAACAGACACTAACTAGCACCCTAGAGCCCTGTGAGCTAACAGACACTAACTAGCACCCTAAAGCCCTGTGATCAAACAGACACTAACTAGTACCCTAGAGCCCTGTGAGCTAACAGACACTAACTAGCACCCTAGAGCCCTGTGAGCTAACAGACACTAACTAGCACCCTAGAGCCCTGTGAGCTAACAGAAACTAACTAGCACCCTAGAGCCCTGTGAGCTAACAGAAACTAACTAGCACCCTAGAGCCCTGTGAGCTAACAGACACTAACTAGCACCCTAAAGCCCTGTGAGCTAACAGACACTAACTAGCACCCTAGAGCCCTGTGAGCTAACAGACTCTAACTAGCACCCTAGAGCCCTGTGAGCTAACAGACTCTAACTAGTACCCTAGAGCCCTGTGAGCTAACAGACTCTTAACTAGCACTGGTCACTGCTGTTGTCTGAATAACACAGACGGGACAAAATGTTGAGTTTACTGGTAAACTGGTAAACCTTGAGACCGACGTGTAACCGACTGCTATCTGTTGAGTTTTCCTCCCGTCCCTCTGTCTTCTGTGACTGTGTCCATCTAGAAACTAAGCTGAGCGGTGCAGGGAACAACTCTGACTGGCTCATGATCAGACAGTGGTGTACGGAGCGGTAGATTGGTTTTGTAAAAAAACCCAGAGCGTTCTATGAAATGGCGCACTAAAAAATAAAAAAAATAAAATAAAAATAAATCGCTCAGTTACGCAAATTTGATCGTGGGAAGCCCAAATCGTGATCATGATTAAAATATGATTAATTGTGCAGCCCTAATGGTTAGGGTAAGAATAGCATGGTTAGGGTAAGAATACCAGGGTAAGCCAATCAGAGGCAGAATAAGGTGGGCCACAAGGCATGTCCTTTGATGTACACAGCTAGCAGATCCGATCTAGCATGTGCACCCCCCCTCTCCGTGTATTCTCTGCTGCTCTACAGGCGTACTGACCGGCTCGATCTGGAGAGCGTTCCTGTAGCTGCCAAATAGCGCCGCCTGGCTGCGGAGGAAGGCTTGGGCCACGCCGTCCCCGGTGGTTGTAGAAACCTTCCTCAGACGACTCTTGAGAGAGGAGACCTGCGGGACATGAAGTCACAGAGGTTAGGACAACACATTTATCTGTCAGTGTCCCCACCCTGAGCGCAGCCCGAGTCCCTCACCACGTCGCTGGGCAGGCTCTGCAGGTCATCGTAGGGGCTTTCCAGGGTGTTGGTGTCCACGTTCAGCAGCACCACATCATCCAGAGCCATGCCTCGAACCTTCTACAACACACACACACACACACACACACACACACACACACACACACACACACACACACACACACACACACACACACACACACACACACACACAACTCAAGTCACAGAGTCACCTCGTCAGTAGCACATGAAGAAGGGTAAAACAATCTTTGTTTTATCTGCTGGATGACACCCACCTCCATCAGGCTGGAATGGACTCCGATCAGGTAGGGCATGGGGGCACTGGAAAAAAAGAGCCAATTTCATACAACAGCATGTCAAGCTTTCTTCATCCAGCACTGGGTTGATGCCACCCTACGTAGGAATCCTATCCTAAGATAACTTTGTTTGGTTTTCTACATGCAGTTAGGAAACATGTTTCTGTGATGCTAAACATCCTAAATGTCCTCCTGAAGTGAGATACCAGGTTTCAGACTGAGGCGGTTTGTGGAGCGAGGCCTGCTGTTCTCTGCAGTGGAGCAGAACAAAGGGACACTACCTGAGAGTTACTCTTTAGTTTATGTCTCAACTTTAGCCCTTTGAATATAAAAGCATCATAGCATGCAAACCTTATCAGACAGGTTGGGACATACATCCTTCCTACCTGCCCAGGGACCTCAGAATGTAAATGTATTTTAAGACGTTTAAACTACAGTTACAGTGGGGCGGCTTGGTTTGAAAATATTTTCTAATGTGCAGTCAGCTTTTAGCACTGAGTTAATATACAGCCCTATCTGTCTTATAGTTTTTTTTTAATTTTCAATGGGTCCTATACAGAATAACTGTCCCATGGCTGGGTTGGCTCATTTGGTAGAGCAGGCGCGTTTATACATAGAGGTCTATGCCTCGACACAGAGGTCCAGGGTTTGACGATTTCCTGCATGTCTTCCCCCTCTCTTTCCCCCTTTCTCACCTAGCTGTCCTGCCCATTAAAGGCGGAAAAGTTGCAAAAAAGAATAAAAAAAGATATGTTTCATTGTCCCTGCTTACAGGACATTACATAACATGTCATAACATGCCATAACATGTCATAAGATGCCATGCCGTGTGCATACTGACCAGCAGTAGTCCAGCAGATGCGGTGGCAGGACAGGGATGTACACGTGCTGCCAGTGCATGGGATACAGCATGGCTGTGGAGCCATGGACACACGCTGTTAACTGGGGACAAAGACAATGTGTCAGACACATTACTCAAACAGCAAATAGAAAACATATGAAATATTATAATATATGATATGTTTACGTTTTAAAGAAGGATGCGAGCCCAGCATGTGTCAGAATGTTTCCTTTATCAGTTGGCCGAGTCATATGAAAACCTCACGTTTTCTTTTGGATATTAGAATTAAAGATGACGTACTGTCTGGCTTTGGTTATTGGTTTGACTTTGTTTTGTATCAATTAGGGCTCAAAAGCATAGGGAAATTATCTGATTTTACCAATATGTGACTATGATTTAGTATCTGTTTTATTATCATAGTGATGTGAATAGAAGTGATCTCCATCAGTAAGAAAGCCTTGCAGAGAGGGGGGCGGAGGGTAAACGCTGTGTATCTCAGGACTGCTGATGACTGACACAGGGCTGTGGGAGGGAGAAGGAGCTCTACTTACAGTGCTTAGTTTGCTACAGCAGATGAGGATTCGACGTTCATAAAGCATACTAGCGTACAGATGAAGCATGTTATTGACATCTACTGCTACAAAGTACTCGGTTAGGTTTCTCTGCAGGGTCAAACACAACAGAAGAAAAACAAATCAGAGAGTTAGTAGTTGGGTAAAGACCAGTGGACCAGGATTCAGATTGATCACAGAACTCAGTATCAGCTCAACAGATATGTATTACTTAGATAGATACTATAAATTCTCACACCTCATAATTACAACATAGTAGAGCAAAGGTAGCACTTGCTATCTCATTATTACCACATATTAGGCAAAAATATCACTTTCTAGATCAAATATGTGATTTAAGACTTTAAAAAAAGTCACAATGTTAGAGCTAATCTAATCTGTCCATATATTCATTCATTGCCATGGTTAGAAATGGACTTCCACATGTTTCTGTAGTACTGTCAGGTTTTTCATCAAATCTGTTTGCAAAGGTTTCAAACTGCAGGACAAAGACCTGAGTGTGTGTGTGTGCGTGTGTGTGTGTGTGTGTGTGTGTGTGTGTGTGTGTGTGTGTGTGTGTGCGCTCACATTCTCAGGTATGCTGGGCAGTTCCCTGATGTCAGGCACAGTGAAGAAGGAGTGCTGCAGGAAACAGAAAGCAGAGGGCCAGTCAAAGCCAGAGAGGTCTCCTCTACTACATGCATGCATACTACATGGTGAGTGTAGGAATCATCCTCCAATCACAGAGACTCACCACGCCCAGATGAACCGGGACGCCGGGCTCGGGGACGGGCAGCGTATGCAGGGTCACCAGAAACTCCTGCCACTGGCTTTCCTGAAACATTCACAAGATTCTAAAGCCACGCACTGGCAGTTTCAAAAAGACATGATGTAACGCCACAGAAACACAACCCCAAAGTCACAGTTCAGGCCAGTTCCGACCAAAGATTCGCGATGAGACGAGTGTAATCTCGCAACTATTTGCAACGCGTCAGTCCGCAGCGTTCTTAATCCTGCCAGTTCACACCAACAAGACAAGACCATGTTTGATCTCCATAGCAACAACTCTTTGGGTGAAAACTGGAGCAAAAAGAAAGATCCTGATGAGAGCGGACACACAGCTACACTTTGACCAGTGGTGTAGTGTAATGTGTTTTAGCGGGTATACAGTACTACATAAATATATGGACCAGAATGGACATATGAAAGTGTCCATTCAAAAGACATTTCCTGCATTCTGATACACTTTAATGCACCAATTTACAGTGGAATTACCTTTATTTAGCCTATCGAAGGAAAACACAGATGACAGTTCAAAATATATCAAAAATATAATGGAAATATGTTGTTTGTATCATTTTTAGAGTGGGTATATGGAAATCCTGGAGCTGTCTTAGTGGGTTTACTGCGTATACAGGCATATCACATAGACTACACCACTGAATGTGTCCCAACACAACGTCACCTGGCCTTTGATGGTGTAGTCTGCGAGGACATTCAGCAGCTTGTAGAAGACTTCAAACCAGGGCAGGTAGCTGAGAGGACAGAAACACAGACATTCATTCATTCATTCATGAAATGTATTCATTACTGCGTGTTCCTACCATAGACTGTACGGAAACACTGACCTGAGGATGCAGTAGCAGGTGTGAGCGCCGGAGGAGAGGCGACAGAAGCCAAATCTCTGTTTGCTCTCGATGTCAGTCAACACAAAGGTAAAGTTCTGACCCACCTGGTTAACTGTCAGACTGCCGACGGAGACAGGGACAGAGACAGGGAATTACAATTCAGGTTGTGGGGTGAAATATGGGGGGCGGGGTTCAAATGCTAGAGAGATTACACTAGGCTCGTTGGAGATGAACTGTGCCTCGCCTGTAGTGGATGAGAGCAGGCGGCAGCAGCCGTGGGCGGGGACAAAAAGCTGCAGTAAAGTGGGACAGTTTCCAGCTGTTTCCAGCCACCTTCATGAATGCTCTTCATGTGATCTGGTGTTGATGTTAATTAACAACAGACTGGAGATTTAGTCTCTGACTTCTTAACCTCACTATCAGCCACAACGTGTGTTCTGTACAGAATGAGCCTTTAAATCAGACTAATAGCAGTTAAAATCCCTCCGATTCAAAATCAATAAAAACTTTATAGAAAACGTCATCATGTTGAGTCAATTTTGAACCAGTCAGCTGTTAGATCAGCTGAGAGGCCGGAGTTTCCCAGCATGCTCTGGGTCTGCCTGGGTCTTGCAGTCGGTGAAAAGCTACATACATAGTACAGGAAGCATTCACCATTCATACATTGTGGCCGAGGCTGCCGTACAAGGTGCCACCTGCTCATCAGATACACACTCACACACATTTACAGTATGATGGCACAGCATCGAGGGCAGCTTGGGGTTCGGTGTCCCAAAGACACTTCAACATGGGAATGCAGGGCCAGGGATCGAACCACCAACGTTCTGATTAGGCAGGCTTTCCCACTGAGCCACAGCCGCCCGTTACAAAAAATACATGAAAAATAAACACATTTCCCTTTGTGTGTGTGTGTGTGTGTGTGTGTGTGTGTACCTGTCCATGCTGAACGGGAAGCAGAACTTGCGCACAGTCTGAAGTGTCTCCTGTGGGGACAGATGTAATAGATTACAGTGAGTAGTTAGATGGTGAGGGACAGACCCCTTCCCTTCTCTGCTTCATAGTGGTTAGGATCACCCAACCCAATCTAGAACTGGCTCAGGTCTGCCTGGGACCAGCTCTTAGTTCTGCTGTGATGGTGTTAGACTGCCGGGGAACTGCTCCTCTCTCCTTTATCTTTCCATCTGTGTGCATCCATGTCCCAGAAATGCCTGTTACTGTTAGCTCCAGGGGGTTATTTCCCAGAGTCCTTGTGTTTTTTTGCCTTGCACATTTCCTTGGATCAGGGTGGCAACTGGATCATGGTTACAGCTGCTGCCGTGGTCCTGCCGTTATCCTAATTGTTACTATAATTACCAGTGTTTATACCAAGTGCTATAATTATGATTGATTATATTTCTGTTTCAGTATCAGTGTCTCTGTGTCCCAACCGGCAGATGGCCAAGAGTTTGGTTCTGTCTGAGGCTTCTGGCTGCTTAAAGGACATGTTTCCCTCCACTAGACCTGCATGATTCATTGTTATGTAATCGCAATCTGGATTCACATTGTTCATGATGTAATTTATAATTTTTTTTTTTTTAAAAGACTGCAAATGATATTTTACACTGATTTTCCTAGTCAGTATAATTTTCAAGTCATCAACCGTTAGGGTGTAAGTCGAATTTCAATCAACAAACCACCCAATGAAAACAGTATTGTTTTCAATAAATAAAAAACTTAAAATGAACTGTTTCAAATTATTATGTACAACAGAGTTGCAAAACATTTTCTAGGTTGTAAAGAACGGAAAGTGGTCAATTGTTGAACTTGCAGCATTAGGAGGTCATACAGTGAGGAAAATAAGTATTTGAACACCCTGCTATTTACACGTTCTCCCACTTAGAAATCATGGAGAGGTCTGAAATTGTCATCGTAGGTGCATGTCCACTGTGAGAGACATAATCTAAAAAAAATATCCAGAAATCACAATGTATGATTTTTTAACTATTTATTTGTATGATACAGCTGCAAATAAGTATTTGAACACCTGAGAAAATCAATGTTAATATTTGGTACAGTAGCCTTTGTTTGCAATTCCAGAGGTCAAACGTTTCCTGTAGTTCTTCACCAGGTTTGACACACTGCAGAAGGGATTTTGGCCCACTCCTCCACACAGATCTTCTCTAGATCAGTCAGGTTTCTGGGCTGTCGCTGAGAAACACGGAGTTTGAGCTCCCTCCAAAGATTCTCTATTGGGTTTAGGTCTGGAGACTGGCTAGGCCCCCCCACAACCTTGATCTGCTTCTTCCAGAGCCACTCCTTGGTTATCCTGGCTGTGTGCTTCGGGTCATTGTCATGTTGGAAGACCCAGCCTCGACCCATCTTCAATGCTCTAACTGAGGGAAGGAGGTTGTTCCCCAAAATCTCGCAATACATGGCCCCGGTCCTCCTCTCCTTAATACAGTGCAGTCGCCCTGTCCCATGTGCAGAAAAACACCCCCAAAGCATGATGCTACCCCCCCCCATGCTTCACAGTAGGGATGGTGTTCTTGGGATGGTACTCATCATTCTTCTTCCTCCAAACACGGTTAGTGGAATTATGACCAAAAAGTTCTATTTTGGTCTCATCTGACCACATGACTTTCTCCCATGACTCCTCTGGATCATCCAAATGGTCATTGACAAACTTAAGACGGGCCTTGACATGTGCTGGTTTAAGCAGGGGAACCTTCCGTGCCATACATGATTTCAAACCATGACGTCTTAGTGTATTACCAACAGTAACCTTGGAAACGGTGGTCCCAGCTCTTTTCAGGTCATTGACCAGCTCCTCCCATATAGTTCTGGGCTGATTTCTCACCTTTCTTAGGATCATTGAGACCCCACGAGGTGAGATCTTGCATGGAGCCCCAGTCCGAGGGAGATTCACAGTCATGTTTAGCTTCTTCCATTTTCTAATGATTGCTCCAACAGTGGACCTTTTTTCACCAAGCTGCTTGGACATGTCCCCGTAGCCCTTTCCAGCCTTGTGGAGGTGTATAATTTTGTCTCCAGTGTCTTTGGACAGCTCTTTGGTCTTGGCCATGTTAGTAGTTGGATTCTTACTGATTGTATGGGGTGGACAGGTGTCTTTATGCAGCTACCGACCTTAAACAGGTCCATCTAATTTAGGATAATAAATGGAGTGGAGGTGGACATTTTGAAGGCAGACTAACAGGTCTTTGAGAGTCAGAATTGTAGCTGATAGACAGGTGTTCAAATACTTATTTGCAGCTGTATCATACAAATAAATAGTTAAAAAATCATATATTGTGATTTCTGGATTCTTTTTTTAGATTATGTCTCTCACAGTGGACATGCACCTACGATGACAATTTCAGACCCCTCCATGATTTCTAAGTGGGAGAACTTGCAAAATAGCAGGGTGTTCAAATACTTATTTTCCTCACTGTGTGTATTGAAATCAAAAGCTATTTCAATCAAACCCATCTTAACAAAGCCAGGTCCATGTTAACATAGGACCCCTTCATCTATTAAACTTGTGCGTTTATGGAGAGTTTCTGCTTAAATTTCAGGGTCTCTAGAGAGGCGTACCAGCTCTCTCCCCATGATTCTGGGACCCTAGAGGGGCCTACCAGCTCTCTCCCCATGATTCAGTAACCCTAGAGGGGCCTACCAGCTCTCTCCCCATGATTCCTCTCTCGCCATGATTCTGGGACCCTAGAGGGGCTTACCAGCTCCTTCCCCATGATTCTGGGCCCCAAAAGGGCCTACCAGCTCTCTCCCCATGATTAAGTGACCCTAGAGGGGCCTACCAGCTCTTTCCCCATGATTCGGGCCCAAATTATGACTCCACCACCTCCTAGCTGACGTCACAGCCTTATTGGGACATGGTGGCCATCCACCAACCATCCACTACTCCATCCATCTGGACCATCCACGTAGACCTGCTCTATCTGTAAATTATAGAGTGGTCTAGACCTACTCTATCTGTAAATTATAGAGCGGTCTAGACCTGCTCTATCTGTAAATTATAGAGTGGTCTAGACCTGATCTATCTGTAAATTATAGAGTGGTCTAGACCTGCTCTAAAGAAAATTGAACTAAAAAGCTCACTTGTATTTCCATCTGTGACATGTTACGGTCAGCACACTGCAGGGACATATGACCCAGTCCTTCTGGGACATACTGCCACTAACAGAGCACACACCAGGGACATATGACCCAGTCCTTCTGGGACATACTGTACTGCCACTAACAGAGCACACACCAGGGACATATGACCCAGTCCTTCTGGGACACACTGGCACTAACAGAGCACACACCAGGGACATATGACCCAGTCCTTCTGGGACATATTGCCACTAACAGAGCACACAGCAGGGACATATGACCCAGTCCTTCTGGGACACACTGGCACTAACAGAGCACACACCAGGGACATATGACCCAGTCCTTCTGGGACACACTGGCACTAGCAGAGCACACACCAGGGACATATGACCCAGTCCTTCTGGGACATACTGCCACTAACACAGCACACAGCAGGGACATATGACCCAGTCCTTCTGGGACATACTGCCACTAACACAGCACACAGCAGGGACATATGACAAACTGATAAATAAATGGGACACAGTGAAGTCACTCTAACCTGCTCTGTGTAGTCCTCAGGATACTGTCTCCGCACCTCTGGCCCTGTTAGAGAGGACAGACAGAGGAAAGGACTGTTAGAGAAGACAGACAGAGGAAAGGACTGTTAGAGAGGACAGACAGGGGACAAGACTGTTAGACAGGACAGAGGGAGAAGTAATTAATTTAATCATGCACGCATATATGTCATTCATTCATATAAAAATCTAGATCTAGAAGCCATATATTTCTTCTGAAATAAATTCCATCAGACCACAAGGTTCCACATTTAAAACAGCAGAGGAAGTCAAACAGAAGAAGATTAGTGTGGACATTCAACAGGAAATTATGAAATTCTTAGAAATACAACAGACAACCTCACTATCCTGGATATGAGTCACATGTTGCAACCATTATGACTCATAAACACTTCAAACCAACCAGTGTGTGTGTGTGTGTGTGTGTGTGTGTGTGTGTGTGTGTGTGTGTGTGTGTGTGTGTGTGTGAAACACCCTGTAAACATTTGTGTATGTCTAATGGCGTGTTTCTCTTGCATGGTACCTCCTCGCCTCTACTGGCCTTTCTTGGTTTGTCCGTGATGATAAAGTCCCTGGTTCCTGCTACCAGGAACTTTATTTAGTACCACCTCCGTCGAGGTTCCAAGCTGCTGAGGCAATACCAAAAGGTGACGAGAAAACCTGCAGACTGCTGATTGGTCGGAGAGAATCCTCACTAATCACTGCGTCATCATCCCTAGCAACAGAAATAAACTCCCCATGTTTAAGTAGTCTATCCAGTATCCAGGGTGTTTTAGCTTCTAAACTAAATGTGTCTTCTGGCCACCAGCCACATGCCAAGAATCAAACACACCGTCCACGTTCTGTGTGTGTGCTGCGTTAGGTCATAATAGTTTTTTGCAGCGTCGCCATGACAACCAGCCCCACAGGTACTAATCTGCAATGGAAAAAGGAGGACGGGGCACCGCAGCCGAGTCGAGCCGGGTAGAGCTGGTGCTAGCAGTGGGTAAGCGCCATAAGAGTGACTGGTCTCCTATCAAATATTTCACATAAAAAAACAAGGGGCCTCATGCAAGCACAGCTTTGTTTTCTTTTCCTAAATGTCATTTTTTTGTTTGTTGTACGAGGGTGCAAATGGACCACTACTTAGAATCCAGTCTATAGGGACTAGATCTGAGTCCCAGATCAGCCTTGGGATTATATTATGATTTTATGAGAGTTTTGTGCTGTAATTTAATAAAGAAAAAGCATTGCTCCGCACCTTTCATTCCTGTTTACCAACATTTAACAGTGTGTATAGAACTGACCAATAAGCTGCTTTTATTGCAGCGCCAAAAGGTGGGGTGAAGGATGTTAGGTGAGAGTTAGATTCATCTGGTCAATAATAATGTTTGGATGTTTGTTAGGGGGTAGCGCAGTGATTATGACCCATGTTTTTGGTTTCGATTCCCACTGCCATACATCAACCAATGTGTCCCTGAGCAAGGCACTTAACCCCTAGTTGCTCCAGAGGTGTGCAACTTCTGACATACAGTATACAGTTAACCCTCGTTTTTCACAGGGGTTACGTTCCAAAAAGAACCCGTAATAGGCAAAATCCGTGATACCTTTATTTAATACCTTTATTTTTTTAACAATTATTATACGATGAAATACTCCATAATACATTGAAACCAAAGACCAAACCTTCCTACAGGCCCAAGCATTTGTTTAACAAATAAAAGTACTGTATTAATGTTTTTACAAATAACTACTGTACAGTAAAATAATAATTTTAATCATCAATACGAACTGAAGGCTTCAAATTGCAGAGATCAGCACCGCAGGTGCCTTTGTCGGTGCAGAACGTTTTGTCGACATTATGGGTTTTAGAGAAACTTGAAATTGCAAGAGAATTTACAAACTTAAATTTGGCAAGCTGTTTTACGTACGTGTATAAACCGTAACGTTATTGACACACAGGTAGAGAAGAAGCTGAGAGACTGTTTAGCCAATCAGAATGCAGAACACAATGCATGATGCAAATCCGTGAAGCAGCGAGACCGTGAAAGGTGAACCGTGATATAGCGAGGGTTCACTGTATAGCAATTGTAAGTCCCTTTGGATAAAAGCCTCAGCTAAATGACATGTAATGTAGTAATAATGGATGGGTTTGTATTGGACCATGCTGACACATGGGATTTATGTATGCAAATACAAATCAAACTATCTTTTTGTGAGGAGGAGAACATTATGCACTAACTTTGGTATTATCCTGTTGTTGCATCATTCTGGCAGCAGGTGGCAGATGGGTTGGCTGAACAGATTATATTATGTTATATTATTTGGGCTTTTTATAAGAAGTCCCCAGACATGTTATTGCATATTATTGTAATTCTTGGCAAAATGTATACATCCACAAAAGTATTAAGTATTATACACAAAAGTAAAAAAATACTCAGTGTTACGAAGCATGGTGTGATATCAGGTCTTGCAGTAACCAATTGCTTACTCGTGGGGCAGGGGGGTGGGGGGGAGATGAAATGATTACAGGAGATTTTTGCGAGCATCTGTACCAAACAAAGATGTTTTCTTAGTCTGTAGGATACGACGTCTCTGCAGCCCCACAGTACTTCATTCACAACGGTTTGACACATATTTAGTCTTTAACAAATATTGTGCCCCCCTGCGATTTGGATATTGCACTAATCCATACTGAAATTTCAATAGAAATTATGATAAAAATATAAAATTCATTGTGCAACACCAGTAGTAGATATTTTTTTCTGTATATTTCTATTTTTTGTCCATGGTATATCGAGTTTTTGGTTGGTATATTATTTGTTGTGTGTATTGTAATTGGACCCCCCTCCAAGGAGCTTATTTGGGGTTCCCAATTTCACGCGGCCTGCATATGATCATTGTACCTCCTGAAACTAGGTTTAAAGAGACAATGATGAAATAAACAAAACGAATGAATGAAATGAATAATGAGATATATGTATCTATTGTATTTCAGCGTCTTTGAATTACTGTTTAAGTGTGATAATAAGCCTGACAGCTGAAATGCACCCCGCCCTGACCCTGCCCCCCAGAAGAGAAGCTGTGTGTGTGCAGAGCGTTGAGATACTCACCGGCGCTGAGTGGGCCTGGGTGGGCCACCTCCACATACAGCTCGAAGGTGGACACAGGGCTCTCCCTGCAACACAGTACATTGGACACTGAGAGGGGGCTCCACCACGGTCTGGACCATGGTCTGGCCCATGGTCCGGACAAACCACACACATGGATCATTCCCTCTTAAACTCTGCTTTAGTTCACACTTTTCTACATCCAACCTAATAATCTGCACGCTGATGTTTGGCCTGCAACAACATATCTTTACTAAGAATCAACATGCGCCATAACTGTCACTTTTTAAGATATTGTGCTGTCTGTACAGTTATATGTGTCCTTCATTTATCTTCTCTTATAATCTTATGTTTATGCCTTTATGTTAATTTCATGTTGATTTTAGAATGGTTTATCTGCTACATGTTTGTGTTGTGAAGATACAGATTGTAGCTCTATGCCCAAGAAACATTTCCCCTTGGGGACAATAAAGTGTATTTTGTCTGTCTGTCTGTCTGTCGATGTCTGTAGACATCACCACTCCTGACCACTGGGTCTAATGCATCACTGTCACAGTGCATGGCGTCATGAAGCCCTGTACATTAGTCAGGGATGTTGTGATGGTGCAGATGTCACAGTCACTTTCCTACCATTATGATGAAATATCATGAGCTTAGTATACACATAAACACATAATAACATAAACCATGGCCTAGGATGCCCCAGTTCACCAGCTGGAGTCAGACTGATGGGAGCCTGCAGTGTCGACATGATGGAACAGAGGAGGGACAGAGGTTCTAGGTTCTATCTAACATCTGGGGGCCCCACACACACACACTCACACTCACACTCACACTCACACTCACAGACATGTCTCATTTTGTGATAACCGTTAGCAGACCAGAAGAGCCACCTTAACGCTTAGAGGAGTCAGTGTTTTTAGCCTGTGTCGCAACAAGTCCAGCGGGCCTAGCGTTACTACTCTCCCCTAAGAGACGCTGCGTGAGGCGGGCTGCCGGGCCGCGGCGGCCGGCTGCAGGCAGCCTCAGGGCGGACCCTCTCACCTGATTCGGGAGCCCATCCTGAAGCGGCGGTGGGCAGCGGAGTCTGTCCGGAGCTGTGTTCACAAGCTAACCTGATGCTAAGCTGTTACACACAGCTAGACACCGCCATAGCTGTCTGCAGTGACGCGGAGATCACGCTCCGCGCCGCGCTGTATCATGGGACATTGAGTATGTTGTAGAAGGGCGGTCGATCTTTGGTGGGTCTGTAGACAGTTCCGTGTAAAGTTACAAACTACAACTCCCACTATACCTCCTCAACACCATGGGAGGGTCGGCCGTTATTTACTGCTGTTGTAGTCTACCATACGGTGTGTGTGTGTGTGTGTGTGTGTGTGTGTGTGTGTGTGTGTGTGTGTGTGTGTGTGTGTGTGCGTGTATGTGTGTGTGTGTGTGTGTGTGTGTGTGTGTGTGTGTGTGTGCGTGCGTGCGTGTGTGTGTGTATGCGTGTAATGCTACATGTGTGGACTCTAGTTGTATGGCTGATACCATTTCAGAATCAGAAAAGTATTTATTTCAGATAAGTAGCAGGGGAGAGCAGGACGATTGAAACGCGGGACGGATGAAACATTCCAGTTTTCTCGAGTGCAGTGATGAGAGACAGACTTCCTTATGTCAGACCATAGAGCATGTTACCCTCCTCCTATCAGCCAAATATCACCGTTATTTCCTTTTATCATGGAGTTACAGCTGATAAACGAGTTTTGATGATCAAAAGTAAACTTCATTAGCAGTCACATTTTTTCCATTATTAACGAGGGTTTTTAATTTAAAGGTTTGACTACATGCTCATTCAGTAGACCAGTTAGTGTTCTCCACAATCCCAGACTTTCATATTGTCGGGGACAGCTGTTTCAACTGTCCCCGACCTGGCTGGAACTCCATGGATTTTAAGTAAATGCACAAATATCTGTGTTTATACAATTATTTATGGAGGTGAGACATGGAAAAGCAGTTTTAGAAAGATGAAAATATATTTGAGCCCACCAGGTAGGGGGGGTCTAGTTTTCCCATGTTATCCTCTGGAGACTGACGGGCGGGGGGGGGTATTTGGATGTCCAGTGGTATAACCCACGTAAAAATCTAGTGAAACAATATTTTCCACACTAGAAACATGATATAAATGGGAAAACATACTGTTCTAGCTATAAAAATAGCAGAATCATCCACAGTGTATGATATTTCAATAACTGCTTCATACACGCTTCAGGATGACGGCAATGAGTTATTAACAGACATTCACAAAGATGCATAGCCCTGCAACAATCTATCTAAAATAACACCTTTTGGAAGTACCATCCATGATATACAGTAAAATATTAAAGTTGTGGGAAGTTTATATGGTTTAAACTGTATGTTTCATTCGTCCTGTCCAGGAGGGACAGATGAGACGTTATACGCAGGTCCCACTCTTTCTGTAATAACTCCTGAACGGTTTTGTTCAAAGCTGAATATGCAGCTGAATCTGACAGATGACACGTGTAGGTTGCTACTGACTAAATATCAGCTTTCAGTGGGATACGACCGCTTTGTAAAATACGTTTAATTAGAAAGTTTTTCAACTGTCCCGGCTCTCCCCTACTTACTAGGAATTTACCATGGATGATGGTGCATACATAAAAACATATTCAAGTTAAAAAATGAAATAAACAAACAATAAAAACATTAAAACTGCAAGCAGTGATGAACGGGCCCTCGCCCCTTCGCAGTTCTGGGTACTGGCAAAGGCCAATCTTTGCGGCAGTGAATTTGGCACTCAGACACTGCAAATCGTCACCAATGAAGATGGAACTCCCTGCTGTAAGACTCTACGTCATATAGTTCATTATCTGTGGAAGGGGCGTGGCCAAATCACAGGGGGCGGGTCAAAGCATCACCAATGAAGAAGGAACTCTCTGCTGAGTTCATTGACATCTTACACAAGACTGTAGCTTAAATGGTTCAAATGTTACGGACGGGGGCGTGGCCTGTGTGCGTGGGCGTGGTTAAAGTATAGGGGCCGGCTCAGTATCACATGTAGATCACACATTCTAAATTTCATGTAAATCGGATGATGTTTGTCATATTAGGCTGATTTCCTGTTGCCAGTTGATGGCGCTGTCTCCAAAAGTCCATATTGGCCTCTAGATGTCCTCAGGCCTGGACTCTTGGTGATTGTAGGAAATTTCAAGCAGATACAACAACGTACACTGTAGTTACAGCCACTTTCTCCTTCATCAGGATAGGTCTGTCTGTGTGTGTGTGTGTCTGTGTGTGTGTGTGTGTGTGTGTGTGTGTGTCTGTGTGTGTCTGCTTCTGTCTGTCTGTGTGTGTGTGTGTGTGTGTATGCAGTACAAGCCAAAAGATTCAATGAGTTTCCTTTATTTTCATGACAATTTCCCTTGTAGATTATCACTGAAGGCATCAAAACTATGATGAACACATGCAGAATTATGTACTTAACAAAAAAGGGTAAAATAACTGAAAACATGTCAGCCTGAAAAGTGTTGAGCCAACTGCGACTTGGGGGGGGGGGACCCTTTCAGGGACTACCTCATGAAGCTCATTGAGAGAACACCAAGGGTTTGCAGCGCTATCAAAAAAGCAAAGGGGGGGGGTACTCTGAAGAAACTAGAATATAAGACGTTTTCAGTAGTTCACACTTTTTTGTTAAGTGTGTGTGCGTCTGTCTGTGTGTGTGTGTGTGTGTGTGTGTGTGTGTGTGTGTGTGTGTGTGTGTGTTGTCCTACCTCTAATACTTACTACCTCATGAAGTTCATTGAGAGAACAGCCTCCAGCTATGTTGCTATAGCATAGTGATTTCAGGGAGGAGGGGCGTGCCAGTTGAGTCACACATGACTGACAGTGACAGACTGTCACGCAATCAAACAGTGTCATTAAAGGCTCTCCCACATGTTATCCCCATTTAATAAACGAGCTATTCAGTCAGATAGGCATTTGTTGTGAAAGAAATACAGTTACAATTTATAGCATTTTATTCAAAATCCTACATTTTATGCACATGGGATTAATCCATCCATCCATCCATCTTCATCCGCTTATCCGGAGTCGGGTCGCGGGGGCAGCAGCTCCAGTAGGGGACCCCAAACTTCCCTTTCCCGAGCCACATCAACCAGCTCCGACTGGGGGATCCCGAGGCGTTCCCAGGCCAGGTTGGAGATATAATCTCTCCACCTAGTCCTGGGTCTTCCCCGAGGCCTTCTCCCAGCTGGACGTGCCTGGAACACCTCCCTAGGGAGGCGCCCAGGAGGCATCCTTACCAGATTGCCCGAACCACCTCAACTGGCTCCTTTCGACGCCGGGCGGAGCAGCGGCTCTACTCCGAGCTCCTCTCGGATGACTGAGCTTCTCACCCTATCTCTAAGGGAGACGCCAGCCACCCTCCTGAGGAAACCCATTTCGCCGCTTGTACCCTGGATCTTCTTTCGGTCATGACCCAGCCTTCATGACCATAGGTGAGGGTAGGAACGAAAATTGCCCGGTAGATCGAGAGCTTTGCCTTCTGGCTCAGCTCTCTTTTTAAACACAACGGTGCGATACACAGAATGTAATACCGCACCGGCTGCTCCGATTCTCCGACCAATCTCACGCCCATAGTCCCCTCACTGCGAACAAGACCCCAAGGTACTTAAACTCCTTCACTTGGGGTAAGGACTCACTCCCCACCTGAAGAAAGCACTCCATCGGTTTCCTGCTGAGAACCATGGCCTCAGATTTAGAGGTGCTGATCCTCATCCCAGCCGCTTCACACTCGGCGGCGAACCGATCCAGTGAGTGCTGAAGGTCACAGACCTATGATGCCATCAGGACCACATCATCTGCAAAAAGCAGCGACGAGATCCCGAGCCCACCGAACTGCAACCCCCCCCCCGACTACGCCTCGATATCCTGTCCATAAATATTACAAACAGGATTGGTGACAAAGCGCAGCCCTGGCGGAGGCCAACCCTCACCTGGAACGAGTCCGACTTACTGCCGAGAACCCGGACACAGCTCTCGCTTTGGTCATACAGAGATTGGATGGCCCTGAGAAGGGACCCCCTCACCCCATACTCCCGCAGCACCTCCCACAATTTCTCCCGGGGACCCGGTCATACGCCTTCTCCAGATCCACAAAACACATGCAGACTGGTTGGGCATACTCCCAGGCCCCCTCCAAGATCCTTGCGAGAGTGAAGATCTGATCCGTTGTTCCACGGCCAGGACGGAATCCGCATTGTTCCTCTTCAATCCGAGGTTCGACTATCGGCCGAATCCTCCTTTCCAGTACCTTGGAGTAGACTTTACCAGGGAGGCTGAGAAGTGTGATACCCCTATAATTGGCACACACCCTCTGGTCCCCCTTTTTTAAAGGGGAACCACCACCCCGGTCTGCCACTCCTTAGGCACTGTCCCAGACTTCCACGCAGTGTTAAAGAGGCGTGTCAACCAAGACAGCCCCCCCCACCCAGAGCTTTCAGCATTTCTGGGCGGATCTCATCAATCCCTGGGGCTTTGCCGCTGTGGAGTTGTTTGACTACCTCAGCGACTTCCACCAGGGAAATTGACGACAATCCCCCATCATCCTCCAGCTCTGCCTCTACCACAGAGGGCGTGCCAGCTGGATTTAGGAGTTCCTCAAAGTGCTCCTTCCACCGCTCTATTACCTCCCCAGTTGAGGTCAACAACGTCCCATCCTTGCTGTAAACAGCTTGGATGATTCCTCGCTTCCCCCTCCTGAGGTGGCGAACGGTTTTCCAGAAGCACCTTGGTGCCGACCGAAAGTCCTTCTCCATGTCTTCTCCGAACTTCTCCCACACCCGCTGCTTTGCCTCTGTCACGGCAGAGGCTGCAGCCCTTCGGGCCGTCGGTACCTTGCAACTGCCTCCGGAGTCCTCCGGGATAACATATCTCGGAAGGACTCCTTCTTCAGTCGGACGGCTTCCCTGACCACCGGTGTCCACCAGGGTGTTCGTGGGTTACCGCCCCTTGAGGCACCTAAGACCCTAAGACCACAGCTCGCCGCCGCAGCTTCAGCAATGGAAACTTTGAACATTGTCCACTCAGGTTCAATGCCCCCAGCCTCCACAGGGATGCACGAAAAGCTCCGCCCGGAGGTGGTGTGAGTTGAAAGTCCGTCGGACAGGGGCCTCCTCCAGACGTTCCCAGTTTACCCGCACTACCCGTTTGGGCTTACCAGGTCTGTCCAGAGTCCTCCCCCATCCCCTGACCCAGCTCACCACCAGATGGTGATCAGTTGACAGCTCTGCCCCTCTCTTCACCCGAGTGTCCAAAACATACGGCCTCAGATCAGATGAAACAATTATAAAATCGATCATTGACCTTTGGCCTAGGGTGCTCTGGTACCACGTACACTTATGAGCATCCCTATGTTCGAACATGGTGTTTGTTATGGACAATCCATGACTAGCACAGAAGTCCAACAACAAACAACCACTCTGGTTCAGATCAGGGAGGCCGTTCCTCCCAATCACGCCTCTCCAAGTATCTCCATCATTGCCCACGTGTGCGTTGAAGTCCCCCAGCAGAACTATGGAGTCCCCTACTGGAGCCCCATACAGGACTCCATTCAAGGTCTCCAAGAAGGCCGAATACTCCGAACTCCTGTTTGGTGCATATGCACAAACAACAGTCAGAGTTTTCCCCCCCATCACCCGCAGGCGTAGGGAGGCGACCCTCTCGTCCACCGGGGTAAACTCCAACGCAGCGGCGCTCAGCCGGGGGCTTGTGAGTATCCCCACACCCGCCCGGCGCCTCACACCCTGGGCAACTCCGGAGTAGGACAGAGTCCAACCCCTATCCAGGAGTACGGTTCCAGAACCGAGACTGTGCGTAGAAGTAAGCCCCACCAGATCTAACTGGTAGCGCTCCACCTCCCGCACAAGTTCCGGCTCCTTCCTCCACAGAGGTGACGCCCACCCCCCAGAGCCAGCCTCTGCCGCCCGGGTCTGGTCCGTCGAGGTCCCTGACCTTCGCCGCCACCCATGTGGCTGCGCACCCGACCCAGCGGTTCCTCCCACAGGTGGTGGGCCCATGGGATGGAGATAGGGGGGCCACGTAGCTTCTTCGGGCTGTGCCCGACCGGGCTCCGTGGCAAACCCGGCCACCAGGCGCTCGCTGACGAGCCCTCCGTCCAGGCATATGCATGGGATTAATGCTAGATATATTGCAATGTGGGTAATGAATAAAAAAAATATTCTAACAGCCCCATGTAATGTCCGATTCACTCAAGATTTGGCATGGATGCTCATGTTGCTATGCGGAACAACTGTCTTTTATTTGGTGGCAATCGGAATAAATCTTGGCCAGATACACAACACAACTTCCTGTTTCAATAGCCGCCTACAGGAAGAAAAAAATATATTAAAAAAAATTAAAAAAATTTTAACGGCGCCATCTAATGGCTTATTGACTTGAAATTTGGCATGGATGCTCACACCGCTATGCCGAACAACTATATCATGTTTGGTGGTAATCGGAATAAATCTTGGCCAGATATGCAACTTCCTCTTTCAAGAACCCGGACAGGAAGTTGGTACTCAATAACTCGCACATTTTTCGCACTATCAAATTTCTTTGGATAACTTTTCATCACGAGTGTCAGTAGATACTACCTGCAAAGATTCAAGAAGATTGCAGTCACGGCCTAGGAGGAGTCTGAAAGAATGTGAAACACATGACAATTCATAAATTCAAAATGGCCGCCTTCTGGTTGGGCGGAGCTAATGAAGGTAAATGGGAAATATGTTTGCAATGGTTAGAGCAATATGTGTATCAAATTTGGTGAAGATCGGAGTAAATATGTCCAAGTTAAGGCCTTTCCACACATTAGGGGGTGCTATAGAGCCCCCTTACAGGTATGGGCCAAATCGCTCAACAGACTCACAAAGCTCCCCGGTCTTTACGTGGGCGCCAATTTTAGTGAGTTTTCGTATATATTGAGGCCGTCAAAAATGTGGCTAAGTGCTAAATCCACTTAAGGGGGCGCTATAGAGCAACCGTACCACTCTCAAGCCTAAATGTGTATTCAGATGAAAGAGTTTCATATTCTGCACATGGCTGCAAGATTTTGAGAGTTTTCGTGGATCCTAAGGTCCTCAAAAACGTCTTTGAAATATGAGACATTTCGCACGAAATTCGCCATATCGTAAATTATAAATTTTTTAGATTTTTTATAAAAATAGCCTGATACAGTTCCAGATGATACGCATGGTCCCTCAAAAATTGGTTAGATAAATTATGAAATTTTTTTTGTTAGGGTGGACGTTAGGGGGCGCTATGGAGCACTCGGTCATCCCCCGAGCCGAATCACTACAGAATTCTGTCATTTTTTATAGGTCTGACATGTGTGCAAGTTTTTGCAAATTCTACCACATGAGAAAGCCCTCAAAAATGACAGTGAAGGTGCGGAATAATAATAATCCCTAGAAAAACAATAGGTTCCTTGCACTTCGTGCTAGGACACCGGTGGTGCCCTAGCCACTCGTGCTCGGGCCCTAACTAGAAAAACAATAGGTTCCTTGCACTTCGTGCTAGGACACCGGTGGTGCCCTAGCCACTCGTGCTCGGGCCCTAATAAACAAATAACACATAGGGTTAGGGGTTAGGGTTAGGGTTAGTAACAGATAAGAGGCTGTATGGTTTTAGTGCAGGATGTGCAAAAATGTTGAGTAATGTGCAAAGCTTTCAATTCAATTTTATTTATAGTATCAATTCATAACCAGAGTTATCTTGAGACACTTTACAGATAGAGCAGGTCTAGACCGCTCTATAATCTACAGATAGAGCAGGTCTAGACCACTCTATAATTTACAGATAGAGCAGGTCTAGACCGCTCTATAATTTACAGATAGAGCAGGTCTAGACCGCTCTATAATTTACAGATAGAGCAGGTCTAGACCACTCTATAATTTACAGATAGAGCAGGTCTAGACCACTCTATAATCTACAGATAGAGCAGGTCTAGACCGCTCTATAATTTACAGATAGAGCAGGTCTAGACCACTCTATAATTTACAGATAGAGCAGGTCTAGACCACTCTATAATTTACAGATAGAGCAGGTCTAGACCGCTCTATAATTTACAGATAGAGCAGGTCTACTCTATAATTTACAGATAGAGCAGGTCTAGACCACTCTATAATTTACAGATATAGTAGGTCTGGACCACTCTATAATTTACAGATAGAGTAGGTCTAGACCACTCTATAATTTACAGATAGAGCAGGTCTAGTCCACTCTATAATCTACAGATAGAGCAGGTCTAGACCGCTCTATAATTTACAGATAGAGCAGGTCTAGACCACTCTATAATTTACAGCTAGAGCAGATCTAGACCACTCTATAATTTACAGATAGAGCAGGTCTAGACCGCTCTATAATTTACAGCTAGAGCAGATCTAGACCACTCTATAATTTACAGATAGAGCAGGTCTAGACCGCTCTATAATTTACAGATAGAGCAGGTCTAGACCACTCTATAATTTACAGAGAGAGCAGGTCTAGACCGCGCTAAAATTAACTTACAAAGACCCGTCAGTTCTACTAGTTCCCTCCACAGCAAGCAACACTGCGACAGTGGTGAGGAAAAACTCCTTTTAGGCAGAAACCTGGGACAGACCCAGGCTCTTGGTAGGCGGTGTCTGACGGCCGGTTGGGGGGGTGATGAACAGTGGCAGTAACAGTCACAATAAAAGATAATGGAACAGTGACTAGAAATACTAATTTGTAGTAGTTCATGGCAATGCAGGGCATGCAGCAGGACCAGGAGACAGCTGCAACCAGGATTCTGGAGCCTCCCTGATCCAAGGAAACATGCTGGGGGAAAAGAACATAAGAACTCTGGGGAATGACTCCCCAGAGCTAGATTAGTAACAAGCATTTCTGGGACATGGATGCACATAAATGGAAAGATAAAGGAGAGAAAAGCTCAGTCCTCCGGCAGTCTAAAACTAGTACAGCATAACTAAGAGAGACAGGTTAAAGAGAGGAGCCTGGTCGGGCTAGAACTCTCCCCAACCGGATCGGGCTGTATGCCCTGCCTCCCTCTAGTTTTATTATATTATTGATTATGTGATAGATAAATCTGACAACGGTTAGGCGGACGCTGCAACTCCTCACTCCCTAACTATAAGCTTTATTCAGAGGAGAGTTTTGACTTTACTCTTAAATGTGGTGACAGTGTCTGCGTCCCAAACCCAGACCGGGAGCTGATTCCACAGTAGAGGAACATGATAGCTGAAGGCTCTGGTCCCCGAACCCAGACTGCAAACTGATATCACAGTAGAGGAGACTGATAGCTGAACGCTCTGGCTTCCGTTCTACTTTTAGAGACTCTAGGAACCACAAGTAATCCTGCAGTCTGGGAGCGCAGAGCTCTGGTGTGACAATAAACCACTAAGAGCTCTTCAAGATAAGATGGTACTTGACCATTTAGAGCTTTGTAGGTCAGGAGAAGGATTTTAAATTCAACCCTGGATTTTACAGGAAGTCAACGCAGAGAAGCTAAAACAGGAGCAATATGATCTCTTTTCTTAGTTCTTGTCAGAACATGCGCTGCAGCACTCTGGGCAGCTGGAGAGTCTTAAGGGACTTATTTGAGCATCCTGATAATAAAGAATTAGAGCAGTCCAGCCTGGAGGTAATAAATGCATGGACTAGTTTTCAGCATCGTTGTGAGACAGGATGTTCCTAATTTTGGCAATGTTATGAAGATGAAAAAAGGCTGTTCTTGAGGTTTGTTTTAGAGGTGTTAAAGGATATATCCTGATCAAAAATAACTCCTAGATAATGGAGTGTGGAGGTGTTCAGGGCCCAGCACACAGTGTTGTCTGAGTTTAACATCAGAAGATTGTAGGTTATCCATGATTTTATATAATTTATGCATGCTTGAAGTTTAGCTAACTGACTGGTTTCATCTGGCTTGATTGATAGATATAATTGGGTGTCATTCACAATGAAAGTTAATAGAATGTTTCCTAATAATATTGCCTAGAGGAAGCATATATAAGGAGAATAGAATTGGTCCAAGCACTGAGCCTTGTGGAATGGCATGGCTAACTATAGCATACTTGGAGGATTTATTGTTATCATTAACCAATTGAGATTGATTGGATAAATATGATTTATACCAACTTAGTGTGATTCCTTTAATGCCAAGTAAATGTTCCAGTCTCTGTCACGGGATGGTATGGTCAATGGTGTTGAATGTAGCACTAAGATCTAGTAAAACAAGTACACACACACACACACACACACACACACACACACACACACACACACACACACACACACACACACACACACACACACACACTAAGATCTAGTAAAACAAGTCCAGAGACAAGTCCTTTGTCTGCAGCAGTTAGAAGGCCATTAGTCATTTTCACCAGTGCCGTCTCTGTGCTAAGATGCTTTCTAAATCCTGACTGAAAGTCCTCCAGTAAAGTATTGCCATGTAGAAAATCCCATAACTGATTAGGGACTACATTCTCAAGGATCTTGGAGAGAAAGGGAAGGTTAGACATAGGTCTATAGTTTGCTTGGCCTCCTGGTCGAGTTTTATCACAGCTACTTTGAATGGCCGTGCTACATAGATAGATAGATAGATAGATAGATAGATAGATAGATAGATAGATAGATAGATAGATAGATAGATAGATAGAAATTTATTGATCCCAAAAAAATTTGAAATTCTGGTGATACAGCAGCAAAATCAGTCACACGGCACAGAATATAAATATAAAAAATACTAAGATACAATATACATACATATACTATACATGAAATAATAATAGGTATAAAATATAAGAACAAATATTTGAATGTATACAAGATGGGAATTCAAAAATGTGCAACTGCTTAAATAAAATGTAAATAAAACAATAAGCTGTAGAAGCTTTTATTTACTTTAGTATAGTTGGATAGTAAGAATTTAAAAGTTATTAGAGAATGGTCTGATAATAAAGGATTCTGCGGAAATACTATTAAATCTTCATTGCCGATGCCGTATGTCAGCACAAGGTCGGGGGTGTGGTTCAAACAGTGAGTGGCCTTATGCACTCTGACTGAAACCAGCTGACTCTAGTAGTGAGTTGAAAGCAACACTAAGGCGCTCGTTGGCAACGTCCACATGGGTATTAAAATCCCCTACAATCAGTACTTTGTCTGATTTAAGGTCTACACCTGATAAAAACTCGGAGAATTCAGATAAAATTTCAGAATCTGGTCCTGGAGCTCGGTAAATAACAAATATAATTGGATGTAATGTTTTCCATGATGGGTGTTGAAGATTAAGAACAAGGCTTTCAAACGAGTTCTAATTTAGTCTAGGTTTAGGATGAATTAACAAGCTTGAATCAAAGATGGCTTCAGCCCCCCCCCCCGCCTTTTTCATTTAGACTAACATGTTCTTCATGGCCCAGCCATGTTTCACAGACAGAATAGATCAGTTTGATTATCTGATATCAGATAGTTTACTAGTACTGCTTTAGAGGACAGATATTTAATATTTAATCTAATGTTCCTGTTCTGTTCTATCATTGCAGTGGTAGTTTTAATTCCAATTAGGTTGTTAAGTATAGCCCCTCTTTTGTTTCCCTTTGATTTAACCGATCTGAGTCGGGGGGGCAGACCCTGTGAGTATTAGACTATGAGTGGGCGACTGACCCACTGGAAGCACTGCACCTCTGATTACTAATATCAGACTTGGGTTGTCATGGTTTATGGCCAACAATAGACCCGGTCAGATTTTTTTATATGAGAGTGGCTTTGTCCAAAGTAGCTTTAATGCCGTCCCTCCTGATTAGACCTGGCTTTCCCCAGAACGCCCTACAGCTGTCTACGTAGACCACATCATTAGCTGGGCACCACCCTGGCAACCAGCGGTGGAAGGGTGACATGTCATCACTAATCAGGCTTGGCAGGGGTCCAGAGAAAACTACTGAGTCCGACATTGTCTTTGCATATGCACAAAGTGACTAAACATTACCACCTACATGAAGAATGATCTTACAGTCAGTTTCAATGTCAGTGTGGGGGGGTGAGACAGTTTGTGTCCGGGGTGAGAAGGGTCGTAAACCATCTTTCCTGCCCGCCTTATCTTAATGGAGGTGTTTAGGTCCTAGAGGGACAGTTGATTGCAGCCAATCACCTTCTCAGCAAAGCCGATGACACGCTGCAATCTGCCCTTGTCCTTGGCAGTGGCAGCAGCGTACCAGATGGTGATGGAGGATGTGAGGACAGTCTGCCCTTGTCCTCGGCAGTGGCAGCAGCGTACCAGATGGTGATGGAGGATGTGAGGACAGTCTGCCCTTGTCCTCGGCAGTGGCAGCAGCGTACCAGATGGTGATGAAGGATGTGAGGACAGTCTGCCCTTGTCCTCGGCAGTGTCAGCAGAGTACCAGATGGTGATGGAGGATGTGAGGATGGACTCAGTGATGGCAGTGTAAAACTGCATCATCATTGACTTTGGCAGGTTGAACTGTTTCAGCTGCTGCAGGAAGTACATCCTCTGCTTGTCTGGGCCTCAGAATGATCACTGAGATCTGCCGACCAAGGTCTTCTTGCTGTACCGCAATCTCGACTTAAAATCAAAGATGATTGCGCCTTCAGAGTGGCTGCTCCCACCCACTGGAACCTTCCTCCCCTGGTTATAAAAATATGCCCTTTGTCCTGTAATGTGTATTGTGCCTGGATGGTTTTTATTCTTTTATTGTTTGAGTGTTTTCCTTCTGTTTGCCCTTTATTTTACCATTATGTTAATGTTTATTCTTAGCCAAACTGCTTCCTTGCATTTAAACTAATGTTGCACTGTGTAACCATGGTTTTGAAAGGTACAAAATAAACATAGACATAGACAGGAAAAGACCACTAAGATACACAGGTCAAACTGAAGACAGATCAGAGGGTCCAGACAAAGACTATCCAAATGTGATTGAAGATAACTTAAACACAGAGAGGGTCACGTGAATATTGGTGGAGTTGATCTACTCATGCTTCAAGTGGATGAGGACACGTGGGAAATGCTTAAAGGGAAACAGGGAAAGTCCACATCGTTGTTGAGGGGGGTCTGGCTAGTCCACACAGCATTCCTGGATGGGAGATAAATATGCTCTGGCTTACAGACATCTGGCCAAAAACAGTGTGATCCGGCGGAATTCCCGGTGGCAACGGAGCAAACCAATGATCAACGGCGTACCCCCGCAGACCCCCCTGTGTCTATGCTGGACCCTACGGTGTAGCCTGACGTCACCTCTCAAAAAATGTAACTACACATCGTGGCGACGCACGTCTCTCGGCTGTGGCTTGGTAGCGTTGCATTCCCCCCCAACTCATTTCCGGTTCAACGGTCCAGTCACCTTCAGCAAACTGTACGTAAAGCGGGTCTACCACCAACTAGAGCTCACACCAGAATCGAGAGGTATCACTGCAATTGTGATACACACTGGCACATTCACGTACAAGAAGCTGTTCTTTGGTGTTTTTCATCTGCTGGTAGCAAAATATCAGCATGAGATTGGGACAGTTTTGGCTCGACCAGGGGCGATCAGCGAAGTTATGAAGTTGTGATGAGACTGAGAGCTATGTGCTGACCCTGAATGCACAGGTGTCAAATCAATATTGAAAAGTTAGAAATCATGGGCATGCTGCTGTCAGAGAAGAAGAAGAAAGAGTGAGAGCTGTAGCTTATTTATCTAAGAATATATGTTACTAAATCAGAATATGTTTAAATGAATGAAAGAAAGGAATTAATTGAAACTAATGGAATTAATCCATTAATGGCAAACAATGAAAAAAAAATTATGCAGAATCAGACCATTCAACCACAATTTAAGAGAGATGAACACCATGATGGCCCTAGTTACTACCCAGAGCCTCAACCCAGTTACAGGCAAACAAAGTTTGAACCACTTGCATGGGTGGATGAATGGATGGAAGAATGGATAAAGACACTCGGAACTCGGTTTCCTCAGCTGCTTCTTTAGCTCGGCTGGGATGTTTCTGTCTCCTTGGACAAGGAGTGAAGGTTCGAGCGTGGCAGATGATGACCGTGGTGTTGGCATTGGTTCTTCCATTCTGACTTTTGGCTCATCAATGGAAGTTAGAGCAAGTTTCTCAAAGTCTTTGCTAAATACTTCAGTGCTTTGTTCCAAATGGGTAGATCTGTGTAACAAACACTTGTCACAACCTGACCACCACTGACCAAGGTTACTCCTCTCAGTCATGTCACTATCAGCGCAGAGCAGCCACAGATGGTTGGTGTTGGCTGGCTCTGAGTTTCTGTTTTGTTTTGTCAGTCCACTAGCTCTTAATTGTGATACCCCTGTCAGTTTCCTGTTGGCCACCAGGACCAGGACCTCCCAACAGGACCTGTTGGCCACCAGGGACGTGCCGGAGAGTCTCGACGGTCTCATAGAGGCTGCCATTGATTTAGATAACCGCCTCTGGGAAAGAGAGCGGGAGCTCCACTGTTCCCTCGCAGTCCCAGTTACGTTTGGTGACACCTCCGGACCCCCTTCCCCGCCATTACCAGAACCCATCCAGTTGAGCCATGGGAACCTCTCCCCAGAGGAACGGGAGCCGCCTAGCGGTGTCTGCATCTATTGAGGCAATCCCCGGTCACTTAATCAACAAATGCACAGTTTGCCCAAAAGATCCAGCTCACCAGTAGTAATGGGGACTCTGGCGGGCTGAATCTCTCCCCATCCCCGCCTCCTGCTAGAAGTCGTTATAACTTGGTAGGAGGTGACCCTTCCTCTGGGGGACGCTAGTTGATTCCATGTCGAATTAGAACCTGGTTCCCTTGCCATCCTACTGCAGCCCTTGCTATCCCTTGCCATCCTACCCCCAGCCCTCTTATCTCTCACTATGCTCCCACAGGCCACGTGTCTTCGTCCCTGTTTCTGGCATCCGTCTTCACACACATTCTTCTTCTCCTTTTGTTAAATAAACCTATTATTGTTGAGCATTTCATTTGGGTCTGTTCTGTCTTCCCTCTTAGTACACAGAACCACAGACAGAGATACAGAACGTCTATACCTGCTGGGTGAAATACAGCAGAGCTATGTGTGAGCTGCTGGGACATGAACAGGTTATCCAACTAAATTAAACCAGTAACTGTAGACTGAAGACTGTCAATCATCTGTCAATCAGACACACCTCTCCTGTATTGCTATTTATATTTTTAACTGTACTGTCAACAAAGTATCTAGGCTATACATTATAAAACTGTTCAGGTTATATATGTATATATATATATATATATATACTGTACCCACCTTCTCATTCAATGCGTTTCCTTGATTTTCATGACTATTTACATGTAGATTCTCACTGAAGGCGTCAAAATTATAAATGAACACATGTTATGTACTTAACAAAAAAGTGTGAAATACCTGAAAACATGTCTTATATTCTAGTTTCTTCAAAGTACACCCCCTTTGCTTTTGATAGTGCTGCAAACCCTTGGTGTTCTCTCAATCAGCTTCATGAGGTAGTCATCTGAAATGGTTTCCCTTCACAGGTGGGCTTTGTCAGGGTTAATTAGTGGAGTTTCTTGCCTTATTAATGGAGTTGGGACCATCAGTTGTGTTGTGCAGAAGTCAGGTTGATACACAGCCGACAGCCTATTGGACAACTGGTAGAATTCATATTATGGCAAGAACCAATCAGCTAAGGGAAGAGAAACGAGTGGCCATCATTACTTTAAGAAATGAAGGTCAGTCAGTCCAGAAAATTGCGAAAACTTTGAATGTGTCCCCAAGTGCAGTCGCAAAATCCATCAAGCGCTACAATGAAACTGGATCACATGAGGACCGCCCCAGGAAAAGGAAGACAAAGAGTCCCCTCTGCTGCTGAGGATAAGTTAATCTGCGTCACCAGCCTCAGAAATCACAAGTTACCAGCAGCCTCAGATTAGAGAGCAGATGAATACCACACAGAGTTCTAGCAGCAGACACATCTCTAGAACAACTGTTAAGAGGAGACTGGTGAATCCGGCATTCATGGTCAAATAGCAGCTAGGAAACCACTGCTAAGGAGAGGCAACAAGCAGAAGAGATTTGTTTGGGCCAAGAAACACAAGGAATGGACATTAGACCAGTGGAAATCTGGGCTTTGGTCTGATGAGTCCAAGTTTGAGATCTTTGGTTCCAACCGCTGTGTCTCTGTGTGACGGAGAAAAGGTGACAGATGGATTCTACATGCCTGGTTCCCACTGTGAAGCATGGAGGAGGAGGCGTGGTGGTGTGGGGGTGCTTTGCTGGTGACAATGTTGGGTATTTATTCCAAATTGAAGGCATACTGAACCAGAATGGCTGCTACAGCATCCTGCAGCGGCATGCCATCCCATCTGGTTTGCGTTTAGTTGGACCATCATTTATTTCTCAACAGGACAATGACCCCAAACACACCTTCAAGCTGTGTAAGGGCTATCTGACCAAGAAGGAGGGTGATGGAGTACTGCGCCTCCACAATCACTGAACCTGAACTCAATCCAGATGGTTTGGAGAGAGCTGGACCGCAGAGTGAAGGCAAATGGGCCGACAAGTGCTGAGCATCATGGTTTCCCAAGACTGTTGGGAAACCATTTCAGGTGACTACCTCTTGAAGATCATCAAGAGAATGCCAAGAGTGTGCAAAGCAGTAATCAGAGCAAAGGGGGGGGTACTTTGAAGAAACTAGAATATAATACATGTTTTCAGTTCTTTCAAAAAACATGTGTTCATTTATAGTTTTGATGCCTTCAGTGATAATCTACAAAGTAAATATGAAAATAAAGAAAACTTATTGAATGAGAAGGTGGTTCCAAACTTTTGGAACTGTACTGTATATATATATATATATATATACAGTACAGTTCCAAAAGTTACACAGCTGTTTACTTTCTATACTAGATCTTTAATTATTGTTTTATTTCACACTTACTTTGCAGTGTACATGTCTGTTTCCCAAGGTAAGATCAGAGAGACAGACAAAGCGAGAGGAGGGGGTTGTGTGTGTGTGTGTGTGTGTGTGTGTGTGTGAGTGTGTCTGTGGGGGAGTTGCACAACAGCAGCAGGAGGGACCAGTGTAACTGTGTGAAGGGTTTGCAGTGAGCAGCAGGACAGAGTAGCCTCGTCTACAGGTAGGAAGACATTAAACATGGGACACGTTTCTAAGCTGTTTATGCACAAGCTACCTGTTGCAATGTAGGAACTGTGTGCTTGTGTTGGGCCACGGTAAGGCTAAAGTCTGTTTACTCAGTTTGAAAAGGTGCAATTAGCACACAAAAGCTAGCGAGCACATTGGCATACGGCTGTGAGGACCGTATGGAAACAATGCTTCCCGCTGTGGATGTTGATTGGTTCCTGATGTCTGTGTGGGGTTTTGAGTTGTGTCACATTCACACACACTCACACACCATTCTGACTGAAAAGCATTGTTTGAGACTGAATTCCCCACATTATTAACATATTTTCATAAACATGTGGCCACAATGTGATGCTGTTTGCCTGTCAGCCCGCTGAATGAATCCAGATCCTGAGTGACTGACATTTTGACTCTTGAGGCTTCTCTTTCATAACAGGAAACCATTGCAAGACATTCATAACTTCTGCATATTAGTTTCTCAAAATGGCGTTTAAAAAAATAAAGTTTTTAATAGCCACCTTTTTCTTAACCTTGGAAGTTGGTTGATACGGTATTAAATACAGCTTCTGGCATGAAATGTGATCAAATACAATGTGAAACAACATTTAGAGACACCAATGTTAGACAGACACACAGTCATACAGCAGCAGTATGGGAAGGTGGGCGGGGGGTTATGAGGATGCCTGGGCATCCAAGGTCAAATAAGTGGCTAAAATTAGTCACAAGCGGTTGGACTGGAGGACTGCTTTGTGTCCATCCGTCCCCTCTGTCCTTTGGAATATTTGAGGTTTGGAAGAAGTTTCTCCGAAGTTTAAAAAAGCTGAATGCTGGGTTATTTGGTAGCATGGTAGTAAATAGAAATTATGATTTGATGAAAAGGAATAGGTACATTAAGTACTTGTTGAGGTTATGTAAGAGAAAACAAGCACAGAATTTAAAACAGGTAAAATTAATAAAAAATTAGTAGAAATAACTAGCTAAAAGTAATGGCTAAACAAATCAAATGATTAGTAATAGGTATTGTTTAAATGGTTGAAATAGTTATCTAAAAGTAGTTTTAACAGATAAATGCTAATAATAAATGATAAAGTACTAGGCTAGTTCTGAACAAACCAACCTTTATGTAGACAGTTCAGTTGTATGAAAAACATAACAATGTCAACTTTCACACACTGAAACATTTGGAACATAGATCGAGAATTAATGAAGGGGAGTATGGGTTCATCTGACAGGACTGGGACCTGTTGATCAGAGATTTAGGTTAACTTTTTTCAAAATTGATATATACAGTGGGTACGGAAAGTATTCAGACCCCTTTAAATTTTTCACTCTTTGTTTCATTGCAGCCTTTTTCCAAAAATCAAAAAAGTTCATTTTATTTCTCAGTAATGTACACTCAGCAACCCATCTTGACAGAAAAAAACAGAAATTTAGAAATTTTTGCATATTTATTAAAAAACAAAAACTGAAATATCACATGGTCATATGTATTCAGACCCTTTGCCGTGACCCTCATATGTAACTCAGGTGCTGTCTATTTCTTCTGATCATCCTTGAGATGGTTCTACACCTTCATTGGAGTCCAGCTGTGTTTGATTATACTGATTGGACTTGATTAGGAAAGCCACACACCTGTCTATATAAGACCTTACAGCTCACAGTGCATGTCAGAGCAAATGACAATCATGAGGTCAAAGGAACTGCCTGAAGAGCTCAGAGACAGAATTGTGGCAAGGCACAGATCTGGTCAAGGTTACAAAAAAATTTCTGCTGCACTTAAGGTTCCTAAGAGCACAGTGGCCTCCATAATCCTCAAATGGAAGACGTTTGGGACGACCAGAACCCTTCCTAGAGCTGGCCGTCCGGCCAAACTGAGCTATCGGGGAGAAGAGCCTTGGTGAGAGAGGCAAAGAAGAACCCAATGGTCACTGTGGCTAAGCTCCAGAGATGCAGTCGGGAGATGGGAGAAAGTTGTAGTAAGTCAACCATCACTGCAGCAATCCACCAGTCGGGGCTTTATGGCAGAGTGGCCCGAAGGAAGCCTCTCCTCAGTGCAAGACACATGAAAGCCCGCATGGAGTTTGCTAAAAAACACCTGAAGGACTCCAAGATGGTGATAAATAAAATCCTCTGGTCTGATGAGACCAAGATAGAACTTTTTGGCCTTAATTCTAAGCGGTATGTGTGGAGAAAACCAGGCACTGCTCATCACCTGTCCAATACAGTCTCAACAGTGAAGCATGGTGGTGGCAGCATCATGCTGTGGGGGTGTTTTTCAGCTGCAGGGACAGGACGACTGGTTGCAATCGAGGGAAAGATGAATGCGGCCAAGTACAGGGATATCCTGGACGAAAACCTTTTCAGAGTGCTCTGGACCTCAGACTGGGCCGAAGGTTTACCTTCCAACAAGACAATGACCCTAAGCACACCGCTAAAATAACGAAGGAGTGGCTTCACAACAACTCTGTGGCTGTTCTTGAATGGCCCAGCCAGAGCCCTGACTTAAACCCAATTGAGCATCTCTGGAGAGACCTGAAAATGACTGTCCACCAACGTTTACCATCCAACCTGACAGAACTGGAGAGGATCTGCAAGGAGGAATGGCAGAGGATACCCAAATCCAGATGTGAGAAACTTGTTGCATCTTTCCCAAAACGACTCATGGCTGTATTAGATCAAAAGGGTGCTTCTACTAAATACTGAACAAAGGGTCTGAATACTTATGACCATGTGATATTTCAGTTTTTGTTTTTTAATAAATATGCAAAAATTTCTAAATTTCTGTTTTTTTCTGTCAAGATGGGTTGCTGAGTGTACATTACTGAGAAATAAAATGAACTTTTTTGATTTTTGGAAAAAGGCTGCAATGAAACAAAGAGTGAAAAATTTAAAGGGGTCTGAATACTTTCCGTACCCACTGTATATATATATATTTGTCTCTGTATTAATTGTGTTTAATGATTAATTAATTAAATTTGTTTGTGTATGTATGCACCATTCACCGAGGCAATAAACCCTTAACTACCATCTATAGGCCTGTAATGTTAGTGAGGTTAGTAAAGCTGCCTGCACATTATCCGCAGTAAAAGCGCTCTGCGCTGGCCATTGTTTTCCTATGGAGGGAGGGGTGCCGGCCAACCAGACGGAGCGCTACTCCTGGCATTGTGCACCACTCAGCATTTCTGCCGAGTGCTGCGCTAAGAGTTCAAATAATTTCAACCTTGACCTCTTTGCCGCTGACCTTTCAAGGCGCAACCAATTTCAGAAGCAATGCCATATATGGCACCTAGGCTTTGCTTCTCTGCTCTGCACCTTACCTCGCCCATTTACTGCCAATCCAACACATTCTCACTCCCATCGTATAGAATATGGGCCCTTCGTCAGGTGCCTTTGGCGTTGTTATTGAAGCTAAAAGTCTCCTTTACCATCATATTTTGACCTGCTTTACCTAAACGAGCTGGGTCGGGACTACTGGCGTCATTTATGAAACAGTTAGGTTAAGGAAAAGATGGTGGGTGGGCTTATAAAACGTCTGTGACAGAACAAGAACAAGTCAGTTGGGTTTAGGAAATGTGACACGCGGGACACAAGACCCACTCTCCTGGGTAAATGTCCTGTGTCCCACCCACCACCTCACCTAACCTCCCTATGAGAGGGAGATTCTACTCTCTACCATTGGCTCTCTCAATACTACGTCATCTTCCAGTGCGTTCTACACACACACTGAAAGGTGCTATTTGCGTCGTATGTGACGCTGACAAAGCATCTGTATTTTACGCGTTTGGAGTGAGAACGGGTTGGTCAATCATGTGTAGCGGTTTAATGGACCCATTTACCAGACTTTTTAGTTGTGGACAAGAGGAGGACTGGGCTTCAGTTGGACCAGCTGGAAAAAGATTTAGAGAGTTGATAATATTTTAATTCAGTTTCATGTGATCACCAAGGTCATTTTTAAATGTCAACATGACCAAGCCTTCCATTGGAGAGAGATCAGATCAGAAGCAATGTCCAAAGAGGTTTGGAATCCAGTATACTGTGATGAATTATTAAAGGTAAACTCTGCAGAGTACTGCTGCATATGTCAATTCAGTTGTATTCAATTCAACGCCTCCAGAGGGTGAAAGTCAGACAGATTTCCTCAAGTGAAGTCATTCAAGGCAACATTGGTTTAAGACTACAGATTTGAAAATTGAAAGAAATCTGGAGGGATGGAGTTAGAAATAAGTCTATAGCCTTCTGCTCCGCAGGCATTCATGGAATAAAGAAGGTGATACCTCTGGTTCTGCTGCATCAAGTTCCATCCTTGTTTTAACTGAGGGAAAATTTGTCTTCATTCAAGCACCAGGTGGTGATTCACATTGTCTGTTTTGAAAAGCTACAATTGTTGGACGCAACACGCCCATTTGGGATGTCAGAAATGTGTGTGGGGGTTGGGGGGAGGCTGCAAAAAGCTGCTAGTCAATCTGTTAAGCCCTTTGTTTGCAGCATGCTGGCCCGTCAGATTTTAAAGTTTGACTTCTCACTGTTCTTTGTTTGGCCATTCAGTATGGCAGTGTACGCAGCTGACATCATCAGATGTCATCAGGAAATGTAAAGTACTTTTCATTTACTGAGAAGAATGACATCATTCTGTTGAAATAGCTGCTGAGGAGACATTATACAGTGAGGTGTGGAAGAGTCAGCTCAATCGATCAGTGTGTTTACGTGCATTTAAAAAAAAACACATAATATTCAGATTTTTACTACTCTGGTTACAGACCTAGATAACTCTTTTGGTAACCGGACACATGGATGTATCCACCTTAACCAGGCAAACTCAGGTTACACATCTACACATCTGTAGGTTATGTCTGCCCCTCCCCACTCCGTTTTTAACTTTTTGCATAGTTTTCTAGTAAAGTGTGCTTAAAGTTCCTTTGCCTCACTTGAAGTTTGTTTTTGGTGTTACAGTATCTCTCTGCAGTGGACTCATGACTTACTATCCAGTGCAGGGGGCAGAAGTATATCCCAGCATGCTTTGGGCAGGAGACAGTGTACAACAGTCAATCCCAGTTTTAACGCAACATGTTCATACTCACAGTCACACCGAGGGGCATCTAAGACTCTAAAAAAGTAGACCTTGTTTTCTGGTCTGATCGATTGTAATGGACCTCCCCCCTACTATTTCTTTGGACATTTCTGTAGCATTTCTGAGAGGCTCAGAGCAGTTTTCCTTGGGACAGGAAGAGGAAACAGATGTGAGGGTTCATGTAGACATAATGTCTGAAATAAAGGTCACTAGCGCAGGGTGAACTGAAAACACTCTTTAGGGTCTGGCTTCAGTCATTATTCCTTCCTGGTATTATTCTGGATTTGGAAAGAGAAATGGGAAAGTGTAACCAAAATAATGCAGATTTAAAAACCTCCCCAAATGAAACGCAAGCCTTATGGCTGGACAGTGTATGGTCAACGTCATCCTTTGTGGCTGAATATTCAGCGGTGTGTAGAACATGAACTGCTGGATATTAAATATTCATGTGTAGGGGTCCCAGGAATATATTGTTGTGTACTGAAGCAGCACATCACTTGACACCTTTTTTTGTGATCAATTATTTTTAATTTTTTATATTCAGAAAACACAATATAGGAAACGTAATATTCGAAATACACAAAAAGTTACAAACAACACACTGGGACATAGGAACGCGTACCAGGGCACAAAACAAGACGTGCAGAAACAGACACACACACAGACAGATTCAAGACAATGGACCAATCACACACACAGACAAAAGAAAAGGCTCCAGCGTTGACCTTAAGGACTCAGCAATGCTGTATTGTAATGCAATATTGTTCCAGAACTGGCCAACAGGAGCACACTCCCAGAACATATGAAGAAATGTACCTTGAGCTTTAACTGGGCAGAAAGTGTATAAAGGGCTTTTAATTATTTTCATGTGGTGCATTTTCACGGGGGTGAGATACAGTGCCTTGCGAAAGTATTCGGCCCCCTTGAAGTTTTCAACCTTTTGACACATTTCAGGCTTCAAACATAAAGATATAACATTTTTATTTTTTGTGAAGAATCACCAACAAGTGGGACACAATTATGAAGTGGAACGAAATCTATTGGACATTTTAAACTTTTTTAGCAAATAAAAAACTGAAAAGTGGTGCGTGCAAAATGATTGGGCCCCCTTGCGTTAATACTTTGTAGAGCCACCTTTTGCTGCGATTACAGCTGCAAGTTGCTTGGGGTATGTCTCTATCAGTTTTGCACATCGAGAGACTGACATTCTTGCCCATTCTTCCTTGCAAAACAGCTGGAGCTCAGTGAGGTTGGATGGAGAGCGTTTGTGAACAGCAGTTTTCAGCTCTTTCCACAGATTCTCGATTGGATTCAGGTCTGGACTTTGACTTGGCCATTCTAACACCTGGATACGTTTATTTGTGAACCATTCCTTTGTAGATTTTGCTGTATGTTTGGGATCATTGTCTTGTTGGAAGATAAATCTCCGTCCCAGTTTCAGGTCTTTTGCAGACTCCATCAGGTTTTTATCCAGAATGGTCCTGTATTTGGCTGCATCCATCTTCCCCTCAATTTTAACCATCTTCCCTGTCCCTGCTGAAGAAAAGCAGGCCCAAACCATGATGCTGCCACCACCATGTTTGACAGTGGGGATGGTGTGTTGAGGGTGATGAGCTGTGTTGCTTTTACGCCAAACACATCGTTTTGCATTGTGGCCAAAAAGTTTGATTTTGGTTTCATCTGACCAGAGCACCTTCTTCCACATGTTTGGTGTGTCTCCCAGGTGGCTTGTGGCAAACTTTAGACAAGACTTTTTATGGATATCTTTGAGAAATGGCTTTCTTCTTGCCACTCTCCCATAAAGGCCAGATTTGTGCAGTGTACGACTGATTGTTGTCCTATGGACAGACTCTCCCACCTCAGCTGTAGTTCTCTGCAGTTCATCCAGAGTGATCATGGGCCTCTTGGCTGCATCTCTGATCAGTCTTCTCCTTGTCTGAGCTGAAAGTTTAGAGGGACGGCCAGGTCTTGGTAGATTTGCAGTGGTCTGATACTCCTTCCATTTCAAAATGATTGCTTGCACAGTGCTCCTTGGGATGTTTAAAGCTTGGAAAATCTTTTTGTATCCAAATCCGGCTTTAAACCTCTCCACAACAGTATTACGGACCTGCCTGGTGTGTTCCTTGGTCTTCATGATGCTCTCTGCGCTTTCAACAGAACCCTGAGACTATCACAGAGCAGGTGCATTTATACAGAGACTTGATCACACACAGGTGGATTCTATTTATCACCATCAGTCATTTAGGACAACATTGGATCATTCAGAGATCCTCGCTGAACTTCTGGAGTGAGTTTGCTGCACTGAAAGTAAAGGGGCCGAATAATTTTGCACGCACCACTTTTCAGTTTTTTATTTGCTAAAAAAGTTTAAAATATCCAATAGTTTTCGTTCCACTTCACAATTGTGTCCCACTTGTTGGTGATTCTTCACAAAAAATAAAATGTTTATATCTTTATGTTTGAAGCCTGAAATGTGTCAAAAGGTTGAAAAGTTCAAGGGGGCCGAATATTTTCGCAAGGCACTGTATGTCCTATTGATGAAATTGTAGTGAATCTGCTAATGGTCTGGGTTGTGAGATACTTCTGGAATGTTAGACCATACATCGTGCCAGTCAAGATCACTACTCAGGCCTGGGTAATCACGTACCCAGATCCTCTCAATAGGAAGGGCAGAGCGGCCACATATCACCACGAACTGATAAAGCCTGGATAACTTACCACAGTTTTTAGGCTGCACGGTAAATAACTTCCGGATAGTTCAGTCAGGGGCGGATTTAGTCATTTTGAGGCCTAAGGCAAACACAGGCATGGGGCCCTCCACAACCCGTGTTCTCCCCCTTTTCAGTTATTTATCTGAGAAAGACGTGCTCTCTGTCTGACAGCTGTTTTGGCCAGAGTACTGGATCATCTTCAATCATAACACATTGATTAGGGTGACTGCTACTCACGGGGTCTAGTTGCTGAGTATTATGTGTGCCACCATCTTCGTCATTGCCATAGTTACCATCATGGACAGTGAAAGCAGCAGTTCCGTAACCATCTCCATTCAAAGGATCCTGTAAGGTTGTCTTGTATGTAGCCCCCGTATTGCTATAGCAACCTGGGCTGACACTACTCTTCATAAGTGTTAGCATCGCTAGAGCAACCTGGGCTGACACTACTCTTCATCAGTGTTAGCATTGCTAGCGCAAGCACCGGCTCTGCTCTTTAGTAACGTTAATGTTAGTGTTGTCAGTAGCCGTCGTGAAAAAGGTTGTTACCTTTGGAAGTTTTGCTAAAAACGTTCTGCTTTCTTCCCGCTTCTTCCTTTTTTCAGAACCACTTTGGTAGCTTCCCTTCATTTTTCAACCGTCTGTAGCCTCCAGCTTAGCGCATGCTGAGCTGTTTGTTTACAAACACACACGCAGATACGCAGTAGGATAATGGAATAGTCCAATGTAGTGGGGACTGGGGGGGAGTTTCTCATCATGAATTTAACAATCGGATAGCACTTTAGCGTATCAATGTTTAGAGATATAATTAATTGGTGAAAAGTAAGACAAAAAATCATAAACATAAGTTTATGAGGTGTTTTAGGGGGGGCCTTGGTAGCTTGGGGACCAAGGCAATTGCCTACCTTTGCCTAATGGTAAGTGGTAAGTCCACCTCTGCCTTGAGTGCTGATCTTAACTGAAGGTAAAAGAAAAAAGTGGAATGTGGTAGACCGAATGCATTTTGTAAGTCAGAGAAGGGCAACAAGCCAAACCCACCAAAAATGTCTGTTAGACAATGAACTCCCCTCTGTTCCCACTGAGGAGCTGTTATCGGCCTCCCACCAATCACGAGTACTGTATTATTGAACAATGGGGATAATAATGTGCCAGTTCCAAGCTATATGGCTTATATATTATATATATTTCAGTTAAAGTCTTGATAAGATGTGAGACAATGGGGCCAAAGCGTAGCTGGCACGGTTTATTAGAGATATTGGCAAAGAGAAGGTCATGGCGTGACCACGGCTCTCTCAGAGCCCTCTCTAAGGTACGCCAGCAGACAAACACATCTGGGTTAAACTAGGTGAGGAGGGGTCTTAACACAAAGGACCAGAAGTAATGTTTAAAGTTGGGAACTGAAAGACCGCCATCCTCTTTCCTTCTCTGTAAAGTAGACATCTTAGGTCGCGGCCGCTTGCCTTTCTAGATAAATTTAGATACCGCTGATTGTAATTTACAGCAGGAAGGGAGAAAGGTAGCATAGAGCTCCACTGAGATACAGGCTTGAATAGACATATGGAGACCCATCCACTTTTCCATATCCTTCAAAACACTGTTCAGAGCAACATAATATTTATGTTTAATAATCTGGTTTAAACAGGGGATTGCCTAAATATTTAACTGCTTAACAATTGGGATGTCGGCAGAGATGGTTTAATTGCGGGCAGAATCACTTAAATGAAGTAGTGCAGAATTTGACCGGTTCATTTTAAAGGCTGATAATACTTCCATACTCCTTGCATGCTGCTAGTCTTGTTTTTATGAATCCTGTTTGGTCAGGGTTCACTCACTTACAGTGAAGAAAATAAGTATTTGAACACCCTGTTGTTTTGCCAGTTCTCCCACTTAGAAATCACAGAGGGGTCTGAAATTGTCATTGTAGGTGCATGTCCACTGTGAGAGACATAATCTAAAAAAATAAATCCAGAAATCACAATGTATGATTTTTTAACTATTTATTTGTATGATACACCTGCAAATAAGTATTTGAACACCTGTCTATCAGCTACAATTCTGACCCTCAAAGACCTCTTAGTCTGCCTTCAAAATGTCCACCTCCACTCCATTTATTATCCTAAATTAGATGGACCTGTTTAAGGTCGGTAGGTGCATAAAGACACCTGTCCACCCCATATCCAAACAGTAAGAATCCAACTACTAACATGGCCAAGACCAAAGAGCTGTCCAAAGACACTAGAGACAAAATTGTACACCTCCACAAGGCTGGAAAGGGCTACGAGGAAATTGCCAAGCAGCTTGGTGAAAAAAGGTCCACTGTAGGAGCAATCATTAGAAAATGGAAGAAGCTAAACATGACTGTCAATCTCCCTCGGACTGGGGCTCTATGCAAGATCTCACCTCGTGGGGTCTCAGTGATCCTAAGAAAGGTGAGAAATCAGCCCAGAACTACACGGGAGGAGCTGGTCAATGACCTGAAAAGAGCTGGGACCACCATTTCCAAGGTTACTGTTGGTAATACACTAAGACGTCATGGTTTGAAATCATGCATGGCACCGAAGGTTCCCCTGCTTTACCAGCACATGTCAAGGCCTGTCTTAAGTTTGTCAATGACCATTTGGATGATCCAGAGGAATCATGGGAGAAAGTCATGTGGTCAGATGAGACCAAAATAAAACTTTTTGGTCATAATTCCACTAACCGTGTTTGGAGGAAGAAGAATGATGAGTACCATCCCAAGAACACCATCCCTACTGTGAAGCATGGGGGTGGTAGTATCATGCTTTGGGGGTGTTTTTCTGCACATGGGACAGGGCGACTCTACTGTATTAAGGAGAGGATGACCGGGGCCATGTATTGCGAGATTTTGGGGAACAAATTCCTTCCTTCAGTTAGAGCATTGAAGATGGGTCAAGGCTGGGTCTTCCAACATAACAATGACCCAAAGCACACAGCCAGGAGAACCAAGGAGTGGCTCTGGAAGAAGCATATCAAGGTTCTGGCATGGCCTAGCCAGTCTCCAGACCTAAACCCTATCGAGAATCTTTGGAGGGAGCTCAAACTCTGTGTTTCTCAGCGACAGCCCAGAAACCTGAAATCTAGAAAAGATCTGTGTGGAGGAGTGGGCCAAAATCCCTTCTGCAGTGTGTCAAACCTGGTGAAAAACTACCGGAAACGTTTGACCTCTGGAATTGCAAACAAAGGCTACTGTACCAAATATTAACATTGATTTTCTCAGGTGTTCAAATACTTATTTGCAGCTGTATCATACAAATAAATTAATGCTGATGCTGCTGATAACTGAGGCACGTCAAGCTGATTCAACCAGCTGTCACAGTGGGATTTATCCAACGTAACCTCAGATTCATACAGATTGGAATAAAATGTCTGAAAGGATTTATCTATTCCGACAGGGTCAGTTCTAATATTACCACCTGAGGATCTAATAGTGGGAATATCTGCAAAATAATCACTGGATCTTAATCTCATAGCGAGAAGGTGACTAGGTTATGATTTCAGAGCGTTTGTAGCCTGATCCTGGTCCCTAGTGGCCTTAGCGTTTGACCGATCAATCTTAGTGTCCCACACAGCATTGAAATCTGTACCAACAATAAAAGTCTATTAACTCCAGCATTTGATTATTGAGCATATTATAGAAATTGCCATCAAAAACATTTGGTGTATGAGCTGACACAAATGCAATTGTTCTGGTACCAAACTCTGTTGTGGAGATCACAATCCTGCCTGTATCATATGACCAAGAGGACACTTTAATTGGGAGGTTCCGTTCGACAAAAATGGCCACGCAAAAGCTCTGTACTGGCCACCTTCCCTGATCTTCAGTGTTGCCGTATAAAGCAGGAACAAATCCAGACCTTTGACTCGTGCTGAATCCATGGTTTGACAGAAGGCTTGCCGCCGCTTGACCATGAAGTTGCTGTAATCCGGTGGTGAAGCGAATTTTCCGGCCCTAAATGACCAGCAGAGATCTCCACCCAGCTTGTAGGATCGCCTGCCTGGTTGTGTGGTAGCGGAAGACGTTGAAAATCAGTCTGCAACTGGTAGTGGTGGTCTTCTTTGGGCTATCACTGTAGTTTTGGTGGGCTCTCATGATCTCTATCTGAACATCTGCTAGATTTGGGAACCACTTAGGCAGTGAGAGTATGAGATACTGGATAGCATTAGCACCTTCTAGTCCCTCTTCCAGCCCGACGATGTGGATGTTGCAGCTCCGGTTTCTGTCCCCCATGTCTGCTAGCATCACCTCCAGCTCTTGTAAAGCGTGGCCATGACTGTCAAGAAGTCTTACGTTTCTTTCCACGGTGGTTTTTAGGTTGTTCACATCAGCTCTGATAGAGCCACGGCTTGCAGCCTGAGGTGCTAGCTGAACATAGATAGCAGTTAGCTTGTTGTCATCGTGGCTCAAGGTAGCTTTTCTGTTTCTCCATATAAAACAACTATTTGACAAATTTTGGACAGAAGCTACACCTTAAGCCATCATCTCTGTCCAGCAGATCACATGATTCCATCACATGACAATGTTAAAATATGTTTGAGGATTGCTTTGATTTGATGAATTCATGCTTTTTTTAACAACTTGTTGTTCTAGATTACTAATTCAAAGTGTTATTGTGTAATTAATGTTACATTGCTCCCCAAGCCAATTATGAACCAAGCCTCAACTTCAATTTAATTCAGTTTTATTTATAGTGTCAAAAACAGAAGTTATCTCAGGACACTTTACAGATTACAGAGTAGGTCTGGGCTACATTATAATGAACAGAGACCCACCCATTCCCACAAGATCAAGTAGGGGTGTGCAATAATGATGATATTGGATTATGAAGGATTAGAACGTCTCCAATACTGTGTTCTAGCAGTACAGAAGACTGCATTTCTAGGACCCACGTCCCGGCTCTGTATCTTTAGGATTCCACCATGTTGATCTTTCTCTCTCCTGAAACTAAATGTTACAGTTTTCTGGCAAAGACATTGTCACAATAAAGATAATGGAACTATGATTAGAAATTGAGAATTCAGAAAGAAACGATAAATCTAAGCCATTAGAGTGTTGATTCCTTTGGGGTGTGAGTCAAACAGCTATATGCGAGATATATAGAGTGAGATTTCGTAACAGCAGCACAGTCCTCATGAACATCAGCTGCCTGCCATGTGCATGCAGCTCAGATCTGTCCCTGTGCTCTAACCTAGTCATGCTAACATTTTAATGCTTAGTGGAGCTGAGGTAGGCGCAAGTTAGCACATGTTCACTCAGCTAAATACTTAAAGCTGACTCAGCAAAGATGGGGGTGGGGGGCATAATGGTTTCAGGAACGGGAGCAAGTGTCAACTTGCCCTATCTTAGACATTTTCAAAACAAGTTATAAATACTTCAGAACTTGGCAAAAGTAACTCCAGAGAATCATTCTTCTCCTTCTTTAGAAAATATGAGTGTTACAGCGCAAATGCCAAACTGTTAATAAGTGGTTAGGGTTGGGTTAGGTGGGGTAGTGTGTCCTAAATAAAATGTAGCGTCCAAAATGAGCACTATGACAGGCACAAGGGGACTATTAATGTAGAGAAAAACTCACACTTCTTAAAAAATCTGATTCAGTTATTTAAAAGGCTTAATGTGTTAGTGTTTAAACTGTAATGTAATGCAGCCAGTTTAACCACACTCAGCCTAAACTTCTCTATGAATGTCAATAAAGGCTGATTTCTCCTGTGTTACAGGAAGGCACGGTGTGCTACAATGGAGGCTCAGAAGATCAAGCAGCCCGCCTTGGACAACCACAACAATCTGTACAAAGCCCCGGGTCACGAGGAGCAGGTAAGGGTTTTAAGCAGTGTATTATTGGTTCTGTTGGAGAAAAGCTAAATTTTGATTGGGTTAGGGTTCCATAAGATGGATGTCAACACAGCCCCCCATCCTTTAAACTCTGACAATCCAACTTTATGGCTCACACTAGAGGATGGATACCCGACCCGAGCCCGACGGGACCCGACGGTACCCGACGGGACCCGACGAGTCGGGCCGGGTTCGGACAGATTTTTAGAAAGGATGCTCGTGTTCGGGTCGGGCTCGGTCACATCAGCGCAATAAGGCATTGAACATTTTGAATTTAAAACAGCTTATTATGTAGGTAACCAATGGGCCTGTTTCACTTGATGCAAATGTTCGTTTTTGGATTAAAATAAATGTCAAATATTACCCTAACATCCGTCTTCCTGTGTGCGGAAATTTGTTAAACTAGCTGTGACAACAAAAGACGTGCGTATTAAGCTACATGTGGCAGCGCAACGATGGAAGATGTTAAAAAGAAGTTGGCCGCAGGAGATTTTAAAACTATTGAAAACGAAGGAAAGTCAGCTGTGCATTGATGCGCTCATCTGTTGACATTTCCTAATGCCTTCCTACAATTGCTTAATAAAAGCGGCTTTCCACACAAACAAACGTACATGTGTCATTAGTATGAGAAACAAATGCGATTTTAACTGTGTCGGGCTCGGGTCGGGCTCGGACAGAAATATCTTAATGACTGTCGGGCTCGGGTCGGGTTCGGTTACTGCTCTGTCGGACGCGGGCCGGGCTCGGACAGAAAAATCCGGCCCGATCCGCACTCTAGCTCACACACGTTTCCCTATGTTTGATAAAAGCTGAAGGAACAAGCTAACACATTAGCATCCTCTGAACAGCACCAATGATGGTGGTCACTGCTGTGATCATACACATAGGGGAAATGGGCAGGAAACAGTGCCTTTAGAAAGAAAAGAGACTTAAAAGCAATAGCTTGACATTTTGGGAAATGTGCTGCTTCTCTTTCTTGCTGAGAGTTAGATTGATACTGCTCTCATGTCTGTACCTAAAGCTACACCAGCAGCATGCTATCTTAGCTTAGCATGAAGACTGGAAATCTACCAAGCAGCACCTCTAAAGTTCACAGCTTCCATCGCTGTGTGCACATGGACTTGTTTTCCACCTTTAGTGACCTAAAGTGACAAACCTTTAGTGACACCTTGGAACATCTGATTTGTAGAATGCTCTGCTTTTGGGGATTTGTAGTTTTTGATGGGTACTTTCAGAGAGTTAGAATAATGCATACACACATACTAGTGTGGTTTTACTCATTCTCCAATGCATGTCTTATATTTGTTACTTATGTAGACTGTAATGTTTACCCTGTTTTAATGTGGAGCCCGGGAAGACTCGCCGTGAGCAGAAGGTACAGCTAATGGCCATCCTATAATAAACTACGCGTTAAATCCTCCCATCACCATGGAAATCAGTTCAGATTCCTAAAAGGAAGCTAGCTAGCCTTGAGTGTGTAGTTGGAGACGAGGGGGTGGGTGAGGGCAGTCTGAAGCATTTCAGCAGAGAAATACACTGCTGCAGTGTCCGCTGCAGTCTGGCAGATTTAAGGACACTGTCTTACTCAGAGGTTCCTCACCAGCAACAAGAGAGTTTTAACCAGTTTTATCCCATTGACTTGTCTGAACTTTTAAACAGTATCACAAATGAGAGTGTCCTCCAGCCCACTTGATGTAATACCTACAACATTTTTACTGAAAGTAATAGATTCTGTTGGGCCCCATTTGATCTCTGTTTTCAACAGCTCCCTATCTACTGGTTGTGTCCCTGATTATTTTAAAACGGCTTGTGTGAACCCACTTTTAAAGAAACCTGGTTTAGATCCCTCCCTCCCACATAATTTTAGACCAATTTCAAAACTGCCTTTTATTGCAAAGATTCTAGAAAGAATTGTCTCCAAACAGCTGCTCACTGTACTGGAAAATAACAAAATATTTGAAAAGTTTCAGTCCGGTTTTAGGAAGTACCACAGCACTGAGACTGCCCTGCTTAAAGTCACCAATGACCTTTTAATGTCTGTTGATGAAGGCATGTGCTCAGTCCTTATACTCCTGGACCTTAGCACTGCTTTTGACGCCATTGATCACAACATCATGTTAGACAGATTGAGGCACTGGGTGGGGGAGATCTCTGGTACTGCACTAGAATGGTTTTCATCCTACCTGTCAAATAGAAAGTTTAAAATAAACAACTATGTCTCCTCGTTCTGTCCAGTTAAATATGGTGTGCCTCACGGGTCGGTCTTAGGACCCATTTTGTTTTCCTTCTATCTACTTCCCCTTGGACATATTATCCATAAACATGGCATTTCTTTTCATATTTATGCTGATGACACACAAATATACTTGCCCGTCAGATCCACAGACCCTGGAATGCTGAGTTCCCTTAACAACTGCCTTTGTGAAATAAAAAAAATGGATGTCAAATAATTTCCTCCAGCTGAACTCAGACAAAACAGAAATCCTGGTCATCGGGTCTCAGCAGATGCATCAAATACTGCCATCTGCCGGTTCGCTAGTAAATCACATTAAGCCTGTGGCAAAGAACCTTGGTGTGATAGTAATTTAAATTTTGAGCAGCACACCACAAAGCTTGTTCAATCATGTTTTTATCAACTTAGAAATATAGTTAAAATTCAATCTATGTTAACTTTTAAGGACACCGAGACCATTTTACATGCCTTCATCTCATCACGCCTGGATTATTGCAACAGCTTTTTCACCTGTTTATCCCAAAAAGCTATTGATGGACTCCAGACTGTCCAAAACTCAGCTGCCAGGCTTTTAACCAGAACAAAGAAATATGATCACATCACTCCTATTTTAGCTTCATTACACTGGCTCCCAGTATGTTTTAGAATTGATTTTAAAATTCTATTGATCACTGTTAAAGCTCTTCATGACCTCTCGCCTTGTTATATTTCTGACCTTTTAGTCCCATATACACCGGCACGCACCTTGAGATCCTCGGGCAGAGGTCTGCTATCTGTTCCAGAGTCTCAACTGAAAACTAAAGGGGACAGAGCGTTTGCTGTCAGGGCCCCGAGGCTCTGGAACAGCCTGCCCGAGGAAATCAGGTCAGCTGAGTCAGTGAACTCTTTTAAGTCGCTTCTTAAAACATACTTTTACAGGAGAGCCTTTCCCGATCTTATTTGACTTTATTTTATCCCTTTTATTTTATTGTATTTTACTAATTTTATTTTTATCTGTATTTTAGTCTTTTCAATGAAAGTATTATTGTCTCTTGGGTATTATTGTCTGTACACTTGTTAAAGCACTTTGTAACTTGTTTTTGAAAAGTGCTCTACAAATAAAGATTATTATTATTATTATATTATTAGGGAAATCTTTAGAGAGTGAGCTTTACTAGATGCCACTAAGCTGAATAATGCTAACTAATGCACTACATTGTTTTGGTGTGCAGAGAGGCGTGCCCAGCTGTACGTACTGTTGCACTCTGGCCAACCTGCGGATTGAGAAGAAGATCGGCCGGGGCCAGTTCAGTGAGGTGTACAAAGCCACGTACCTGCTGGAGGGACAGCTGGTCGCACTCAAGAAAGTCCAGGTGCACGCCTCTGCTGTCTGCTAACCTCTCAACTTTAATAGCACAAAGGATGTGCTTTTATCATTGCAAAAATGTTATGAATCAACAAGACTGGGGGACAAAACAATAAGACACATTGGCAATGTGGGTCCAGTATTGATGTCTTTGATCCCTGTGTGGATATATTTGGCCCAACCTATACAGTCTACGGTAGCAACATGCCAAAGATCTGTTTGAGAAGGGTTAGTGTCACCACCCCTACTCAGTTTGTCCAACAGAGAGCGCTGTGAAAGGTCCCTCTCACCATTTATCTTAGTTATCATTTTTTGGAATTGCCAAATTTAGAGATTCATCATTAGTAGTGTTTGGTTACAGTATTGTTTAAACTCTGAAATAATGATATTAATATTGGGCTTGTATGACTCAGGCTCTACTAAAGTCCTCTATGTCATTCACATTAGAACAATAAAAAGAAAGTGATAATCTGATACATTGGCTGATGTACTTTTTTCACATATGAAAAGATGTTTGGCTCTTATATTAGAGAATTATGACTAGGAAAAAGTTTACAGTGAAAACAATAGTTAGAAAACATGTGCTGTTTCCTCGTTTCTTTTCCCCATAGATCTTTGAGATGATGGATGTCAAGGCTCGCCAGGACTGCATCAAAGAGATAGATCTACTAAAGGTAAGTGGGAATGGTTGAATGGTTTTCCAGTGTTGTTTAGAGGAAGATATCACTCAGCTGTACTGCTCAGATCTGTGTTGAAATGAACAAAGGACAAATGAGTGTGTTGTGTTTGTCCACTGCAGCAGCTCAATCATCCCAACGTGATCAAATACTTCGACTCCTTCATCGAAGACAACGAGCTCAACATCGTTCTGGAGCTGGCGGACGCTGGAGATCTGTCACAGATGATAAAGGTCAGGCATCACGGACTCGCAGAGGCCTTGCTCAGATTAAACACGCACACCCAAACTCAACACATGATTCATCCAGCAATAGGAGCATTACTGCTTGAGATAGGAGCAGTGCTTTGTTCCATGAGTATGCTGCACGTAGCGTCTTGCAGATAAGCATCGTAACCTTTCATCTGTGCAGTACTTCAAGAAGAAGAGGCGCCTGATCCCAGAGAGGACCATATGGAAATATTTTGTGCAGCTGTGCAGCGCCCTGGAGCACATGCACTCACGCAGAGTCATGCACCGAGGTAAGTTGATGCAAACTTCATCACCGCCATATTGCTTCCAACTGATGTATTTAACCCTGTCATCCATCGCTCCGCTCTACCCAAACATCCTCGCATTTCATTTTTCTCTATTCCACAGTCAATATTCAAACACAGTAAGGCAGTCTGTATGGTTATAAATCCATCCCGTGATCCGGCTGTCTTCTCTGCCTAGCATTCTTCCCTTTACTATGTTTAACTCTGTTTTTGATATACATCCTGACCAGATATCAAACCAGCCAACGTGTTCATAACAGCCACAGGCGAGGTGAAACTGGGGGACCTGGGATTAGGCCGCTTCTTCAGCTCCAAAACCACCGCAGCACACTCCTTAGGTAAAACACTCGTTCATACAGAACATATAAATACATGTACAATATACTGTACATCAATGTCATGTTCATGCAAAAACAATTGACACAGCTCAGCTGTGTATTTTAGTGCTGATTGTAGAAATGACAGGACTCCCCTGGTTGAGGCTCAGTCCTTACCGTATGCAGCATGTCATTCTCCCTTTCCTGTCTTCAGCTGTCCTGAAGCTGTCCCAAATGAAGGCCCAAAATTCCCCAAAATTCATCTTTAAAAATCAACATAATGACCAAACTATTTTGAAAGAGTTATTTTCTCTACCTATTATCTGTGTAATGCTTTGATTCATGCATTCATGTTCTGTGCCAGAGTGTTTAGGCAGTGAACTTTTGAACAAAATGATCATTTGATTCGTGTGTGCCTGTGTCTGTCCCAGTGGGGACGCCGTACTACATGTCACCAGAGAGGATCAATGCGAACGGATACAATTTTAAGTCTGATATCTGGTCCCTGGGATGTCTTCTGTACGAGGTAAGCTCACAGTCACAGTCATTGACCTTTATTGACAGTAAAAGTGAAATAAATGATGACTTCCTCACCCTGCTAGTGGCCCCTGGAGGCTACAAAGTTTATAGCATCCCAACATATTAACAACAACTGCGTTTTCTAGTCTTTCCCTGGACCAAACTGCTAGATGGACACTGGTATCCCTAATGGAGTACTCCAGCTGTTTCCTATTGGACGACTCAAAACCATTTTTTAAGAAGAAAGATCAAACGTACAGCAGCAGAGGGAGTCATCCTGCCAGTGCTTTGGACAGCTGTGGCCCTCAGTGGACAAGCCGCTAAGATAAGATAAGATAAGATAAGAATCTTAATGAATGAAATTGCAGTGCTTCTTCGGCCAGTGCATAATAATAAATAAAAACAAATAACAATAAAAACAATAAAGTAAAGAAGCAAGTAATATATACAACATTAACAATTCATAGCGCATATACTCTTTAGTTTTTAGGGAGCTCTTTAGAGTTTAGGGAGCTAATGGCCCAGGGAAAGAAGCTGTTTAGAGTCTATCTGTCCAGATCTTGAGGCAACTGTACCTTCTGCCAGAGGGCAGGAGGTTGAACAGGTGCTGTCCTGGGTGTGAAGGGTTGGCAGTCATTGCCCTAGCTCTCCTTAGACAACGTGTGCTGGCGATGTCTTCCAGCGAGGGTAGGGGACTGCCAGTGATATGTTGTGCTGTCTTTATGACCCTCTGCAAGTTCTTTCTGTCCGCCACATTACAGTTGGTGTACCAAGCCGTAATGCAGTAGATCAGGACACTCTTAATGGTGCTGTGGTAAAAGGCCACATGGTTCCAGGCCTTTTTTACCACCGCGGATGTGTTGGCAGTCCAGCAGAGGTCCTGGTTATACAGTATACTCTAACTGAAAACATTTACTTATATTCTAGTTTCTATTGCTCTGATTACTGCTTTGCACACTCTTGACATTCTCTTGATGAGCTTCAAGAGGTAGTCACCTGAAATGGTTTCCCAACAGTCTTGAAGGAGTTCCCAGAATGCTCAGCACTTGTTGCCCTTTTGCCTTCACTCTGCGGTCCAGCTCTCCCCAAAATGGATTGGGTTCAGGTCCGTTGACTGTGGAGGTGCAGCACTCCATCACCCTCCTTCTTGGTCAAATAGCCCTTACACAGCCTGGAGGAGTGTTTGGGGTCATTGTCCTGTTGAAAAATAAATGATGGTCCAACTAAACGCAAACTGAATGGGATGGGATAGCCATGCTGGTTCAGTATGCCTTCAATTTGGAATAAATACCCAACATTGTCACCAGCAAAGCACACCCACACCATCACACCTCCTCCTCCATGCTTCACAGTGGGAACCAGGCATGTAGAATCCATCTGTCACCTTTTCTCCGTCGCACAGAGACACAGCGGTTGGAATTAAAGATCTCAAACTTGGACTCATCAGACCAAAGCCCAGATTTCCACTAGTCTAATGTCCATTCCTTGTGTTTCTAGGCCCAAACAGATTTCTTCTTCTTGTTGCCTCTCCTTAGCCGTGGTTTGCTAGCTGCTATTGGACCATTCTGTTTATAATAGTATTCATTTCTATCGTACATATCCATGTCCTGCACTTACTGCTATTGCACTTCTGGTAAGACCCAAACTGCATTTCGTTGCCTTGTACCTGTACCTGTGTAATGACAATAAAGTTGCATCTAATCTAATCTAATGAAGGCCTGATTCAGCCTCTGCTTAACAGTTGTTCTAGCGATGTGTCTGCTGCTAGAACTCTGTGTGGTATTCATCTCCTCTCTAATCTGAGCTGCTGTTAACTTGTGATTTCTGAGGCTGATGACTCAGAAGAACTTATCCTCAGCAACAGAGGTGACTCTTGGTCTTCCTTTCCTTGGGGGGTGGGGGGGGTGGCAGTCCACATGAAAGCCAGTTTTGTGGTAGCGCTTGATGGATTTTGCGACTGCACTTGGGGACACATTCAAAGTTTTCGCAATTTTCCAGACCGACTGAACTTCATTTCTTAAAGTAATGATGGCCGCTCGTTTGTCTTCCCTTAGCTGATTGGTTCTTGCCATAATATGAATTCTACCAGTTGTCCAATAGGCTGTCGGCTGTGTATCAACCTGACTTCTGCACAACACAACTGATGGTCCCATTCCATTAATAAGGCAAGAAATTCCACTAATTAACCCTGACAAGGCACACTTGTGAAGTGGAAACCATTTCAGGTGACTACCTCATAAAGCTCATTGAGAGAACACCAAGGGTTTGCTGTGCTATCAAAAAAGCAAAGGGGGTGTACTTTGAAGAAACTAGAATATAAGACATGTTTTCAGTTATTTCCACTTTTTTGTTAAGTACATAATTCCACATGTGTTCATTGATAGTTCTGATGCCTTCAGTGATAATCTACAATGTAAATAGTCATGAAAATAAAAGAAACACATTGAATGAGAAGGTAGGTCCAAACTTTTGGCCTGTACTGTACGTCCCAAGGAGTTTAAAGGAGGACACTCGCTGAACACAGTCCCCGTTGATGATCAGTGGGGCTGGTTCCAAATTGTGTCTCCTGAAGTCTATGACCATCTCCTTAGTTTTGCTGGTGTTAAGCAGCAGGTTTTGGTTCAGAGCACCAACCTACCAGTCTGTTGACCTCGTCTCTGTATGCAGTCTCATCCCCTTTACTGATGAGGTTGATGACCGTAGTGTCATCCGAAAATGTAATGATGGAATTGGAGGGGTGGATGGGTGCGTTGTCATTCTTATACAGGGAAAACAGGAGAGGGCTCATCACTCAGCCCTAGGGGGAGCCTGTGCTGAGGGTCAGGGTGGAGCAGGTTGTGCCTACCTTGACCGTTTAACGGCAGTCTGTCAGGAAGATCTTGATCCAGGTTATCTGTAGTGATAGCGTCTTCACTTGACCTGTCAAGATAAGACAGTGGGATGGGACGATGAGAGAGAGAACTATATAAGAATACTGATTATCTGCAGAGATACGACAGCTCTCCTCACAGGTCCACATCTACCCAAACATTGTGTTTGCTGTTGATGATATCTTGCGTTGGTTTTAGACGTTGTGTAGATGGCCTGTCTAGTCCAAACAGCATTCCTGGATGGGAGAAAAACCTGCTCTGTTTTTTTGAACCAATCACAATCGTCTTGGGTGGCACTAAGCCGGTGCCTCTGCTAAATAGTCTCAGGAAGGAAGTTGTTTTGGTGGAACATGTGTACGTTCAGGTAACCATAGTCCTAGAACATTGTGGACATAGTTAGGAGGAGTCAGACAAACCTTTTAACTTTGAAGGGGAGTCTGAGTCTCCCTGTCCAGTAGAGGGTCTGGTCTATGTGGGATTTAAGTTTAAGGGAACGTGACACAAAGATGTTTTTGCTCTGTAAGCACTTAACGACTAGGACAACTGGTTATTTTTGAGGAGAACACCTTAATTTAAGGAGAAAGAGTCTGATTGGACCGTGGACTGTGTTGGAGTTTGTACAGATAGAGCGAGAGTCCTGACCGGGCCATGCAGCGGTGCAGCGGCACCGGTGCCACAGGCAGTACCCGGCATCCAATGGAGCCATCACCAACAGTCTTCCTTCATGTCTCAAACCTTGTCCTTATCAGGACAGAGTAGTCCTAGTGTGACTTTGGCATTGTGTTTGATTCCAGAGTTTACTGTCTCCCCACCACAACTCCTTTCTTCCTCCAGATGGCGGCGTTGCAAAGTCCATTTTATGGGGATAAGATGAACTTGCTGTCCCTCTGCCAGAAGATCGAGCTGTGTGATTACTCCCCCCTCCCAGCTGACCATTACTCTGACAAGGTAGAGAACACCAAACCGACTGTCAACATATTACTGTATGGGAACATTAAAGTTCTTTCTAAGTTGTTGTCAATATTGTGTATATCTCATATTTTTTCATATTTCACAAATGCAATTGCTTGTTAAGCCCAGGTCAGTAAAAAGACTGAAAGCAGAGAAAACTACCAGCCTTGCACGAGTAAGAGTGAAATAATCCACCTTCCAATCAACTCAAACAGTTTAAAGCGGGATTTGGGCTTCAGCGTTGAGTTGTTACCATGGTTACGGGTAGAAAGGGACCCTACGCCGCAGCCTGTCAATCCTCTGGAAATGTAACTACAGGAATAAACTAAGGAATGAATGAATGAAGGATAATGTGCTAGACTAGAGCATCAATTAACACTTCCTTTAATAAAACTACAGGTCCGGGCTGTTTGATGAGATTACAGAACCTTTTTGAAGAATGGACATATTGAAACCTTTAATAGCACAAACAGAGAAGGACAGTGTATTGAGAGGTTGGCTGACATATTGTTGGTTGGATCTGTTGACAATAAGACCAATGAAACTGATGAACCCCCTTTTCCCCAGCTGCGGGGCCTGGTCGGCATGTGCATCAACCCAGAGCCAGACCAGCGGCCGGACATCGTCTTTGTGCTGCAGGTCGCCAAACAGATGCACACGTGGACGTCCAGCACCTGAGCGGCATGTCTGATCAGTGTGAGCTCATCTCGCACAAAACGCTTTGCCTTCCCCTCCTCTGGACAGGACGAAGCCCTGGAAAGACATGCACTGCCACTAATCTTCTGTCATGGACGATGAAGAGTTGTGTTGGTGCTGTAGCTCTCGTGGAAAGTGGAGCTTCATGTTTCTAGAGCTGAGGACGGACAGCGGTGTCTTACTCTGACCACGGATCCTCTCTGCCCATTCATTCCATGCTCTGGCCCTGTCCTATGGGCAGGGGAGATTGAGAGTCTGACTATCTAGCATTGATTATTGTAATCAAAATTGTTCTTTTACATTGTCAATTTAAGTCCATCGAGTAGAGAGTATGTATTAGCGATTACTAAGTGAGAATGCAGCTTTAACTTACTGTCATCTTGCAGGGGAGATCAGCCCCACAACCCAATGTGAATATCTATCTATCTATCTATCTATCTCTATCTATCTATCTATCTATCTATCTATCTATCTATCAATAAATCAATCAATCAGAGGAGTGCACGTTTGGACTAACAGGCGAGACTGCAACAGGCAGGATCCACCAGCTAAAGATTAAACTAGTTCTTCTTCATGACTAGACAGCTAATACAGGCTGACCGTCAGCAGCAGCGCCAGGAGCAGCGCCAGGAGCAACGGGAGGAGCAACGGGAGGAGCAACGCCAGGAGCAACGCCAGGAACAACGGGAGGAGCAACGCCAGGAGCAACGGCAAACAAACTGATGTAGAACTCAAAGAACAGACACAAGGGACCAATGAGCAGACGAGACACAGCTGAAATAAAAAGAGAAACACTGATTGGGTAACGAGATGACACAAACAGGTGGACATGCAGGGTGGGGCTACAGGGACACAGAAGGGACACACATGGCCAGCACAGAAACTAGGCTAACAATGGACGAAATAATCTTAATCCAAGGGCTTCTCACAACAGTTTTCCAGAGCTGTCAGCCACATGTTGTGGTCTTCTTTTGAGAAGGACTTGTCTTAGTCTCAGTGGGAAGTCGTGATGGAAGACTCACAAACTGGGCCAACCTTTGGACTCTTAGCTCACTATGTTTTGAATTTGTTATGATTTTCATAGCGCCTCAATACTTTTGCATATAAATTTCAGAGTTCTATTTTATTTATTTATTTTTTTCCCTACCATTACTGTAAATTAAATTTGTCCAGTGATTGATGAGGCAAGATTTCTTTGATTCCCAGTTTTGGAGGACTACTTTGTTTGCAACTCAGCTAGAATGAGCAACGGATTCCTGAATTTTTTTAGGATGTGGATTTCGGAGATGTCACCAGGAGATGATGGGATGCTGTAGCTCAGGGTGGGTATATATATAACAGTAAACTGAAAAAATCATTAAGCATTGAGGTGTTTGGCCAGGTGGCTTATATATTGGCCAATAAGATCATGTAGTCTTTTTGAATTGCAACCATGTGACTTTACGTCAGATTGTTGTGTCTTATGCAGAGAACTGTGTTCAGTGCAGTTAAAAAGTTCCATTTTGACTTACAGTGTGTGTACTAGGGTTGCCACCTCTACCAGTTTTACCAGGATTGGGAAATGTATTCACTCTCCTGGGACACTGAATGTCACGGTTTTCACAAGGCTATGTGAATATGTATGTATCCATACGTATCCACTTGAAATAGCCTATGCGTTATGCACAGGTGGCAACCCTAGTGTGTAAAGCAGAGAAGAGGTTTTGTTCTCTGTATGTCAGTTTAAATAATTGTGCATGTCATTTTAATGTGTTAGCAATTGGAAAAACTGAACATGGGAATATCTTCTGATGTACAGCTGGGTTAATGACACAATTCACACCGTGTGATAGCTATAGCGATGTGCACAGGATACATGCTGAACATATTCCCATGTTCAAATTAAGAGACATTTTATTCAGTAAGGAAATGGCATCAATTTCAAAATAAAACCTGTGTCAGGAGTCTGTTTATACAAATAGTGGGCATACAGGAGCTCCTGGCCCAAGTATTCAGGGCGATAAAAATGCTCGCTATAGATTAACCCACCTGTAAACCAGAAACACATGGGCAGTCATCCACCAGGAGCCTTTTTATCCCCATAACCATCAGAAAAATAAACACATATAGTACTTTCAAGATTGACAATCAGAGCTGTCAACATTTCCATTAACCGTTCAACCTATTATTATTACTAATATTATTATAGTATTAGACGTGCTCTCGCTGCCCCCTGCTGGCTTCTTGCCTGTGTGTGTACATGTGTTCATGTCTTTGTCTGATTGTTGGTCAGCTGTTTCTAGGTATATTTAACTTAACTTTTCTTATATTTAACTTTAATAGTAGTACTTTTACCCATTGTACTGTATAATATATTGTGATGTTAATATGTAATTTTACTTTTTAGAGTGATTTGTTACCATCTGTCTAGGCTACAGATGAACAATAAATAGGATTCCTCTCACCGAGTGACGAACCTACGGTAAGCGTACCTGACGTCATTGCCGTTTCCAGTGCTTGTGTGTTGGTAGCAAGTTGGCAGCGTGTTGCTGCTCACTAAATACCAGTTCTGTTTGTTAGATTTGCTATTACAGCGACTAACTGTCCACTAAACAGTTATTCTTATAGTAGTTCTGTCTAAGCACTCACAGATGTTTTCATTTAAAGAGACTTTCGTTAAATAACAGCTGTTTTTAACGCTTGGTAGCGAACGCTACCGTACTTTAGCTTAGCTGCTAGCAACTTTAGCTTAGCAGTTAGCCATGTCGTCTCCCTCTCCTACTTTCTCTTGCTCGATGTGTGAGATGTTCAGTTACTCCTCTGCATCCTTTAGCAACAATGGGATGTGTAACAAGTGTAGTTTATTTATAGACATGGAGGCGAGGCTTAGTGAGTTAGAAGTCCAGATGTGCACCATGAAAGATCAGTCGTTAGCTACTGTAGCTAGCCACCCCCCGGTAGTGGTGTCCCTGAGCCTGAGTTAACCTCTGGTAGCCGTTTGGCAACTCCTGAGCAGCCAGGAAAAGGTTCCTGGGTGACTGTTCGTGGCAAAAAGTAGTCGTAAGCTTTCAAGGGCCACGGACCTCCAGCAGCCTGTTAGCGTTTCTAACAGATTTTCCCCACTCAGCATACACCCGGAGAAACCAACTCTGGTTATCGGCAGCTCCATTCTAAGAAACGTGAAGTTAGAGAAGCCAGCAGCCATAGTTAAATGCATCCCACTAGATGGGGCGAGCAGTCTTATCTGAAACTGCTGGCTAAGGATAAACTAGTAAATTGTTATTCACGTTGGCGTTAATGACTCCCGTTACGCCAAACGGAGGTCACCAAGATCAATTTGAATCGTGGACAATGTCGGACACCGTATTTTCTGACCCCTGCCAAATCCCAGATGACATGGGACATCATTTCGCCGGAGGTGGTGTCCAGATAATGATGTGGGCTTTGTGGATCACTGGCAGTCTTTCTGGGGAAGACCTGGTCTGATTCGGAAGGACGGCATTCATCCCACTTGGGATGGAGCAGCTCTCATTTCTAGAAATCTTGACGAGTTTATTAGTGGACCTAATCCCTGACAATCCAGAGCTGGGACCAGGAGGCAGAGTCGCAGTCTGACACACTTCTCTGCTCCTCCATTCCAGGGGTTACCTAGTCAAAACCCCATAGTGACGGTGTCTGCTCCCCGACCATTGAAATTATTTAAATCAAAGGTAAACAGAAGAGGAGCTGTGCATGAAAACCTCATAACAATTAAAACCACAAGTGCAATAGTGCAAAAGAATAGGAGAATTAAATGTGGACTCTTAAACATCAGATCTCTCTCTTCTAAAGGTGTACTAGTAAATGAATTAATATCAGATTCTAATAGATTTATTTTGTCTTACTGAAACCTGGCTGGTTGATGGAGAATATGTTAGTCTAAATGAATCCACCCCCCCCAGTCATATTAATACTCACATTCCTCGAGGCACAGGCCGAGGAGGTGGAGTTGCAGCCATCTTCGATTCTAGTCTAATAATCAGCTCTAAACCTAAACTAAATTATAACTCATTTGAAAGTCTTGTTCTTAGTCTTTCACACCCAAGTTGGAAATCACTGCAACCAGTTCTATTTGTTATAGTGTACCGAGCACCTGGTCCATACTCTGAATTCTTATCTGAATTTGCAGAGTTTTTGTCAAATTTAGTGCTAAAAACGGACAAAGTTCTTATTGTAGGGGATTTTAATATTCACGTGGACGATGAGAATGATAGCCTTAGTACTGCGTTTATCTCTCTATTAGATTCTATTGGCTTCTCTCAAAGTGTTCATAAACCGACTCACCGTTTTGGCCACACCCTTCGATCTTGTTCTGGTATATGGTGTTGAAATTGAACATTTAATAGTGTTCCCACAGAATCCCTTTCTATCTGACCACTGTTTGATAACTTTTGAGTTTATACTGCTGAACTACACGCCAATATGCAAAACCTTCTATACAAGATGTCTATCTGATAGTGCTGTAGCTAAATTTAAGGATGTGATTCCATTAGCATTTAATTCATTACCAAGTCCCAAAGTAACGGAGGACTCCTATGCTAATTTCAGTCCCTCCCAAATCAATCATTTTGTTGATAGTGCAGCAGGCTCGCTGCGAATGACACTTGACTCAGTTGCCTAAAAAAGAAGATAACAAAACAGACGGTTAGCTCCATGGTATAACACTGAAACTCGCAAATTAAAGCAAATATCGCGGAAACTTGAGAAGATTTGGCGTTCCACTAAATTGAAAAATTCTCGTTTAATTTGGCAAGATAGTCTTCAAACTAATAGGAAGGCCCTCCGTTATGCCAGAACTGCGTACTACTCGTCATTAATAGAGGAAAATAGGAACAACCCCAGGTTTCTTTTCAGCACTGTAGCCAGGCTAGCGGAAGGTCACAGCTGTATTTATTAAAAAACAAAAACTGAAATATCACATGGTCATAAGTATTCAGACCCTTTGTTCAGTATTTAGTAGAAGCACCCTTTTGATCTAATACAGCCATGAGTCGTTTTGGGAAAGATGCAACAAGTTTCTCACATCTGGATTTGGGTATCCTCTGCCATTCCTCCTTGCAGATCCTCTCCAGTTCTGTCAGGTTGGATGGTAAACGTTGGTGGACAGTCATTTTCAGGTCTCTCCAGAGATGCTCAATTGGGTTTAAGTCAGGGCTCTGGCTGGGCCATTCAAGAACAGCCACAGAGTTGTTGTGAAGCCACTCCTTCGTTATTTTAGCGGTGTGCTTAGGGTCATTGTCTTGTTGGAAGGTAAACCTTCGGCCCAGTCTGAGGTCCAGAGCACTCTGGAAAAGGTTTTCGTCCAGGATATCCCTGTACTTGGCCGCATTCATCTTTCCCTCGATTGCAACCAGTCGTCCTGTCCCTGCAGCTGAAAAACACCCCCACAGCATGATGCTGCCACCACCATGCTTCACTGTTGAGACTGTATTGGACAGGTGATGAGCAGTGCCTGGTTTTCTCCACACATACCGCTTAGAATTAAGGCCAAAAAGTTCTATCTTGGTCTCATCAGACCAGAGGATTTTATTTATCACCATCTTGGAGTCCTTCAGGTGTTTTTTAGCAAACTCCATGCGGGCTTTCATGTGTCTTGCACTGAGAGGCTTCCTTCGGGCCACTCTGCCATAAAGCCCCGACTGGTGGATTGCTGCAGTGATGGTTGACTTACTACAACTTTCTCCCATCTCCCGACTGCATCTCTGGAGCTTAGCCACAGTGACCATTGGGTTCTTCTTTGCCTCTCTCACCAAGGCTCTTCTCCCCGATAGCTCAGTTTGGCCGGACGGCCAGCTCTAGGAAGGGTTCTGGTCGTCCCAAACGTCTTCCATTTGAGGATTATGGAGGCCACTGTGCTCTTAGGAACCTTAAGTGCAGCAGAAATTTTTTTTGTAACCTTGACCAGATCTGTGCCTTGCCACAATTCTGTCTCTGAGCTCTTCAGGCAGTTCCTTTGACCTCATGATTGTCATTTGCTCTGACATGCACTGTGAGCTGTAAGGTCTTATATAGACAGGTGTGTGGCTTTCCTAATCAAGTCCTATCAGTATAATCATACACAGCTGGACTCCAATGAAGGTGTAGAACCATCTCAAGGATGATCAGAAGAAATAGACAGCACCTGAGTTACATATGAGGGTCACGGCAAAGGGTCTGAATACATATGACCATGTGATATTTCAGTTTTTGTTTTTTAATAAATATGCAAAAATTTCTAAATTTCTGTTTTTTTCTGTCAAGATGGGTTGCTGAGTGTACATTACTGAGAAATAAAATGAACTTTTTTGATTTTTGGAAAAAGGCTGCAATGAAACAAAGAGTGAAAAATTTAAAGGGGTCTGAATACTTTCCGTACCCACTGTATAATAATATGCCCTACCCTAACCAGGGTTTGTATCTCATCCCCCTCTCTAACCTTCCTGACTCTAACCCTAATTTTCTCTCCCCCTACCCTAACCAGGGTTTGTATCCCATCCCCCACTTTGACCCTCCTGACCCTAAGTGCCTCTCCCCCTACCCTAACCAAGGGAGGGTTTGGGGAGAGTTGTAGCCTGACCAGGCTCCTCTCTTTACACTGTCTCTCCTGGTTATGCTGTAATAGTTTTAGACAGCTGGGACTTCCTGTGACACCTAGTTCCTCTCTCCTCTATCTTTCTATCTTTCCAATTATGTGCATCCATGTCCCAGAAATGCTTGTTACTAACCTAGCTCTGGGGAGTCATACCCCGGAGTCCTTATGTTCTTTTTCCCCCAGCATGTTTCCTCGGATCAGGGAGGCTCCAAAATCATGGTTGCAGCTGTCGCCATGGTCCCGCTACACGCTCTGCGATGCCATGTTCTTCCTGCTACGCTCTGCTATGCCGACTACAAAGGACTACTAACAACTACTATTTTTATTGGGACTGTTATTACCACTTTTCATTCTAACCCCAACCGGCCCGTCAGACACCGCCTACCAAGAGCCTGGGTCTGACCGAGGTTTCTGCCTAAAAGGAAGTTTTTCCTCTCCACTGTCGCACTGTTGCTTGCTCTGGAGGACACTGTTGGGTCCTTGTAAATTCTAGAGTGTGGTCTAGACCTACTCTAACTGTAAAGTGTCTTGAGATAACTCTTGTTGTGAATTGATACTATAAATAAATTGAAATTGAAAATAGCCTTTAGGATAACTCTGGCGTATTGACAGAAATGTCCATTGATATGCACTGTCACTGTATTAAATAAACTAACAAATATCTTCCTAAAAACATGGGCCAGGATCTGCATGAGGTTTGTTTAATGCTGTACTACAATATTTTGTAAATTTTTACAGTAACTATACTACACACACACAGTTTGTCTAGAGTGGAAAGGCAAATATATCCCAGGCAGTATGTACACTTTTATGTATGTGCAATTTTTAAATATAGTTTTGGCCAAGAATGTAGTTGGGATTCGAGAAATAAAAGATCATATTTTGAATTATGAAACCAAATTCAGGCTCCAGTGGCTCCTAGGCTGTGAACGTCTTGCCTCCTCCTGCCTCCAGTCTCTCTCTTATAAACAGACCGCACCTCTTTAAGATCGCCACGAACAAAACAGGAATCAACTCAAACACTTTTATTGTAAATGATGGAAAAACAACATATCACTTTAGGAACTGAGGGGAATCATGAGTTCCAATGTATTTAGGAGGTATCCATAGTGTGGACACTTTCCTCCACCAGCTCCAGGTTCAGCGGGGTCACCAGCTTTGTCAACACACCGGTGGTTCCTCTTTTGTACTTGTAGTCCCCAGTTCTACACACAGAGAAGAACAGGTTTCACTTCAACACATCAGAGAGAGTTCACAGCCGAGCACCACACGTCAGACCCAGCACAGCACCACAGCAGGCAGGAGTTAAACAAGTTGTTAGTAGCAAACTCAGATCCAGGCACACATCTGTACTCACAGCTGCATGGCTTCACGCCCATTTACTCTTCAAGCAGAACAAGCAACAAGACAATGAGTCATGCACCAGTTCACCACATCATTTACATATGATCAGAAAATATAGATTGATCAATCAGATGATGCATATGCGCCTTGAAGACACGATTGTGAAACTGAGTATACACCTCTTAGACGTTACTTTACATTTTAATCTCGGCTCAACTGCATTTAGTGACCATAATCCTTTGTATGCTATGATAACTGGGAAAAATTAGATCAGACTTTATATGACATCACAGTAACATAGAACCACCCAGATGCATTGCTTAAATGGTTTTAGCACACTTGCTAATTTGTAACAGCTGTCGACAGGAGGCTTTTTCTAGTGCTTCTTTATTTTTAGTGAAGCCAAGAAAAGATGGAAAAATCTCCAAAAGGCATCAAATGACGGATTAGACATTCGTATTATATGTCACAAAAAGTTAGATTTTATTTCCATCTTTTACACTTTCAAAATAACAAAAAACTAAAAAATGGCATCTGCAAAAGTTTGGGCACCCTGCAGAGTTTCTAGCATGCACCCCCCCTTGGAAAGCTGAGACCTGGCAGTGTCATGGATTGTTCTCTATCATCATCTGGAAAGACCAGGTGATGTCAATCTTAAGGTTTTAAATGCCCAGACTCATCTGACCCCCCCAACAATCAGCACCATGGCTTCTTCTAAGCCGTTGTCTAGAAAACTGAAACTGAAAATAGTTGACGCTTACAAAGCAGGAGAAGGCTAGAAGAAGATAAAGCGTTTTCAGATGCCAGGGGGGGTGCATGCTAGAAACTCTGCAAGGTGCCCAAGCTTTTGCAGACGCCATTTTTTTTTTCCTGTTATTTTGAAAGTGTATATGATGGAAATAAAATCTAACTTTTTGTGACATAATCTATGAATGTCTAATCTGTCATTTGATGCCTTTTGGAAATTTTTCCATCTTTTATATACACAAATATTTTGGAACAAAGGCAGGTGTTTGCTCTTCTTCACACCAGGAATAGCATGTTAGGAACATGAATCTAAGATTAAGTAAAGACAAACAGAAGTGTGTAGTTGTCACCTGACACCCTTCTTGTTGGCCTCATCGTGGGGCCGGATGTAGTCCACCTTCCCTTTGGTGATGACACTCAGGTCGATGTTGCTGCCAGAGCCCAGGTCGTTGAAGATTCCTGCAGCGATGGCATCTCGCACCAGCTGCTTGGCCTCCTCCTCCTGGGAACAAATCAGCGTGAGAAGCAGCACAACTCGGACAGAAGCTCACCTTGTTTCCCTGTGGGTGGGGTACTCACCTCCATGTCAGGCTTGTAGCGGTCCTCAAACACCGCCATGGCAGCCAGGGAGCCAGAACCTTGAGGAAAGAGAAGCAGCCTGACATGAGCCAGTGCTCAGCTCCGTCACAACACACTACTACACACTAACTGTGCGTCCACACCCCTGCCGACTCGAGCTTCTAAAGCTATAGGAAGTTATTCATTTTCGAAGCTTCTCTCAGCTGCAAGGAGGCAAATCTGTCGCCGTCGCGGTTTTTTCTACTTTATGGTAATGAGCTGACACGGTTCAGTGGCAAAAGCCAGCCACCAATCAGAATATAGACGTCCTTCACGCTGCCTGATCCCAGAGAAAGACGATGTAAACTCTGGTTCCTACAAAAACATTAGTTCTGTGGACAAGCTCATAATCACCGTCGCTAGGTTACTTATCGTTTATGATATAACGTTGTTTGTACATAGCGACCAGTTAGTGTTACCTGCCGGTCACATGGTTTCTAACGGCCCCTCACAGTTAAGTCCTGCACGGATCACTAGGTTAGTCTGGATCACTAGGTTAATCTGCAGCTGCTGGATCACTAGGTTAGTCTGGCAGCTGCTGGATAACTAGGTTAGTCTGGATCACTAGGTTAATCTGCAGCTGCTGGATCACTAGGTTAGTCTGGATCACTAGGTTAATCTGGATCACTAGGTTAATCTGCAGCTGCTGGATCACTAGGTTAGTCTGGCAGCTGCTGGATCACTAGGTTAGTCTGGATCACTAGGTTAGTCTGGCAGCTGCTGGATCACTAGGTTAGTCTGGATCACTAGGTTAATCTGGATCACTAGGTTAATCTGCAGCTGCTGGATCACTAGGTTAGTCTGGCAGCTGCTGGATCACTAGGTTAGTCTGGATCACTAGGTTAGTCTGGCAGCTGCTGGATCACTAGGTTAGTCTGGATCACTAGGTTAGTCTGGATCACTAGGTTAATCTGCAGCTGCTGGATCACTAGGTTAGTCTGGCAGCTGCTGGATCACTAGGTTAGTCTGGATCACTAGGTTAGTCTGCCTAAAACGGTGCTACGGCTCAGGGGCCAGCAAGCTAACTGCCAACAGACACCGCTGCGACTAATTAACAATACAAATCCTGTCATTATTTATGTAATCTATAAAAATGTTTCTAGTGTCAGTGTATTGGCCGTGCAGTGGCTGCGGGATCTTCTCCCAGTAGAACATCAAAAAGCTTCCCCGTACTTTTTGACAAGCGTCATTCACAGGGCGGCCAGGTGTAGGTGTGCTTCTGGAGTGGCTGGGTGGGTGTGGGTGCAACTGAGTCCTTCACCCAAAAACAAGTGTGTGCTTTTAGAATACAGTGTGTTTATGTGACTGACCCATGGTGCCATAGCTCTGATTGTAGTGTGTGTTTATGAGACTGACCCATGGTGACATAGCTCTGATTTTAGTGCGTGTGTGTGAGAGAGAGAGACTGACCCATGGTGCCATAGCTCTGATTGTAGTGTGTGTGTGTGTGTGTGTGAGAGAGAGAGACTGACCCATGGTGACTTAGCTCTGATTTTGTGTGTGTGTGTGTGTGTGTGTGTGTGTGTGTGAGAGAGAGACTGACCCATGGTGACTTAGCTCTGATTTTAGTGCGTGCGTGTGTGTGTGTGTGTGTGTGTGTGTGTGTGAGAGAGAGACTGACCCATGGTGACATAGGGTAGCTTGTCGGTGGAGCCGTGTGGGTAGATGCTGTACAGGTGAGGACCGTTACAGTCCACTCCCCCCAGGACTAGAGCAGCCCCGATGTAGCCTTGGTACCTACACAGACAGACACACACACACACACACACACACACACACACAGAAAGAGAGAGAAGAGAGCTTGTGAACGGGAGGTTGCCGGTTCAATCCCCAGACCAACAGGATCAAATCAAATGGAAGGGGAAAGTGAAAGAGCAGTGCTTGTCCCTCCCTCATTTCCACCACTGAGGGGCCCTTGAGCAAGACCCTTAACCCCAACCGCTCCAGTGGAGCTGCTCAGCGGCAGCAGATCAGACTGGGGTTGTACTGGGCAGCTTCCAGGTATCATCAACCTCTTGTGAATAAATAAAAGGTTAAATAAATCAAATTTAATTATTTTTACAATTCAGAATGTTTGAGTGTCTTATGAAGGTGTCGCTTCTTTCCTGTGTTGAGGTTTTTGTCTTTGTAATTTGTCTCAATGTCATTGTAAATGAGTTGAGTATAGATAAAGATTGAATAAATGCACATCCTGCCTCCGGCACGCTACACCCAGGCATTACACTCCTCACCTAGACCACATGGAGGATTTCCACAAAGTCAGAATCAATCTGCTATTGTCTGCTACATGTGAGGACAGATACTTCGGACATCGTCTATACATACATATTTCTAATGGGCGTGTACCTGAAGAGCATCTGTTTGAGCATGCGGTTGGCGGTGGCCACGCGTGGCAGCCTGCCTGTGGAGAGTGCGTGCAGCTCCAGGTTGGACGAGATGATCTGAGTGGTCATCTCTGTGTCTGCAGCTGTTCCTGCTCCACAACAGCTGGACAACAACACAGTGACACAACAATCTGTCAACTTCATCAAGCTCCAAAACTAGAAAACTCTACAAATCAGATATGGCTCAAAGGCTGACAGTGTGTAGCAATAGAAAAGTTAAAAACAGGTCCTAACACCCAACATGGTGCACGGAGCTCATGTAGACATCTCTAAGACATATCACCAAAGTTCATCTTGGCTCATTTGAACACACGGTCAGGTTCCTGTCACTTACTAGATGTTGGGAGAGATGTAGTGGATCTTGGAGCAGTTCTTGTCTGCCACTATCATGCCCTCGGTGGCTCTGGTGTCGGCTCCGAGGACCACGCCATCCTTCCCAGGGACACACACATACACACCATTACTCTTACAGCAAAGACAACAATCATTCTTTTAACCAACATTGACCGGCTGTGCGTTTAATGCAATTGCAAGTTTATCAAGAATCTCATTGTGTAAATATTTTGTGAGAGCACCAAAAGTCAACACTACAATATCGTTGCAGTATCGATAGAGGCATTTGGTCAAAATTACTGTGATATTTGATTTTCTCCATATCACCCAGCCCTATGTCAAAATGTCTGCTGGTACAGGTAACCACAACACGCATACGGAGAGACAATACAATGCAGCGGGGCACCAGGCAGGTGTTTTCATGAGTATTTTTGTGAAAAGACTGATAAAGGAGTTGTTGGATAAGAAATGACAGTATCACTGTGTGTATTTATGCTGGCCAGTGTCAAGCAGGGGTATCAAACTCATTTTCACTATGAGCCAAGCAGGAAAATGAAAACCACATCCAGGGTCCAACATGTATAGTTTGAGATGCTTTTATTGAGAGAAGTCAAATATCTTTGACTGTATTACTGCATGTTGCTTTTTTGTAGCTTTCTCTGACCCTACAAAAGTCAACAAAAAAAGATATGATCGCAAATGATGATGCAAATCATGATTGCAGTGATTACATTTTTAAAAAACAGGCTACCACTTAACCAACTCCCAGCAACTGTTTCACAGACGGAATAAGAGAACTCCACATTTCTGAGTCTCAAAAATTGCAGTTTGAAAAACACTTTCCTGTTTTTGGGGGTTTGGCATTAAAGGATGGATACCCGACCCGAGCCCGACGGGACCCGACGGTACCCGACGGGTCGGGCCGGGTTCGGACAGATTTTTAGAAAGGATGCTCGGGTTCGGGTCGGGCTCGGTCACATCAGCGCGCGATAAGGCATTGAACATTTTGAATTTAAAACAGCTTAAAATAAATGTCAAATATTACCCTAACATCCGTCTTCCTGTGTGCTGTGACAACGAAAGACGTGCGTATTAAGCTCCATGTGGCAGCGCAACGATGGAAGATGTTAAAAAGAAGTTGGCCGCAGGAGATTTTAAAACTATTGAAAACGAAGGAAAGTCAGCTGTGCATTGATGCGCTGATCTGTTGACATTTCCGAATGCCTTCCTACAATTGCTTAATAAAAGCTTTCACACAAACAAACGTACATGTGTCATTAGTATGAGAAACAAATGCGATTTTAACTGTGTCGGTTGGGTCCCCTAAATTGGCTGCTGCGATTTTTGTAAAATGGCCCATATTTGAGCTCTACATAGTTGATTTCTCTCTTGAAAAAGTCTCAGAAGTGAATTTTGCAGTGAAATAGCAGAAGAACAATGTATAAAGTTTCCAGTTGTTGGCCACGACAGCTGGCATCACGATGGAGAGCAGCCATTGTGATGTCGGTCAGCCATCCCTAACGCGGGCCGGATTAAAAACCTGCGATGGACCACACATGCTGTAAACACACAAGAATGTAAACTAGACACGAGCACCTGCTCCTCTTTATGTTCATAACGCGACTGCATTGATTCATAATCTGTCTCAAGTCTGCTTTCCGTCACTCACCTTGAATACCACACCACAGATGGTGGTTCCTGTTTTCCGAGCCGCAGGCATGCTGCATCCCACTTTGTTAGCCTCGCCTTCCAAAACGGCATTTCTGAAAATACATTTGATTTAATAAAGCACCTATAACTATCAGTGAGCTGTGTTAATAGCCTGAGGCCCCAGTCAGCTCTTTCTGTCGAGTCACTGTTGTTCACTTATAAGAAAGGCTTCCCTTCTTTTTGGAAAAAGTAATTTGCCAAATATATTTGTTGGAACATTTCTGGGCATTTTTCACAAGTACAAACACATTATACACAAGTATAAACACATTATACACAACTATAAACACATTATACACAAGTATAAACACATATGCGCCGTATGCTTCGTATGCCGTCACCTGAACAACACCAGTCTTGTATTATGCATTAATATGCCAAAAGTTTACATGAACAAAAGCAAGTTCTGTAACTGACATGTAACATTAAAGGTTTTATTAATGAAATTACACCCTACATGTACTACTACTACTATTCAGCCACCTTAAAGACTCTAAATATGTAGCTAGCTAAGTTGTAAGATAGCTGAGCTGCTGAACTGACTATACTTTATTAAAACATTTATCACAGTCTTGTAATTATAGTTAGCTAGCTCTAGCTAACCAATGCGGTGATGCTGCTGTTCATAGACTAGTTAACGTACCGTTACAGGTCAACGTCATGTAGCGTTAGCTAGCCCTGTAACGTTACACACGTTGGGACTGAATACCGCTATAGAGATGAACTACTCTCTTTCTATATAATATCACAAGCAGCGTCTCCCGTTAAAACGGAGTGCTAAGAGACAGGTGGACCTGGACGTTAACGCTAACGGGGGAAAAGCCTGAGTCATGGTGAGCTAGCATCACTGACAGAACCGTATCAAACATGTCTACTCTACACAACATCTCAACACAAAATCTAGCAGCTTATTCAGCTCATTCATGCACTAAATATAATCACATGTTCATCCACAGAAAAGCGTTCACCTCTTGCAGTTTTCGAAACTGAAACCCCCGACCGGCGCCTGGCTCATTACTAATGTCGCCATCTTGGTGAATAACAGCTTAGCTAGTGTTTCCGGGAAGTAAAGGAAACGGTTCTTCTTCTTCTTCTTCTTCTTCTTCTTCTTCTTCTGCTTCTTCTTCGTCTTCTTCTTTAGGGATTTACGGCAGTTGGCCTCCCATGTTGCATTCCTGCCTCCTACTGGTATTAACCGTCAGCTGATTTTAAAAGCAATGAAATATTTCCTCCCTCTACCATAAAGCACATCCTAGATGCTGATTACCACTGGTCCTAACCATAGACCGTTAGTATATACAGTCTATGGTCCTAACCATAGACCGTTAGTATATACAGTCTATGGTCCTCCTAACCTTAGACCGTTAGTATATACAGTCTATGGTCCTAACCTTAGACCGTTAGTATATACAGTCTATGGTCCTAACCATAGACCGTTAGTATATACAGTCTATGGTCCTAACCATAGACCGTTAGTATATACAGTCTATGGTCCTAACCTTAGACCGTTAGTATATACAGTCTATGGTCCTAACCATAGACCGTTAGTATATACAGTCTATGGTCCTCCTAACCTTAGACCGTTAGTATATACAGTCTATGGTCCTAACCATATATGGTCCTAACCATAGACCGTTAGTATATACAGTCTATGGTCCTAACCATAGACCGTTAGTATATACAGTCTATGGTCCTAACCATAGACCGTTAGTATATACAGTCTATGGTCCTAACCATAGACCGTTAGTATATACAGTCTATGGTCCTCCTAACCTTAGACCGTTAGTATATACAGTCTATGGTCCTAACCATAGACCGTTAGTATATACAGTCTATGGTCCTAACCATAGACTCCTATGGTCCTCCTAACCTTAGACCGTTAGTATATACAGTCTATGGTCCTAACCATAGACCGTTAGTATATACAGTCTATGGTCCTAACCATAGACCGTTAGTATATACAGTTTATGGTCCTAACCATAGACCGTTAGTATATACAGTCTATGGTCCTAACCATAGACCAGTCTATGGTCCTAACCATATATATACAGTCTATGGTCCTCCCTCTAACCTTAGACCGTTAGTATATACAGTCTATGGTCCTAACCATAGACCGTTAGTATATACAGTTTATGGTCCTAACCATAGACCGTTAGTATATACAGTCTATGGTCCTAACCATAGACCGTTAGTATATACAGTCTATGGTCCTCCTAACCTTAGACCGTTAGTATATACAGTCTATGGTCCTAACCATAGACCGTTAGTATATACAGTCTATGGTCCTAACCATAGACCGTTAGTATATACAGTCTATGGTCCTAACCATAGGTATATACAGTCTATGGTCCTAACCTTAGACCGTTAGTATATACAGTCTATGGTCCTAACCATAGACCGTTAGTATATACAGTCTATGGTCCTCCTAACCTTAGGTATATACCTATGGTCCTAACCATAGACCATCTATGGTCCTAACCATAGAACTGTTAGTATATACAGTCTATGGTCCTCCTATATACAGTCTATGGTCCCAACCATAGACCGTTAGTATATACAGTCTATGGTCCTAACCATAGACCGTTAGTATATACAGTTTATGGTCCTAACCATAGACCGTTAGTATATACAGTCTATGGTCCTAACCATAGACCGTTAGTATATACAGTCTATGGTCCTAACCATATATATACAGTCTATGGTCCTCCTAACCTTAACCTTAGACCGTTAGTATATACAGTCTATGGTCCTAACCATAGACCGTTAGTATATACAGTTTATGGTCCTAACCATAGACCGTTAGTATATACAGTCTATGGTCCTCCTAACCTTAGACCGTTAGTATATACAGTCTATGGTCCTCCTAACCTTAGACCGTTAGTATATACAGTTTATGGTCCTAACCATAGACCGTTAGTATATACAGTCTATGGTCCTAACCATAGACCGTTAGTATATACAGTCTATGGTCCTCCTAACCTTAGACCGTTAGTATATACAGTTTATGGTCCTAACCATAGACCGTTAGTATATACAGTCTATGGTCCTCCTAACCTTAGACCGTTAGTATATACAGTCTATGGTCCTAACCATAGACCGTTAGTATATACAGTCTATGGTCCTAACCATAGACCGTTAGTATATACAGTCTATGGTCCTAACCTTAGACCGTATACAGTCTATGGTCCTAACTCTGTAGCCCTGCACACATGACCCTTCTATCTTACAGCCATGTATCTCATACGTCACACTGACTGCACAGCCCAGTTGGGTGTGTTCCTATTATAAAAAGTGTCCTGTTCAATCTGCTGTGACCAATTCTTAATTTACTGATATTGACCCCACTGTTTTTGACTAATCCTACTTTATTTTGTATTGCATGCGTCTCCCTATCCCTATCCCAATATTGTTGCCACGGTATGGATATTTCCCTCCAGACTTTACTTTTCCCCTCCAACTTTGAAAATTTAATTTTCATTTCTTTTCTTGACTGCCTTCTTTGCTAATTGATCCAGTCTCTCATGCATGTGCAGGTAGGTCTTGATGATTTCTGGTCGATCCTGCTTTGATACTTGATAGTACAGACACTAAGTCGCTACAGATGAATAGTTTACGTGTTTTAATTTCTTTTTCTTGAAGTATTAAATAAATTTGGACTTGGCTGTATTAATGCATAAACTCTATAATTCTCTAATAATTCCCTGTACTCTTTACTCACTTTCTTACAAATCACTTTGCAATGAAGCAAAGCGTATTTTAACATACTATACAGTATACTTCATCAGGTTCCCTTAATTAATTTACTTCAATGCACTACAAGACTATATATATATATATATATATATATATATTTTTTTTTTTTTTTTTTTTTTTTTTCTTCAACTGTCCTGGAAAATCAGATGCTAGGTCCCAACAGAAGGCCGGTTCTGCCCTGTAACGCTGTGTATTTAATCATGATGGTCTGTCCTTGAACAGGATGGATGCCAACTCCATGCCAGCTGGATGTCAAGGTCGACTGGGGAATGGGCTCTGGTGAGGTGGACAAGATCAGATATAACGCCTCCACAACAAGATGAGTGCATTATGTTGATTAAGCCTTTTATTAAAGCTGAGTGGGCAAAACAGGTGGTTGGAGGTGTATCGCTGGATCTGAGTCACTGATAACAAAGATTTCATGTGCTCAGACTTTAACCTGCAGGAAATGTGTCTGTTTTTTCATCAAACACTTCCTTCCATATTCCATACATTATCTTGGATTAAATAAATGGCTTCATGCATCACATTAGGTATATTTCTCAGGGATGTGTTATGATCAAATGAGTTTATTTCCAAAAACTAAAGTTATTTTTTGTTGTTACACCTATCAACCTCAGCATGAGTAAACCCCAGACCTTCATTTAAAACTCTACTCAATAACCCAAAGGTTTCAATAATACAACACACGTCAGGCTGAATTGGAGAGGAAATCATACACTGGACATTTAATGTAATAATAGCGCCCTCATAAAAGACCAACTCATTCTCCCTCCCAGCGCGCCATACAGTGACGCTTGGTCAGGTGCTTTGGCGTTTTTTTCTTCAGGGTCTCAGTCTGGCGCAGGGGGGCAACAAGTCCACCATATCTACATAGATATAGTGATGATATGCTGTGTGTTTACGGCTTGTTTCTCTTTCTGTGGCTAAAAGAGATGTTATAGAGCAGGGGTCTTCAACGTTTTCCAGGCCAAGGACCCCCAAACTGATGGCGAGATGGAGCGGGGACCCCCTAATTATATATATTGTATAAAATTGTGTTCTATCAAACTGGTCCTATAGTGCCATGTGTAAATGTACCTTGTTATTGTGCATTCAATACTAAGATACTCAAATAATACACAGGTTCATATATTCATGTTTTTATTTTAAACATGTGCGAGGCACAGTGAGTAGGGCGGCCATGCCACTGCCATTTATAAACATAACATAACACAATAAACTGATACCTGTCAAGATCAACAATGTCTGTCAATTGCATGTAATCATGCATAAAAGCTATTCAAATGGACATTTTAAAAACACAAATGTGAAAAGGAAAATAAGTGATGCTTGTTAGTGCCACTGGCATGCATAAACATGCCTGTTATATTGCATACAATACTGAACTATTAACATAACTGACAGTCTCTGATTGAAAATTGCAGGGGGGGATATAAAAAAAAGTCTAATCAACCAAAACTTTCGCGACCCCCATGCAGTACCTCCGCGGACCCCCTAGGGGCCCCCTGTTGAAGACCCCTGTTATAGAGAGTTAACTCCCACAGAAACCTGAACAAGACAAAGAAACACACACATGAACAGATGACTGACGTCTGACATGGATCATGGGAGCTACCAGTTGGAAATGGTCCCAAAAGTCATCTGTTTGTACTGTAGGGAATGGTTTTGTCAGTGCTTCTTGGCACAAAGTATTTCTGGAGTCTAACACTGTAAATGGGCCAGTAGTGGTGGTCATAGACCATTCCTCACTGGTTGAAAGCCACATGGAGGGTACTCATGTTTGTTTGACACCAACTGTGAGTGAGAAACCTTGTGCGGTCCCAAAGAGCCGAGCTTCAAAGAAAGAACACCCGAGAGGGGTTTACAGTCTGTGTGGTGACACGTGTTCCCTTTAGGGTACCTGAGGTGTCCTCCTGCTCCCAGTTTTCTAATGAAGCCCTTATATCACAGCAAGAAAGAATTGCTGTGGAGCTCCATAAAGGCAAACAGCTGCTAGTGCTAAGGACATGAAAGACAAAGCTGAAGGTTTCTTAGGTTTCCAAGAAGCAGTCTTGTTAAGGAAATGGCATCCTCGTGATCGTCCTGCAGAAGAGCCTAATACACCGGTATGACTCATATTGTGTTGCCTGAGAGTTTCAAAAAGGAATTCCTACGTAACGAAGCATCCATGGCTGGTCATTTAGGCATCCATAAAACCCATTAAAGATTGGGGCGTGACAAATAAACAATATGAAAATGTGAACTATTGGCATTTCACAAATATTTCACATCAAAACTATTCATACTGGCAACGATGCAAATTTGCAACAGTTTTCAATAAAACTTTTGAACATTGGCGCCAGCTTATGTACCATGTTGCTGGGTCAGTTTGAGTTCCTTCCTTGTTACTTGCTGTTTTTTTGCCTAAACCCTAACCACATAGTTGTGTTGGAGTTCACAGCATTCCCCGTGTTTAAAATAACAGTTTGACGTGAAGGGGTACCCGTTGCAATGACAATGGGTCAGTATGTGATGATCTGGTTTTGGAATGTGTTGACATAAAATCACTTCGTGGCAGAATGTTACATTGCTTTAAAAGGTCTATTGTTAGATGCTGCTTTTTCCCTTGCTAAATATTAACTCTCCAGTCATTTCAGACCCTGCCACTTCTGTCAGACTCCTGACCTTACCCCTGATTTCCCGCCATTTTCCTTTCCTTGAACCCCCCCCCACCCACTACCTGCCCATTCCCATGAACCCCTTCCTGCCTTCAGAACTTCTGCCTCTATTGCCTGATCCTAACTGGATAATTCTGCCTCATCTTTGACTTTTGCCAGTTTCTGACCACGAGTACCACTTTTAACTTGCCAATTGCCGTGACAATTGGACTGTGTATAGTGATGTTTTAAGTCACTACCCTAAAGCAGAACCCTTGTACAGAGCAGTAATGTAGCAACTGTAGGAATCAAACACACTGGTAATTTTAAATCTTTCTGAACTTACATATGCTGATTCCCCAAGAAAAAAAAACAGGTAACAAAAACCTTAGAAAAATCCAAATCAAGCCAAATCACAGACACGTTGATTGACGTGGGTCTAATATTATCACAGGAGCTCAATGTTCATCGAAATATGCTAGGTCATTTGTGGGGGAATTTTTACTTTACAAATTACAGACATGGCCGATTGACAGACAACCTCCGTGATTATTACAAATGACTACAGTTCAACGGGGCATAGTCCCTTGAGAATTGGCTTCATTAGCACATTGAGATTCACCTTCTGACGACCATGTATAATATCCACAAAAATCATTGTGGAAATCCAATAATTAGTTTCCCATACTGTATGTTGTGTAAAAAGCAGCGTTTGTGTCATCGCGGCCGTGAAGGATGCCATATTGTCTTGAGGTCCTGAATGCAAAATGCTCTAATAGAAATAATCTCTCTGAATGTTTATGGCTGTATGAACAATACATGAACAAAATGTGCACACATATGATTTGGGTCTTCCCGAAGCATGAACACATTAGAAGGAAATACAGGTATCGTCTGTGATTTGGTACTTTATAAAACAATACACAAACAAAATGTTGTTTGCTTGTGTATAGCTGAAGAACATCTATGGGACACAGAGAGGAATTTTTAGATATTCTAATTCTAATATTGTGATATCTACATAAAGTGGAGTGTTATGAGCAGCTTGCAGGACATAACAAAGAAGGAAGATGCATGCCAAACTTGAAGTTAACAAACTGAGATTTATTAAAGTAAATTACAAGTGTAAGAACAATGGGGTGTGGAAGTCAGGATCAGTGGTGTAGGAATTCTGCAATGGACAATGTGAGATAAATGTTGTTAGTGTAAAAAGAATCAAGCAACAAAAGGCATCCCAGGTTGGTGAAGGGATCTGGGCAGGTGGGGTTAGTAGCCGGGGAACACTGGCCAATGCTTGTACCATGTGATGATGCTGCTGTGTTGATGAGGTTGAGCCGTGTCTCTGTGACTCGTCAGTGTAACCTGGAACACCTGAGTGGGATTACAGCCTGGCTGCCTGCTGCTGTTCCAGCTCTCTTCCTTTATGTTGCTTTAGTTTATCCTTATATGCTTTGTCTCACTCTCTCACTCACTCAAACACACACACACACAAACACACACACTTTTATCCTTACATTTTTTATCACATTTTTATCCCACTGAATGTCCTTTGTCTTGTGTTTTTTATGTTGCATCACCTGAGAGTCCCAACTAATTTTGTTGTAATCCTATGCAATGGCAAAAAAGGATTTCTGATTCTGACAAACACACGCAAGCAAGGCACAGTCTAAGACATTTGCCATGGTTGCATTTTGGTTTTGTTTTCCTCTTATGTTAAAGACTAGCATTTTTCCCTAAACACATCCACACTTATCTCTGAACAAAATGCAAAAAGATTAAATTGCAACACATTGCCACTCCCATCTCATAAAATACCAACGCTATAGGAGACTAAAAGTTTCCTTTAGCATCATATAACGCGCTTTACCTAAAAACGCTTGGTTGGGACTATTGGGGTCCCTTTTGACGCTGTTAGGTTAAGGAAAAGCTTGTGGGTGGGCTTACGGTTCCCTGACACGCGGCAATAACGGGACGGTTAAAGACACACACAGGACACTTCCCCCTCACATACTACTCACTAAACCCCGTTTAGATACTGCTCTCCTCGGTATATTCTACACACATGCTAAAGGGCATCAGACAAGGACAGCCACTGTCCAAACGTCTGTATTTTACGCGTACGGAGTGAGAACGGGTTGGAAATTGGTATACTGTTTATCATCATATCCTGGGTTTAATAGCAAACAAGCATATTTGTCAAACTGACAGATTACTGATTTTAGCGCCTTAGTAGTTTCATTTGAGTCCCATTTTCCCATTTACAATATATTAGTATTAAAGCACAGACAAAAATCAAGAATAATCTCTTTGTGTTGGACATACATCACAGCTCAATGCGTCCATAGGCTAACATGTGCAGACAGTCCCAGAGCTGCAGGTTGTTCAAGCACAGCTGCGCTTGGCGTGGAGCATCTCAGTGAGCAGGTTGTTGCAGGGAACCTCCCCACTCAGGTGTTTGCAGGACAGGTAGTCTTCAGCCAGGGGGCTGAGAGAGCGCAGCTCAGACAAACACAGCAGCAGATGAGCAAAGCGTCCAAGGAGGTAAGGAGAGGTGCACAAAGTGTACTCCAGGAGGGCTCCTTTAACCTGCTCCTGCACGCTCTCTATGAACTGATGGTCTTCCAGGTGGTTCACATCTGATCAGCGGGGCAAAAGAGAAAGCAACAACCAATGATGCACTTAGAACAAAGCTTTTCAAACATTTCCATATGTTTAAGTGGAGTACTAAAGAGTTGTAGAAGTACCTTCTTCTGTCTCTGTAACTGGCACAGTTTATTATAAATAATTGTCCTGGAAGCCCTTGAGTAGTCTACACAGCTATGTTTTGATCAAAGACTTTATCCTTGAAACAGGTAACATGTCTGATTCACCTGTTGACCTGCTGGACCTCAATCACTGTGTGTCCCCAGTCATACACAAGCTGAAGCAGCTGTCTATGTTTAACCAGTGAACAAAGCACTGCAGATTCCTTCTCCACGGTTCCTTGGACACGGGAAAGTACTAGCCCGAAACGAGGGACTGGCTGAGGAACAACATTTTAGACCCTGGATCGACCATCTCACATTTACCAACAGAACGTACAGCAAAGGATGCAAAACACGTCAGACCGTCCTGCCAACATATATACATGTTAACACGTCGGACCGTCCTGCCAACATGTATACATTTAACATTAAAGTAATGATTTTCTCCTCTGAAGTCGCTGAACGCGGCTGCTGTATCAATCCGGTCGGCTCTCTGCAGCAGGCTGGGCATCGCAACTTTTATTTTATTTTGATTTAGTTATTTTACAAAAGCTCCCGCAAAATCAGGCATTCTGGGCCACAACAAATTTTTAAAAAAGGCAGCGAAATTCTAGCCTCAACCAAAGATTTTGGTGGTCCAATCAGCGGACAGAAGGAGTATCTGAGAACGATGACGTTGAGGGTGTGTGCTAGTTTGAGTTGTATTTCCATATTGGCCGCGGAGAAAGATGCGTGTGAAGCCGTTCGGTCCGTTGTGGCAACGCTGGCGAATATCCAGACGTTACAGCGCAAGCAAGAACAATCTTTGTTGAGTTCTGTTGGGGGCCATGATGTTGTGGCCCTCCCCCCCACGGGGCTCGGGAAAAGTTTGATTTTCCAGCTCACTCCGTAATTGGTGAAGGAGTTGGCTGGCTAATGCTATTAGGCTAACACTAGCAATGCTAATGCTAAATATAGGCCTTGTCGGTCTCCCCTCTTGTTGCACATGCACATGACATACGTCCCGACCAAACGTTAGCAATTGATTATGGCAGATCCAGAGTGGCTCTGGGTTAAGGTGACCAGATTTCTCTGATAAAATCCGGGGACTTACTCAGCTCAGAAGCGTATATACCTCCAAAACACGTCATGTTTTTATCTTTGTAAAACTGAAAACGGGGACTATAGACCTAGAGCTGTTCTCATTAGGGGCTGAGCCCCCCCCTTAAAGGTCTGATCCTAGAATCACCCCTGCTGCTACTTCATACTCCACTCCACCACACCTCAGAGGGGAATGTTTCAAGATAAAAAGTCCTAATATTTCAAGATAGAAAGTTACATAATGTTGTAATGTTTACTGAACTACATTTATCTGATAGCTTTTGCTTTATTGCTTCAGGCTTGTTTCTGCAACAGCTCATTGAGTATCGGATACAAGCAGTAGTATTAAACGAGATCGCTGCAGTCGGCAGCAGAGAAACAATCTACAATGTAAGTTAATGGGATAATGGTAGGCCTACAGCTTGTATTTACGTTCATAAAGTGCTCGTTTTGATTCTGACAGACTCAGATTAATATTCTGTCTGACATTATGGAAAGGATTTCTAAGGACATTGATCTTTCTGATAAAGATTGAGTTCCTTTTTTAAAACATAAAAGTCTGCAAAATTGCGTTCGCTAAACCCACCAGACTCCATGTAAATAATCAGTGATTTTAGCATGGTAAATTACGTCTTTCTAAAACATCTCTGAGCAGCGCTGGCTCTGGCTGTCTTGAGCCTGCGTGTGTTGGGTGTGCGACTATCGGCTACGTTTGGTCAGTGTTTTCTTTCTTTCATTCCAATTTCGGGTCTGTCAGTCAGAGTGAAAACCGGTGACATTACCGGGGACAGATCCAGCCGGGGTCAGGTTACCAAAACCGGGGACATCTGGTCACCCTACTCTTGGTAGATCCAATAGTTTCAGACAGACTACCCGCCTTCAAGGAAGTTAACACTCTGCTAATGTCCCAGAGTCTGGTAGGACCAGGCTAATGGACCAGAGTCTGGTAGGACCGGACTAATGGACCAGATTCTGGTAGGGCCAGGCTAATAGACCAGAGTCTGATAGGGCCAGGCTAATGGACCAGAGTCTGGTAGGACCAGGCTAATGGACCGGAGTTTGGTAGGACCAGGCTAATGGACCGGAGTTTGGTAGGACCAGGCTAATGGACCGGAGTTTGTTAGGGCCAGGCTAATGACTTTTGTGACCCTGGAAAAGCTCTTGCGTTTAAAGCAGATCATACTATTTCATTTGCCTTATAAGTTCTTGAAAGGTACCTTGGCTAAAACAGAGAATAAATAATTCAGAGAACAGAGAAATAATTCACATCCGTGTGGAGCTCCATGATGTTTTTGTCAATATGGAGCTTTATAAAATAAAAAGCATAATTTGTCACTTACCTGGGTTAAAGAGCACAAGGAACTTGATGCAGGCAAACTCTTGGCGGTCCACGTTTAGGAAGTGGAGCTTCTCAACCAGCTCCTGTCCTCTCTGGACTAGGCTGGCCACGCTAAGACCAGCATGAGAGGCTACGTCAGACAGCTCCATCTGAACCAAAGAACAGACATGTCCCTTAGTACTGTACAATTTTCATCTTCAATGTGTGGGGCTTAAGATGGAAGGGGAAATGTCAGAATTAGCTTTATTTGCCAGGTAGGAGGACACATACGAGGAATTTTGCTTTGGGTCTTTGTAAATCACAGAGTGTGGTCTAGACCTACTCTATCTGTAATGTATATTGAGGTAACTTAGTGAGGATTTGACATTATAAATAAAATTGAATTGAAATGTATTTAAAAATTACAATCAAGTGTGTAAGGCAGGGAAAATTTGATCACCTTGCTGCAAACAACACCGATGCTATCATATCTGGATCTGGATAAATCTAATAACATTAGGTAGCGATTGGAAACAGGTAGGTGTCCAGAACAAACCAGGACGAGAGGCCAGTTACAAGTTACAAGTTTCTTCACAAAGTCTGCATAGATTAAAAACACTAGTAAGAAACGGCCAACAGTGCCAGCGTGGAACTACACAGTAGCGACTTTAAAGAAAAGGTACAGTGCAGCGGCACTGACACAATCACTTGATATTAATAGCAAAATTGCACTGGAATAATTTAGAAGCTATTAATATGCATTAAAACCCAATACACACAATAAAAGAGAACTAGACCAAAATACCACGGCACACTTTAAAACCCACACATTAATTACATGCCGGGAACAATTGAAGGCAACACCTCAAACCACACTAGCAAGCAATAAGGTGTCTCTAAAGCTATCTCTGAGCCTAGAACCAGCCCTAAGATTGCGCAGCGCCCGTCTAAGAAAGAAAACAAATTGTAGACATAAATGCCTGTTACTTTAAATTAATGTGGGAAAAAACAATGACAGACAATGTTGCACTCAAAGACAGTCCCATAAAAAAATCAAGACAATATTAGCTCACTTTCCAGCATATTTTAAGACACAATGCATTTCATAGAATGGTCGGACAGTCTGTCGTACCTTTAAGTCATTTAGGTTTCAATCCGACCAGCAGCATGTTTTATTATACTAATACTGGGGACTATTAAGGAAAAACCAAAACAATACGCTGAACATCTCAGTTACATTCTATTATATTTGATAGATTTTACGAGACATAACTTAAAATCATTATCTACGCTCCAAGTTTGAGCTTTCACACATGTACACCCTGCTACACTTCCTGAAACTGCAAGCTGAGAGAGAGAGAGAGAGGGCGCGCACAAATTACCTGTGTCCCTAAATAACCTCCGCCCTTCTCAGTGTCATACAAATATAAAAAATATTATTTTGACCTCAAGACAAAATACAACAGTACAATACAAATGATCTTTTCATTGGTACAAATAAAAATGCCAGAAAGGAGAAAGACATGCAGAGCAGATTTACCTCCTGCCCAGTGACCAGGAGCATGTGGCCCTCCCTGCCAAACAGAACCTGTCTGGAGATGAAGTCCAGCAGCAGCAGGTCACTCCAGCAGCTGTGCAGCAACTTCATCTGGTCGTTCACCTTGGAGCAGAGAGAACAAGCTCATCACGACAACACTGAGCTAACTCCAAATGAAACAAGTGCTCTGTTAGCACGCTCACAAGGACAAACGTTGTGGAGATATTGCAGTCTGGATGGACATATTGTACATTGACTGTTAGCACGCTCACAAGAACAAACGTTGTGGAGACATTGCAGTCTGGATGGACATACACTGACTGTTAGCACGCTCACAAGGTCAGAAGTTGTGGAGACATTTCAGTCTGGATGGACATACATTGTACTGCTAGTGTGATGTAGTTTAGGAACTTCCTGTTTAAACATGACCTTGGTTTCTCCACCATGCATACACAGTGTCAATTTGGGGTTGCTTAGTGTACAGACCACTTGAAGGAATTTTATACTGATTGATTTGATAGACATTTTTCATAAAAAAAGTCATAATCCACCTGATTCCCTCATCAAGCCAGAAAATCAAACTTTCTGTAGCTGTTGTGAGGACATGTACACAGTGGACTAGTAAAGCAATGGCAGATCTTCCCAGACAGAGATGTTACCACCAGTAACATCCCCAGGACTGCTACCACCAGTCTGGGTGAGTACGCAAAGGCTGCTGTAAACCTCTGTAAACCATCACGTACCATGTTGAGGTACAACAATAATAATACATCTGGTTCATAGCCAAACTATGAAGGAAGTTACGCTTAGGGACGGGGACTGGGAGCCAGTGAGCAATGCTAAAAGACTGTACTCTGAGAACCAACAGGTCTCAGCTAATTATTTGTTTTTTGTCTGGAGGGGGCTCACACAGATCACCAACTAATCCCATCCTTTACACTTTCTAAATAACAGCAAACTAAAAAATGGCGTCTTCCAAAGCTTGGGCCCCCTGCAGAGTTTCTAGCATGCACCCCCCTTTGGAAAGCTGAGACCTGACAGCGTCATGGATTGTTCTCAATCATCGATTGGAAAGATCAGGTGATGTCAATCTTAAGGTTTTAAATGCCCAGACTCATCTGACCCCCCCAACAATCAGCACAATGGCTTCTTCTAAGCAGTTGTCTAGAAAACTGAAACTGAAAAATAGTTGACGCTCACAAAGCAGGAGAAGGCTAGAAGAAGATAGCAAAGGGTTTTCAGATGCCAATATCCTCTGTTCGGAATGTAATTAAGAAATAAAAGAAAGAAAAGATCTGGAAGACCAAGAAAAATATCAGACAGAACAGCTCGCAGGATTGGGAGAAAAGCAAGTCCAAACCGACGTTAGACTGCCCGATCCATCCAGAAAGACTTGCAGACACTGGAGTTGGGCTCTCCATTCCACTATAAAGAGATACTCGTACAAACATGGTCTTCATGGAAGAGTCATCAGAAGAAAACCTCTTCTACGTCCTCACCACAAAAATCAGCAAATTAACATATAGACAAGCCTGATGCATTGTGTGAACAAGTTCTGTGGACCGATGAGGTTAAAATAGAACTTTTTGGCCCCAATGAGCAAAGGTACGTTTGGAGAGGAAAGGGCCCAGAATTTAATAAAAAGAACCTCCGTCCAACTGTTAAGCATGGGGGGGAGGATTAATCATGCTTTGAGGTGGTATTGCAGCCAGTGGCACAGGGAACATTTCACAAGTAGAAGGAAAAATTGATTCAATACAATTTTAGCAAATTTTGGACGCTAACTTGATGCCATCTGTGAAAAAGCTGAAGTTAAAGAGAGGATGGCTTCTACAAATGGATAATGATCCTAAACATACCTCAAAATCCACGCTGGATTACATCAAGAGGAGTAAACTGAAGGTTTTGCCATGGCCTTCACAATCTCCTGACCACAACATAATGTAAAATCTATGGATAGACCTTAAAAGAGCAGTGCGTGACAGACAGCCCAGAAATCTCAAAGAACTGGAAGACTTTTGGAAGGAAGAATGGGCGAAGATACCTCAAACAAGAATTAAAGACTCTTGGCTGGCTACAAGAAGCGTTTCCAAGCTGTGATACTTGCCAAAGGGGGGGGGTACAAGGTATTGTAAAGTGTCTTGAAATAACTCTTGTTATGAATTGATACTATAAATAAAATTGAATTGAATTGAATTAACTCTGCAGGGTGCCCAAACCTTTGCAGACACCATTTTTCGGTTTTCTGTTATTTTGAAAGTGTAAATGATAGAAATAAAATCTAACTTTTAATGACATATTATACGAATGTCTAATCTGTCATTTGATACCTTTTGGAGATTTTTCCATCTTTTCTTGGCTTCACTATGCACATTAATACACATCTTTACCTGGTGTTCCCAAACTTTGTAGCCCCACTGTATACCTGTGTACCTGTACTCCTCAGGAACCTACGCCAGGATCCGGTTTGTGGACTTCAGCTCTGCCTTTAACACCATACTCCCTGCTACAGGACAAGCTGTCCCAGCTGCATGTGCCTGACTCCACGTGCAGGTGGATCACAGACTTCCTGTCTGACAGGAAGCAGCGCGTGAAGCTGGGGAAACCCTTCTCTGACTCTCTGACAAATTGCAAAGTCCTACGCTACGTTTGACTTAAATTAAGGAAATAAGGAGTCATAAATCAAATATAGAAATGATTTAAACAGATCAAAGACAATACGTTTGGTCTGCTACTTTCTACATGTATTCCACTACATGTCAGTGGTGAATATTTTACTTTTCACTGCACTACATTTGTCTGACAGCTTTAGTTACTTCTCATCCTTCCTGTCCAATAGAAAACATGATTGTCTAGATGTGTTGATGTTGAATGTTTTAAAAAAAACTGAAGGATGAAGTTCCTTTATGTGTTGACAATCTCCTCTTTATGAAGTATTTAATGCGTAGTAGTTTAGCATGAATTTGAAGAACTGGTATTCAGTAGCAATGATATTATCAAACTAAAATGTGATTGTAAGAAGTCATCTCAAATGTGGAAAGTTTCAGAAAATGAAAATAAAATAGTATAAACCATATTAAACATGAAGCTGAAGAACAACATGGACACACACATGATGAACATAGTGTGGGTGCTGCTGAGTGTGTGTGTGGTGTAATAATCAATCTGACCTTAAGTTGTTTGAAGAAGGCGGATGTGCGAGCCCACTCTACAATGGAGAGCAGCGTGTGGTCAGCCAGGAGGCACAGCAGCCTGAAGGTGCTGGGGTTGTCTGGCTGCTCCCGCAGGAGACCAGCACTGATCTTACTCTGCAGCTGGACCTCATCTGGATCACATCGCACAAGCTCCATCACTAGCTCAGGCATCCTGAGGCCATGTGGAGAGAAAGGTCCTGGGTGTGAACTGACTGTTGTAGCAGAGCCTGGAGAACTGTTGATGCTGTGCTTGGACTTCCTGGTCCAGTTTGAGAAGACAGCACACTGGTACTGGGGAACAGCAGGAGAGTTGGATGACAGTGAGAGTGAACACAGTGACGGAGCCTGGTAGCTGATAGGGTCGTTCTTTCCTGGGGGCAGTTGGCTGGTGTGAAAGGTCAAGTCGGAGTAGCCCAGAGGTTGGCTGTGGCCTGTTCTGAGTCCCATTGCTTGGACCAGAGCCTTTCTCTGCTGCTTCAGGGCACGATCTTGCTTGTACATCGGGCCAAACTTGTTTCTGCCACCTCGCATCCGATCTGCACGAACAGCTGACAGGAACAAGAGTTTTGTTTTGAGCAGTTTTTCAAGCTGATTTTCACTGAAATCTGCACTGTGCTAATGGGCAGATTTGATTTAATTTATTAATTTAACACATGTAAAAAACCGACAGTGTTACATTACGAAAATTGAAACAAGTAAACAAAACATGCAAAAGGAAACCCTAGAAAACGCTCAATGGGCTTGGCATGTTGTGTTCCCTAAAATAGTTGAATGAAACGTAGCATATAGAAAATAAAAAAATAAAAACACAATCTATAAAAAAAAAAGAGAGAAGAAATGAACATTTACAGTTGCAAGAAAAAGTATGTGAATCCCTTGGGATTACGTGGAGTTTTGCATGAATTGGTCATAAAATGTAGACATTGCCATGGTTTAATTGAACATAACATGTGTTCACAGTGCAGGGAGGAAAGAGTATGTGAACCCCTAGCCTAATTGGAGCCAGGAGTGAGCCAACCTTGACTCCAATCAGTGTGATGATGTTGGATGTGTTGCTGACAGCTGTCCTGCCTTTTAGAAACACACACACACCTCTTTATTGTTTACTGGTTTCAAGAAGCACTGTCTGATGTGAACCATGCTTCGCAAAAAAGACCTCTCAGAAGACCTACGATCAAGAATTGTTGACTTGCATGAAGCTGGAAAAGGTTACAAAAGTATCTCCAAAAGCCTAGATGTCCATGTGTCCACGGTGAGACATACTGTCTACAAATGGAGATATTTTAGCACTGTTGCTACGCTCCCTAGGTGTGGTCGTCCTGTACGAACGACTGCAAGAGCACAGAGGTAAACAAGAATCCTACATTGTCAGCTAAAGACCTATAGAAATCTCTGGCACATGCTAACATTTTTGTTGACACATCTACAATAAGTAATGGAGTACATGGGAGGACACCACGGAGGAAGCCATTGATATCCCAAAAAAATATTGCAGCACGTTTGAAGTTTGCAAAAGAGCACCTGGATGGTCCACAGCACTACTGGCAAAAATATATTGTGGACAGATGAAACCAAAATTTAGTTGTATGGGAAGAACACACAACACTATGTGTGGAGAGAAAAAAAGGCACAGCACACCAACATCAAAACCTCATCCCCACTGTAGAACATGGCAGAGGGAGCATCATGGTTGGGGGGGCTTTGTTGCCTCAGGGCCTGGATGGAGTGTTGTCATTGATGGAAAATTACATTTTTTTTTTGTCATTTTAAAACACTTAGCAGGAAAACGTACAACCATCTGTTGTACGTTTGCCAACTGCGGCGCCAACTGAAGCTCCGCAGAGGATGGGTGATGCAACAGGACAATGACCCAAAGCATAAAAGTCATTCAACAACAAAAAATGGCTTCAACGGCACAGAATCTGCCTTCTGGAGTTGCCCAGTCAGAGCCCTGACCTCAACCCGATTGAAATGCTGTGGCATGACCTTAAGAGAGCGATTCACACTAGATATCCCAAGAATATTGCTACACTGAAACAGTTTTGTGAAGAGGAGTGGTCCAAAATGACTCCAAATCGTTGTGCAGGTCTGATCTACAACTACAGGAACCGGTTGGTTGAGGTTATTGCTGCAAAGGAGGGTCAACCAGTTATTAAGTCCAAAGGTTCAGATACTCTTTCCTCCCTGCACTGTGAATGTTTACATGTTATGTTCAATGAAACCATGGCAACGACTGTTTGTGTAGCATTATTTTTAGCAGACAGTGATTTTCTAATGTTGTAACTTAGATTAAGTTCAGAGCACATTTTATGACTAATTCATGCAAAACTCCACATAATCCCAAGGGGTTCACATTTGTTTTCTTGCAACTGTGAATGAAGGGAGAAAATAAAGAAAAAGATAAAAGTAAAGGAAAAAAACAAAAGAAGATGTTAGTAAAATACGTTTTTTGCAGATTATTTGAATGATAGAGGAGAAAGTTGTTGGGGGGTAGAATTCCATATTTTATAGCCTCTGTAATTAATTCTGATTTGGGATGAAGTGGGTCACGTTGAGGGGGCTATGAACAAATTGGGTATCTTGAAGATCGTTGATTTGATAAATGCTAAGAATGCCAAATTTGCAAAAGAAAAGTAATGTGTGACATTTTGGAACTGAGGAGCCAACAATTCGGACTGCTCACTTTTAGTAGTAGAATATGACGGTCAAGTGTCAATGTTTTTGATAAGTCTAAAGATTCCTACTGTGTCTCCTTTCTTGTCCTTTGCTTTGTTTAGTTCATTTAAAAGATGAGTGAGAGCCATGCAAGTAGACCAGGCTTTCCTGAAACAATACTGAAGTTGATATAGTGTGTTATTGCTGTCAAGATAATTAAGCAATCTGTTGTAGGAAAGCTTTTTAAGAATCTTTGAGAAGGCAGGTGATATGGAGACGGGTCTGGAGTTTATGAAAATAGATAACAGATCATCAGCTTTGTGAATGGAGATTATTTAGGGCTGTTTTCAATTCCTGCGGCACAATTCCTTTGGTAAATGATCTATTAAATACATGGGTCAGTTGTTCAACAATGGCATTACTATTGTCATAACTAGGAGCAGAATCTTTTAAAGATCCTATTATTACAATTCAGTGGAGGTGACAAGGCTAAATCTGGGTTTCCGGGGACAGTCTCCGGTTTTGGTGACCTGTCTGGATCTGTCCCTGGAAATGTCCCCGGTTTTCACTGTGACTGACAGACCCGAAAGTGGAATGAAATAAAGAAAACACTGACCAAACATAGCCGATAGTCGCACACCCAACACACGCAGGCTCAAGACAGCCAGAGCCAGCGCTGCTCATAGCTCAGAGATGTTTTAGAAAGACGTATTTTACAATGCTAAAATCCCAGATTATTTACATGGAGTCTGGTGGGTTTAGCCAACGCAATTTCGCGGACTTTTATGTTTTAAAAAAGGATCTCAATCTTTAACAGAAAGATCGACCTCCTTAGAAATCCTTTCCATAATGTTGTCAGACACTTGAAATTGCAACAAATCTTTTACATGGTCTTATGTCAGCACAGACAATTTTGTAAATTGCTTAGCCAGTGTATCCCACCATAATGGTTATTATATTGCCAGATTCCAGACAATCCCACTTACTTATATATCCCACTTACAAATATGAATATATATTTCTACTGGTATGCTTCCTAGTGACATTAATGCAAAAATATGAAGAAAAACCAATTCCACCTGTGTGTGCATTGTTTAAATTCTTAAGTGCAAACTAGTTCAGGCTACAGCACAAATATCTCCGTCCATAGATAAGAACAATCAAGTCTAACCTCTGAATTTCTTTTCAAAGTGCTCCGCCCTCCTACGTACTTTTGCTCAGTTTTCATTTTCCTTCAGCACACCGTCTGGGTTTGCGGTATATTTGTGGGCTTTCTCCCGCCAAACAATTCACGGTCCAATCAGCGAACAGAGGGAGGGGCTGAGGAGGAGGGAGGGGCGAGCTAGTCTTGTTTTGTTTGAAAATACTTTGAACGTCAACAAGAAGTAATGTCACCCAACATCACTTAGAGCACCTTTAAAATAGACAGGCCCATGGACCCCCCCCTTGTGCCCCAGTGCAGCTCTAGGTCTTGTGATGCCCCTGGGGCAGTGTCCTGGTTTTAAGTTTTACAAAAATTAAAAACATGACCTGTTTTGGAGGTATTTACGCTTCTGAGCTGAAAATGTCCCCGGATTTTGTCTGAGAAATCTGGTCACCTTACTCTACAGTGTCCAAATCGAAAGACCCCAAAGCAACACCTAGGTCTCTAGTAGTCAGATTTGAAGACAAGATCCTTCGACAAGCATGGAGCCAAAAACTAATATACAAAGACGAGCAAATATACTTTGAACACGATTACTCTCCGGAACTACAAAGGAAGAGAACACAAGTGCGGGAGGTCGTCAAACAACTAAAGGAGAAGAACATTAAAGCCATGTGCCTGTACCCGGCGCAACTGAAAATGACCATGGAAACGGGGGAACAGACCTACCCCACGCTCACAGAAGCTCTTCCAGTCCTGGCGAAGTACAACATACATCCAAAAGTCGGCAAATAAGCGCAGATGGAGGGCGAGATGTCCCACTACAGGTGGAATGTTATGGGTGAGGGACGTGGTGGAGGGGCAGCGGAAGTGTTGCCTTCAGCGGATCTTGCGGCACTCTTCAAGTGAGTGTAGCATCAACGCCAAGGTTTTTTCTTTTTTCTCTCCGGATATTTCTGGATATGCCTAGCGTTAGGATAACTATTTTCCTTTATTTATTTTTTTTCCTCAATGGAGGAAGTTGAACTGTGAGTCACAACGCGCAATGAGCAGCAACCGCTCCACGAGCTGGACGACAGCAGCTAAGACACTTTGTGTGAATCCCACGGAGGAACTGTCACCATCCTCTGCCCAGGCTACACCGGGTCATGGTTTGCTTAGCTTAGGGACGTTCTTTTATTTTTCAGAGGGCCTATGGTGAGCCAAGAGGGTATGTGGAAGTGTATTGTTTATATAGTTAATCGTTCTATTTTGGGTTTCAATGGTTACGGTCACCTTGAGAGTGTTAGTATGGTTTCTTGTATAGATTTACTGACAGTTGTGTTAAAATGTCGAGTAGGAGTGCTTTAAGTAGGTGGAAGGATAGGCGCCAAGCATGTCCATATAACGTGTATGAATAGTCTAAACTTCATCCGCTATAATGATAAGGGTCTAGGCAATCCAATAAAGAGGAAGAAAATACTTAACCAACTTAAAAAACTAAATTGCTCTATAGCAATGGTCCAAGAAACCCATCTGTCGGAAAAAGAGCATTTAAAGCTTAAAAGAGAATGGGTGGATTAGGTATTCAGCTCCTCTTTTGAAAAGGGGAGAAAACGGGGCATGGCCATCCTTTTTAATAAATCAGTATATTTCAATCATACAGAAACTGTTAAAGATAAAGATGGTAGATATGTCATGGTAAAGAGGGATATCAGTGGCACAAAAGTAACACTGCTCAATCTATATGCCCCAAACGAAGATTGTTCTGCCTTTTTTAAAGGCATAGCAACTTTAATTGTAGACACAGGAGCTGGGGTGGTGTTAATAGGAGGCGATTTCAACTGTGTCCTGAGACAAAATGTGGATAGGTTACCCGCAGAATTGGGCTCAGTATCTAGAAAGTCCACTACACTGCAGGCAATGATTAGCGAACTGGGCTTAGTAGATGTGTGGCGGCACTTACATCCCAAAGAGAAGGACTTTACCTTCATGTCACAGGTACATGGCAGCTACTCAAGGTTGGACATGTTTCTGTTATCAGGACCGGATCTCTAAAGGGTCAGTGAGTGTAAAATAGAGCCAATCACCTTATCAGATCATGCTCCAGTCACCTTAAAAATAAATATAGGGCCCACAAAAGCATTTAAGTACTGGAGGCTCAATGTCTCACTGTTAAATGATGATCTAATTAAACAAGAAATACACAAGGAATTAACTAATTATTTTGAGGCAAATGAGGATGACACCGTCTCTCCAATAACATTGTGGGAAGGGGCTAAGGCTGTGATGAGGGGCCGTGTTATTGCCATTTCTTCTAGATTGAAAAAACAAAGGCTAAGTCAACAAGAGGAGCTAGAGAAAGAAATTAAGCAGCTAGAAACAGAACATCAACAATCTAAGAAACAAGAAGTATTGCATTCACTGAAAGAGACAAGGAAAAAATTGGATCACCTACTAACATGCAAAGCAGAGGGGGCATTAAGATTGATAAATAGAAAATATTATGAAATGGGTAACAAAGCGAGCCGCTTGTTGGCTTTTCAACTGTGGAAGGCGCAAAATAGCAGAACAGTTCACAAAATAAAAAGCAGAGAGAATGACGAAATCTTAACACTACCTACTGATATTGCAGAGGCTTTCGCCTCATACTATAGAAAGTTATACGAGGAGCAGGTGGATCCACACAAAAAAGACAAGATGGAGTCTTTTTTTAGATCCATCAAATTGGCAAAATTAACATCAGAAGAGGCCTGATGTTCTGCCAATTTCAGAACAAGAAATCAGGGACAGTATCCTAAAACTTAAAAATAACAAATCCCCAGGAACGGATGGCTTCCCAGGAGAGTATTACAAAGCATTTATAGACTATATGACCCCAATCTTGTGTAAGGTTTATAACTATGCACTAAAGAAGGGAGACCCGCCTGGATCATGGTCACAAGCAATAATAAGCGTCATTCACAAAGAAAACAAGGACCCAATCCAATGTACCTAATACCGCCCAATCAGCCTCCTGTGCGATGATCTTAAAATTCTTACCTCAATTATAGCAAAACGAATACAAAAAGTCATACATAAACTGGTAAAACCACATCAGAGGGGTTTTATTAATAATCGACAAGGTGCGGAAAACGTCAGGAGGGCTTTAAACTTGCAATCTATTGCAGCCAAAAGGAACACCCCTTCAATGCTTCTCAGCTTAGACTTTCCTCCAGCAGACTCTCAGATATATGGTCTTCAATAGATATGCATATTTTATAAAAACCCTAAATCTAGAGTCAGAGTTAATGGACATTGCTCCAATTTCTTTCCACTGGGACGGGGCACCCACCAGGGTGATTCTTTATCTCCTTCTTTATTTGCCTTAAGCACAGAGCCATTAGCAGAATTAATAAGGTCAAATCCCCCCATTCTGGACTTTCCTTATAAGGGATTGATTCAACACAAACTAGCTCTGTTTGCTGATGACATTTTGTTATTCTTAGAGCATCCCACGGTTTCTATTCCTGCACTTCTAAATAGTTAAGATAAATACAGTGCAGTGTCAGGATAAAAAATAAATACTAACAAATCGGAAGTAATGATTATAAGTGGTGAATGGCCCCAGCAACTAGATGAATTGGTATCCTTTAGGAAATCCAAACAGGGATTTAGATATTTAGGTGTTATTCTGACACCAACACCAGCACAGCTTTATCCCTCCAACTACAACAAACTAATCAAAGAGATTAAACAAGATATAAGTGAGGATGAATATTCTACCCAGACTTCTTTTCTTATTTCAATCTCTGCCTATTTATATATCACAATCAACGCTTAAGCTTCTTGAAAAACGTATATCAAAATTTATCTGGCAAAATAGAAGACCCAGAATACGTCTAAAAATACTAATGGCAGGTAAAGAAAAAGGAGGCTTGGGTCTACCTAATTTTAAAATGTATTACTGGGCAGCCCAACTTAGATGAAGAAAATGGGTGGCTATCCATTGAACAGAATTCCTTGAAAGGGATACCAATATCTACTCTTCCATTTCTTAGTCAGCAGGCTGTGAAAAAAATAGGAATTCATAACATCTGGGTCAAGCACACATTGATGATGTGGAACAGTGCCCAGAAGCAATCAAAGGGGTCTATAGCTCTTTGGAGGGCCATGCCCATTCTTGGGAAACATTGAGTTTCTCCCATCTGTGACAGACTTAGCATACAGACGGTGGGCGGAAAATGGGCTGGTCAGAGAACAACACATTGCAATCATTCTCACAACTTCAAAAAGTTTGACTTGCCCTCAAATGACTTGTATAGATATCTACAAATACGACACTACATCACAAATCACACGGATGGGGCTAGTCTTAAAAAAGATCCAACTAGTGTTGAACGGTATTTTATACATATTTCTCAACAAGTGGTATCAACAAAGCATCAAATGTCACATATCTATCATAGTCTTATGAGAGATACATCAGAATATACCTTCCATATTAAAAGTGAATGGGAACTGGAACTCAATACAATTATCGATGATGATACATGGGAAGATATATGTGTGGCGAGTCATAAAGGGATTGAAAGTCCAATGTGGAAAGAATCTGATTGGAAGTTGAAGATGAGATTTTTTAAAAGAGAAGGTGTGTCCAAACTGTACTGTATGTTAAAGACTAGTAGTTTTTTCTAAACACATCCACAACCATCTCTGAACAAAATGAATAAATGAAATTGGTATACTGTTTATCATAGGATCCTGGGTTTAATGTCAAACAAGCATATTTATCAAACTGACAGATTGATAGTTTCAGTAGTCCCATTTTCTCATTTACAAAATTTTATGTATATATTGATGCAAAAACTCAGTCTTAAAGCACAATTATAATCTCATTGTATTGGACATTCATCACAGCTAAAAGTATTTCTGTAAAACCTTATGTTATAGTATGTTGTAGCTATTTGGTATATACAGTGGGGTTTGAAAGTTTGGGCACCCCAGGTAAAAAGTTGTATTAATGTGCATAAAGAAGCCAAGAAAAGATGGGAAAATCTCCAAAAGGCATCAAATGACAGATAAGACATTCATATTAAATGTCTCAAAAAGTTAGATTTTATTTCCATCATTTACACTTTGAAAATAACAGAAAACTAAAAAATGGCGTCTGCAAAGGTTTAGGCACCCTGCAGAGTTAATACCTTGTATTAACTCTTGTGTGTCCATTTGTAGAAGCCATCCTCTCTTTAACTTCAGCTTTTTCACAGATGGCATCAAGTTAGTGTCCAAAATTTGCTGAAATGTTATTAAATCCATTTATCCTTCTACTCGTGAAATGTTCCCTGTGCCACTGGCTGCCATACAATCCCCATCCCCCATGCTTAACAGCTGGACGGAGGTTCTTTTTATTAAATTCTGGGCCCTTTCTTCTTCAAACGTACCTTTGCTTATTGGGGCCAAAAAGTTCTATTTTAATCTCATCGGTCCACAGAACTTGTTCCCACAATGCATCAGGCTTGTCTATATGTTAATTTGCTGATTTTTGTGGTGAGGACGTAGAAGAGGTTTTCTTCTGATGACTCTTCCATGAAGACCATGTTTGTACGAGTATCTCTTTATAGTGGAATGGAGAGCCCAACTCCTGTGTTAAAATGTCGAGTAGGAGTGCTTTAAGTAGGTGGAAGGATAGGCGCCAAGCATGTCCATATAACGTGTATGATGTGTACACGTGTGCACGTGTATGTTCAGCCTGATGAAGTCAAAGTACCTTGTAGCTTCTCCAGTTTGCTGTCATCAAACTGGCGCAACATCTCTTCAAACTTTTTGCAATCTACCAGTCCAATGAAATCGAGATCGGAAAAGTTATCCACAAACCTAATCTTCATTTGACCATTGACATTGTCCAGAATGCAGTAGTAGATGCGAGCTTGTTCTGTTTTGTTTGACAACCCATCTTGTGTCTAGTGGTGAACGAGTTCCATCTCATCACATTTTTCCTCACAGTGTGCATGAAAACGGTCAAAATCCTGTCGTTTGCTGTCCAACACTTTCATTGTGTCTTTGATGCGATTACAACAGAATTCGATATCCATGGTTTTGGACTGAAGGGTGCTAAAGAGAGCATCAGTGTCATTGAAGATCCCTGTAAAAGCCATCAGTAGGAAACAAGTTGACCGTTTTGAAAGCCACAACTCAAACCCAGCAGCCATTGCCAATGTCTCACCGTCCGGATTGTCGCCGATAATTTTAAACATGGCACGTAAATCTGGAAGGTGAAATAAAATTGTTTGGATCAGCCTTGAATTGGAGCTCCACCTGGTTGCTGCTGCTCTGGGGATGAGGCGTTTGACAGTCTCATCCAGGAGATGGGTTCGTTTGGATGATTTGCTAAAAAAAGCAGAAAGTCCCTCAGCTGTCTTGAAAAAGGTTCTACTCTAGGGGATGCATTTCGTGGACTGGGCTAGAACCAGATTCAATTTGTGTGCATAGCAATGCATAAAAATAGCTTTGTGCACCTTCTCTTTAACCTTTGCCTGCACCCCATTTAGCTCTGAGGCCATGACAGAGGCTCCGTCCTATGTCTGCGCAACCAGCTTATCACAGCACTTGTATTTCTCTAATGTTCAGTACATACTGCGAAATAGCTGCTGCTCTCCGGTCATTGCTGACATCATCAAAGCCTAGAAAGGCTTCTTTTACTTTACCTCCACATACATAACGTACAACAACAGATATTTGGGCTTTATTTGTCACATCAGTCGACTCGTCCACCTCCTCAGCAACAAAGGGGGCCGCATTTATGTCACTTCTAATGTCAGCGAGGAGCACGTCTGCCACTGAGTCAATCAGATCATTTTGTATCCTGTTAGATGTTCCAGAAAATACAGTAGATGTACGTAGATGTCTAGCCAATCTCTCGTCTTTCTCAGCTAGCACATCCAGCAACTCGATGTAATTGCCCCTATTGCTAGAGCTAGCGCTTTCATCATTGCCACGAAAAGCAAGCTCTTGCTTTGCAAGGAAGCAGGTTGCATTTATCAGATCCTTTAATACCTCGGTTTTCCTTTCCCTTTTCATTCTGCTAGGTTATATTTAGCCTCTTTTGCTCATCAAGTGCAAGGTCGATCCGAGATTTACTGAAGGTTTTCAGCGTAATTTGACTCTAGATGTGAGTTGACGATTTTTCATGCTTGCTTAAAGCTGCGGGCAGGTTGTTCAGATCACAGTACCCTGTTGTTTTCCAAACAGCCTGACTCGTTGAAAAAAGCAGGCAGGGATAGCAGTCCAGCCGCTGACTGTTAGCACAGCCACATAGCCAATCCTTTCTTCCATACCAGTCAGTTTGAAACGATCAGACAAGTTTTTTTCCTTTTTGCTGCAGTAGTCCATCTAAGGCTGGCGTAGACCTCCCTCTTGCTATTAGTTCTTTTTTAGGGCCCGAACGCCGACAGCGGCGAAGGCCCTATTGGAATTGAAGGAATTATTAGTATTCTTTTATCCGGCAAATTAATTGCCTTTTTGGAGGACTTATCATATGCAAAAACTCACCAAATTTGGTGGTCGCATCAAGTCTGGTGAAAATGTACATATTTTAATGGTTTTGGGAATAGGCGCACAAAAATGGCTCGCTAGCGCCACCTACAATATTACGAAAATTCAGCCCCTGCACTACGTTTAACGTAGAGTCACAAAACCTGGTACACATCTGTAGCATGGCAGGGCGGACATAAAACTTTTTGGAATGTTCGAAATTAGTGCGATTTTGGCCATTTCCACATGTCGTACTTTAACGAACTCCTCCTAGAGCTTTCATCCGATCAGCTTCAAACTTGGTGTGTGTCATCTTAACATGTTAACAATGAAAAGTTATTAAAAGTCATAGGGCGTGACCGTGGCGGGGTGGCCATTTTGTGCAATTCGCTAGCAATTCGCCATCAAAAGAGGAAGGGGGTGTAACTTGAGCGTACATGGTCCGATTGGCTCGAAACTTTGCACGATTAATCAGAGTCCGCCCCTGACGACATCTACACGCCGATATTGGCTCAAAGTCATAGCGCCCCCTAGTGGCAACATGAAGAAGGCCTAAAAGACAAGGTGATGTACTTTAACGAACTCCTCCTAGAGCTTTCATCAGATAGACTTCAAATTCAGTGCGAGTCATCTATGGCGGCCATTTTGAGTGTTTAGCGATGAAGGAGAAAGTGGCTGTTACTACAGTTTCTGTTGTTGTATCTGCTTGAAATTTCCCAGAGAAGGGAAGGAGAGGCGTCCGCCAGTAACCCCGACTCGCGCAGGTTAGCAAGGGCCCGTACATCGCTGCTTGCAGCTTTAATTTGAATTAAAATCTAGTTTTGAGAAATTCCTCAACGCTGTGATATCGGGGGACACCGCTGCTGTCATTTTGACTTTGAATTTCGTGGGGATTGCGTTTACAACGTAGCTGGTGTAATGACGTTAGCTACGCAAAGGGCCAGTAATATCTCGACTTTAATTGGTCCATGTTTGATATGTAACGGAGATGATTACTGGCATAACACATTTACGTGCAAAGGCACAGCAGAGTTGTTCTTTTTGCCATACATGTTAAAGAATACAGGATCGAAGTGTGCATGCGCAACATTTTTAAATTTTTTTTTTACTAATTTTTAAATTATTTGATTATGTGTAACTGCTACATTTGTCATTGTACCGTCCAAATAATTGGAATAATACACATGTAAATCACAAGAATAAACTGTAAAAATACAAATACAAGTTTATTAAAAACATTTATTTAATTAACATTTTTATGCTTGAATTTTGGCTGACTGCAAAGGTGGGTAGTAACGAGTTACATTTACTCCGTTACATTTACTTGAGTACGTTTTTGAAAAAATTGTACTTCTAGGAGTAGTTTTAAATCACTATACTTTTACTTGTACTTGTGTAGATTAGTGTACTCTTACTCCGCCACATTAGGCTACAATGAGCTCCTTACTTTTCTATTTACCTCTTTGGTATTCTACGCGTCATTGTTTTTACCCCAGCGTACGTCTCATTTTAATGTTTTATTTTGACAGAGAGAAAGAGAGAGAGAGAGAGAGAGAGAGAGAGAGAGAGAGTCTTTCTTACCACGTGACTGTGTTTCACCAATCAAACGTCGTGCAGTCACGTGACCATACTCAATCTCAGCGCCAGGACAGATTAGCTTTACGGTCGTAGCAAATCAAAGATGTCAGAAAAAAACCGTCGCCAAGGCAACGCAGACCAGGAGGACCCCCCCCGGCCTCATAGTGAAAGCATGGTTACCTTAGGAAAAGTGCGAAACAGCAGCTACATTATGCAGCGTCTTCTGTGTCTGTCTGGTTGATGCTTGTGTTAAGAAATAAATCAGACGTTACTCAACAGTTACTCACTACTTGAGTAGTTTTTTCATCAAGCACTTTTTTACTCTTACTCAAGTAATTATTTGGATGACTACTTTTACTTTTACTTGAGTCATATTATTCTAAAGTAACAGTACTTTTACTTCAGTACAATTTTTGGCTACTCTACCCACCTCTGCATGCGGGACAAGAATGGGACATGAAGCCCGGTCTTCTGGGTGAAAGTCCTGTATTGTTTGAGCCCTACGTCATTTTACAGTGCTGCAACTAAGCTGCTGCTCTTCCGGATGTGTTCTATACAGACGCTAATGGGGGATGTTTGTGTCGGTATTTGATGCTGAGAGACATGGACCATACGTCATATTTTACGAGTTCAGAGAACCAGTTGTTATGGTAAACTCATGAACTGTACAGTAAATAAATACCAACTAATCTGTGACGTCTGCCATCGGTTTGTGACCTGCTGTTTTGAAGCCTCAAGTTTGGCATCTCGCTAAGGCTACATTTGCTAGGTTTTGGTTTTTAAGAACTTGAGTTTTGAACCAGAACCAGAACCATCTATTATTTTGAAAGGACATTTACGGTAATCAAGGCGGAGAAAGCAAAGCAAGATTGAGTCAATTCAGAACCAGCATGAAAATCAAGTAAAGAAATGAAAGGAGCAGATATGGTCTCTCGTAGAGCTCATGGGAGATGATCAAACTGCTTCACAAGTAAGATGTTCCGCTGCAATTGTCTGAAAATACCAATACACACAATACCAATCTGTTGTCTTTAATCCCATCCAATCAACATGAAAAACTAAATGCATGGTTCACTTTCATCACTGAATCCAGCCAAGGAATTATTGAGGAAGATAAAGTGTGGCTTCCCAGAAACCAGCAGGCCTCTTTCAGAGCTGACTCATGATGTTGAATGTCACAAGGAAGCTCTGTCAGTGAAAGAAAGTAAGATTCATGAGGATATGAAAAAGGGACAAGAGCATCCATCTTCTCCACATGATGACCAAGTTGACATATTGCCATGTGACAGCATATCAAACCTACGCAGCAACAAACAAGGTTCAAAATCAAAAGTTCCCCTTCGAGGGGAACTCGAACTGCGTCGGTTATGACACTATGGGAACGCCTTTAGGCATGACAGGGCTGAATGCGAATGAAAACTACTCCAATCCTGTGGGTCCTAGTGAGAACGGTAGCATGTGACGGCATAACCGTAGGGGCATATAAGCACACCGGCACATAGCTCATTAGCTTTTTTCTATTCAGCAGACACGTTGGTTGATGTTGTGTTTGAATGATTCCGTGTATCCTACTCACCTGGAAGTTGACAGTATGTCCGAGCAGTTAACCAGTTCCAGAGATGTGTGTCTCCCTGCCCGCGTTTCATCACGGTAGGAGACTCTCATGAGCTGTGTGTTGCTTGTCTGGGCCGGTCGCACGCCACGGCGGCTCTCGAGGGGGCTGTTTGTGTCCATTGCGAGGCCCTGCCCGTGCGGGTACTGAGGTCCCGCATGGCCCTCTTTTCCGCGGACGGCCAGATACACTCTCCCCGTGGCTCGGCCCCGTGGTCGCTGAGGCGGCTCGCGGTCCCGGTCATGGGGATCGCAGCGAGGTCTGCTGGAGGATTCCGAGACGGCTCATTCCCCGTCTCGTCCTTCGTCTGCCGATTCTGTCTCCCCTAGTCCCCGTTCGAGGGCCGGCTTCTCGGCTTCTTCTGTTCGGGGACGCTGACCGACGAAGCGGTTGCTCCCTGGCTCTGAGGAGCTCAGTGTGCATCGGGGAGGTGTGAGGGGACTTACGGGTATCGGGCCGACGTCATCAGAAGAGCGCCGAGAGCGCCGGCTTATGATGAGCTACTGGAAGTAGTGACGCGAGCTGTGGCTAAGCTCGGTCTGGATTGGCCGCAGGCTGTCAGGGAGCTTAACACCAGTGGCAGACTGGATGATCGCTTCCTGCGGAGCCGCTCTGCTCCCCCGCGCCGATCCTTGCCATTTTTTTTGGACTTGCACAATGATTTGTGTAAGTCTTGGTATAAGCCTTTCTCCGCCTGGCTTTCTACTCCCCAGCTGCTGGAGTATAGCAATGTGGTGGGGATCAGGGACCGCGGCTACAGGGACGATGCCGCGGGTTGAGGCCGCTCTGGCGGGTTACCTCTCTCCTCAGCTGACGTCATCTTTCTGCCGACCGGCCCGTGTCGGGTGACTTCCACGCTGGTGGGTACAGCTTATCTGGCGGCGGGCGAGGCTGGAGAGAGCCTGCACACCATGGCGGTTTTTCGAGCCTGCCAGGCGGACCTGCTGCTGGAGATGGACCAGAGTGGGAGCACCTCTGAGGAGGAGATGGGGGGAGCTGCGCAATACCGGCTCCCACCGGCGGAGCCAGGGGCGGTGTGTGGCTTCTTGTAGTCCCCTCGAGCGGCTTGGGACGCAGGCCAACTCTCCTGCGCTCCCCTCCCCAGCAGGTTGGGCCTGCGAGCCGTTGTCCAGTCACAGCGGGGCAAGGCCATGAGGCTGTGTGTTTTCCCCCCGGAGGCCGACTGAGGTCCCCTCCAGGACGGCCGCTAGCGCTGTTGTCCCGCCGCCGTGGCGCTCGGGACGCGCTGGCCGTCGCTGGGCCTTTTCCGCTCTGCCTGCCCCGAGGGGTGGCTGTGGGCCGGAGGTTATGCTCCCGGACTGCGGATCATCGGCGGGTTTTCCTGGCAGCCCGCTTCAGGGGTTCATCCAAGATCGGCGCGACACACCGGCTTCCAGCCCTGAGGGGTTGCTTCCGCGGCTTGGCGTGGCTTGGTGAACATTTCCCTGTGGGTTCTGCGCGCCGTTGTTGGAGGGTACAGGCTGCAGTTCCGGGTCCGCCTCCCCCGGCTTCATTGGGGTGGTCCGGACTGTGGTGTGCCCAGGCCAGGGCCTGGTGCTGGGACAAGAAGTGCGCTCGCTGCTGGAGAAGGGGGCCGAGGTGCTCGTTCCCCCGCTGGCCAGCAGGTCCGGTTTCTACAACCGGTGCTTCATCGTTCCCGAGATGGACGGGGGCCTGCGCCCTATCCTGGATCTGCGGGTTCTGAACCGGTCTCTGAGGACATACAGGTTCTGGATGCTCACCATCCCCGCCCTCTGTCACATCCAGTCCAGGAACTGGATTGCCACCATAGATATGAGGGACGCGTGCTTTCGTGTCTCTGTTCATCCTTCTCTTTGGCCTAGCACTCTCCCCTCGCACTTTCACCAAGTGTTTGGATGCGGCACTGGCCTCTTTGTGGCTCCAGGGCATCCGTGTCCTGTATTACATCGACCACTGGCTCATCCTGGCTCAGTCTCGGGGGCTGGCGGTTCGGCATCAAGATGTCGTCCTCGCTCATCTTCTTCGTTGGGGCTGAGGCTCAACGAGGTGAAAAGTGTGCTGGCACCCGCCCAAAGGACTGTGTTCTTAGGGGTGGTGTGTGTGGGACTTGTTGACGATGCTGGCACATCCGTCTCCGGCTCATGTCGAGTCCGTTCTGGCCACGGTGTGGAGTGTGAGGCTGGGCCGCGCCATCACAGTTGAACACTTCCGAAGGGGGTTGGGCCTCATGGCGGCTGCTTCCAGCGTGATACCTTCTGGTCTTCTGCACATGGGGCCCTGCAGTGGTGGCTGAAGTCCAAGGGGTTCTCCGGGGGAAGACGCTTCCTTCACCGAGTGGGGCGCGGTCATGGACGACCGCTCTGCGAGGGGTGTTTGGCAGGACCATCACTCGTCGTGGCACCTCAATTGCCTCGAGATGCTGGCCGTGTTCCGGGCTCTGAGGAGCTTCCTGCCTGCACTCCTGGGTCACCACGTGCTTGTCGGGTCCGACATTACGCCTGTGGTTGCCTATCTGAATCATCAGGGGGGTCTGCGCTTGCGCCCTCTCTGCAGACTGGCGCATTGGATCCTCCTGTGGTCCCTGCGGAGACTGCTCTCTCTCAGGGCGGTGTTCTCCCTGGGCTTCAGGATCGGGGTGCGGACCTGCTGTCGAGACAGGGGCTGAGGCCCGGGGAATGGCGGCTCCACCCCGAGGTGGTGGGGTCCTTGTGCGGAAGGTTTGGACCTGTAGACGTGGACTTGTTGCGTCTCAGGAGACTACGCACTGTCCTCTATGGTTCTCCCTGACGCCCACGGCCCCGCTAGGGCTGGACGCCATGGTGCGGGAGTGGCCGTGGCCGCGTCTGTGCGCTTTTTCCCCCAGTCGCTCTGCTCCCGGGGATCCTGGAGTAGGTCCGTTGAGAGGGTATCCGCCATCAGGTCCTCTGACCTGATGGCGCTCCTGGACGGTCCGCCATGGCAAGTCCCTCTGTGGAGGGACCTGCTGTCCCAGGCAGGAGGCCGGGCTCTTCATCCTTGCCCCGCCCCGTGGCAGCTGTGGGTCTGGCCCCTGAGGGGGCGCTGTACCTAGAGGCGGGCCTGACGGCGGGAGCAGTCGAGACTCTCCTCGGCTCCAGGGCCCCGTCTACACGGAGGATGTGTGGCCTGCAGTGGAGCGTCTTCTCTGCTTGGTGCAGAGAACGCATGGTGGACCCAGATACCTGCCCGGTGGTTCAGGTGCTGGTGTTTCTGCAGGACCGCTTCTCTGCGGGCCTTTCCCCATCCACCCTCAAGGTTTACGTGGCTGCCATCTCGGCTTTCCACGCCCCTTCGAGGGATGGGTCTCTGGGGAGGCTTCCCCTGGTCATACGGTTCCTCCGTGGGACCCGGTGGATGGGACCTGCGGCTCGCCCTAGGATTCCCACTTGGGATCTGGCAGTGGTCCTCGATGCTTTGGCTGTGGCCCCCTTCGAGCCCATGGAGTCGACTGAGGCCTAGTACCTGCCCCTGCAGATGGCCTTCTTCCTTGCTATCACTTCTCTGAGGAGGGTGGGGGACCTCCAGGCTCTTTCGGTTACTCCCCGGTGCCTGGAGTTTGCCCCGGGTGACGTGAGGGCCATGTGAGGGTTTGTGATGCGGCTGGCTGGGCCACTCCTCACACCTTCTTCGGGTTCTATAGTCTGGACCTTCCCTCCGCACCCGCACGCTAGGGCAGGCGAAGTTACTGGGTATCTCGTTCCCATAGTGTCGTAACCGACGCAGTTCGAGTTCCCCTCGAAGGGGAACGTGTCGGGTTATGTATGTAACCCTTGTTCCCCCAGATAGGGGAACGAGACACTGCGTCGGTTCACCGCCCCTCACCCCGCCTGGAGTGCCTTGCTTCATAGAAAGAGCTAATGAGCTATGTGCCGGTGTGCTTACAGTGCCTTGCGAAAGTATTCGGCCCCCTTGAACTTTTCAACCTTTTGACACATTTCAGGCTTCAAACATAAAGATATAAACATTTTATTTTTTGTGAAGAATCACCAACAAGTGGGACACAATTGTGAAGTGGAACGAAATCTATTGGATATTTTAAACTTTTTTCGCAAATAAAAAACTGAAAAGTGGTGCGTGCAAAATTATTCGGCCCCTTTACTTTCAGTGCAGCAAACTCACTCCAGAAGTTCAGCGAGGATCTCTGAATGATCCAATGTTGTCCTAAATGACTGATGGTGATAAATAGAATCCACCTGTGTGTAATCAAGTCTCTGTATAAATGCACCCTGCTCTGTGAAAGTCTCAGGGTTCTGTTGAAAGCGCAGAGAGCATCATGAAGACCAAGGAACACACCAGGCAGGTCCGTAATACTGTTGTGGAGAAGTTTAAAGCCGGATTTGGATACAAAAAGATTTCCCAAGCTTTAAACATCCCAAAGAGCACTGTGCAAGCGATCATTTTGAAATGGAAGGAGTATCAGACCACTGCAAATCTACCAAGACCTGGCCGTCCCTCTAAACTTTCAGCTCAGACAAGGAGAAGACTGATCAGAGATGCAGCCAAGAGGCCCATGATCACTCTGGATGAACTGCAGAGAACTACAGCTGAGGTGGGAGAGTCTGTCCATAGGACAACAATCAGTCGTACACTGCACAAATCTGGCCTTTATGGAAGAGTGGCAAGAAGAAAGCCATTTCTCAAAGATATCCATAAAAAGTCTCGTCTAAAGTTTGCCACCTGGGAGACACACCAAACATGTGGAAGAAGGTGCTCTGGTCAGATGAAACCAAAATCAAACTTTTTGGCCACAATGTAAAACAATATGTTTGGCGTAAAAGCAACACAGCTCATCACCCTCAACACACCATCCCCACTGTCAAACATGGTGGCGGCAGCATCATGGTTTGGGCCTGCTTTTCTTCAGCAGGGACAGGGAAGATGGATGCAGCCAAATACAGGATCATTCTGGATGAAAACCTGTTGGAGTCTGCAAAAGACCTGAAACTGGGACGGAGATTTATCTTCCAACAAGACAATGATCCCAAACATACAGCAAAATCCACAAAGGAATGGTTCACAAATAAACGTATCCAGGTGTTAGAATGGCCAAGTCAAAGTCCAGACCTGAATCCAATCGAGAATCTGTGGAAAGAGCTGAAAACTGCTGTTCAAACGCTCTCCATCCAACCTCACTGAGCTTGAGCTGTTTTGCAAGGAAGAATGGGCAAGAATGTCAGTCTCTCGATGTGCAAAACTGATAGAGACATATCCCAAGCGACTTGCAGCTGTAATCGCAGCAAAAGGTGGCTCTACAAAGTATTAACGCAAGGGGGCCGAATAATTTTGCACGCACCACTTTTCAGTTTTTTATTTGCTAAAAAAGTTTAAAATATTCAATAGATTTTGTTCCACTTCACAATTGTGTCCCACTTGTTGGTGATTCTTCACAAAAAATAAAAATGTTATATCTTTATCTTTGAAGCCTGAAATGTGTCAAAAGGTTGAAAACTTCAAGGGGGTCGAATACTTTTGCAAGGCACTGTATATGCCCCTACGGTTATGCCGTCACATGCTACCGTTCTCACTAGGACCAATAGGATTGGAGTAGTTTTCATTCGCATTCAGCCCTGTCATGCCTAAAGGCGTTCCCATAGTGTCGTAACCGACGCAGTGTCTCGTTCCCCTATCTCGGGGAACAAGGGTTACATACGTAACCCGAGACGTTTCCAGCACCTCATCTGCAGGGCTCAGACCTGTTTAGATTTCTTTGGTGTTTAAGGCGTGTATGGAGGAGCAACATCTTCTCCGAGCTGCGCTAACTTTGCTCAAGGTGCGCAGAAGCCAACAAAGACAAGTGTTTGAGACCACCATGTACAGTTTTTTTTAATGTGGATGATTGCCTTGCTTCTGTGGCATCAGAACAGGATGCTATATCCTCTATTTAGACCTTAAAACGTGTGCCAACTGCGGCTTTCAGCCAACAAAATGGATAAGCAACAGTCACAATATGTTGCTTCAATACCTGAGGAAAAGAGAGCAAAGGAAGTCAAAGACCTGGAGTTGGACCATGTAAATGTGCTGTATTTATATAGCGCTTTTCTAGTCTGAAAAGACTACTCAAAGCGCTTTTTACATAGTACAGGATCCATTCACACACATTCATACATTGTGGCCGAGGCTGCCGTACAAGATGCCATCTGCTCATCAGATAGACATGCACACACATTCACACTCCGATGACACAGCATCGGGGGCAACTGGGGGTTCAGTGTCTTGCCCAAGGACACTTCGACATGGGCCGGGGATTGAACCACCAACCTTCCAATTGGCAGGCAACCGCTCTACCACTGAGCCACAGCCGCCCCATGACTCACTACCTGTTGAGAGAGCTCTGGGAGTGTGTTGGTGCATCCAGTCTAACAACTTTAAGTTCAGCATAATCATTCAGAAGAGACCACTGATCCAAAGAGGGATCCTTTCAACTGTCAGCTCTTTCTATGACCCTCTGGGGATCCTAGCTCCTGTGGTTGTTACAGCTAACCGGCTAAGATGGGATGACTTTATACTACCAGCGGTAGCTCAGGAGTGGATGGACTGGTGGAACGAGCTACATCAGCGGAAAGGCTTCAGCATCAGACAATGTTTAAAACCACTGAACGTTGAAGAAGCAACCATTGCTCAGTTGCATCATTCCGTCGACACAAGTTAGAAAGGATAAGGTACTGTTACCTACTACTGCTGGCAATGAACACTACCAGGCCCACAGCACCTTCATAAAGGGGAAATCCAGGGTGGAACCTGTTCTGATCCCATGCATGGAGCTGACAGCTGCTGTTGTAGCAGCTCGCATGGACAAACTGTGGAGAAAGGAGCTTCACCAATCGACAAAGAGGATGCAGTGACATGTTTGATCAACCGCACCTCGTCTTGGACACATCTAACAGGAATGATGGGCTAGATCCTAAGATGGAAGACATGCTGGGAAATGAGAGGGAAAAGGTAGCAGAAGAAATTCCTTTTTAAACCAAAACCTAGCAATTAAAATGTAGTCTGAGCTAAACACTACATACAGCAGAACATACAGATGAATTCAGAACAACATAAAAGAAATGAGATATAATGCAGGTTCAAGGCACATCCGCATTGGCTTCACTGTTCAAACCTTGGAGTTGCCATTGAACTGGATTTACAAACATCTTTTTCAACAGTAGCCAATCAGATTCAGTTGTCATATAAGGGTAGATTCAAGGGTTTCATTCAGTGAGTAATCACATAGTAGTGTTTAAAAAATATGCATACACTGTGGCCTCTGTGTTGTTGCTTCTTCTAATAAATAAAATACAATACAATAGTACAATAGTAATACATACAGTGAGGAAAATAAGTATTTGAACACCCTGCTATTTTGCAAGTTCTCCCACTTAGAAATCATGGAGGGGTCTGTAATTGTCATCATAGGTGCATGTCCACTGTGACAGACATAATCTAAAAAAGAAATCCAGAAATCACAATGTATGATTTTTTAACTATTTATTTGTATGATACAGCTTTGGGAAACATTAAAGCAGCTGGAAACTAACCTTTCAATTTTTATCTTTTTGAACATAGCATTTAAATGAAAAAGTTTATTAATGAATGCACTTGCACAGCAATCCCTTTCAGTTAACATGCTGTTCATATTGTTTTGACTATTGAGCAAAATGCAGATCTGACGCTGCTCCACTGGTCTGTGTCTGGGATCTGGGAGCTTGTACTACAGTATACATGTGCATCATATTAAATACATTAAACTCTACTGTCAACTATTATTAGTAGCATCATTAAAACTGTTTTATATCTGCGCTTACAGAAAATTCAAAAGAAAACTAAAAATGTTAAAAGCAGCCATCAAAGTCACCCGCCTCCATTAAATGTCTTCTTTTTAGGATGAGATAACACACTTTTATTTCTTATTCAATAGTTATGGTTAGGGTGTTAGGGGTTTTTATTATTTAAAAAATATGTTTTTCTGACTAATGTAAAGAAAGAAATAGAAATAATTCTAATGGGCGGCACCACGTTTCTATCTGAATTGTCTTTAAAAGGTAACCATTTTGTAACTCTAGGCTGCCTGAAGCAGCTTACAGTCTCATATGCATGAGCATTAAGAAATGTTCTGCAATATACAAGACCTCTTTCTGTACATGTGTGGACATCCGCGCTCCTTACCTTCCAGTTGCATGCCAACATGAAGACACTTTTGAAATCTGCAGAATGGACAGCGTTTTCTTTGAGTTATATCAATTGTGCACTTCTGGGTTTCTGAGCAGATGTACTTCTTGTTGTTCTGAACTGTTCTTTTGAAAAAACCCTGCAAGTGTGAAAGCAGAGCAGGAGTCCATTTAAAGAAGGCAGTTCTCTTGTCTCGCTGTTCATAATGATAACTGTCCCAGTCCCAATGCAACCGGAACAATGGAACAGAAAAACTAAGTGCACCTTGCAGCTTTCACAGGTGAGCAGACCGTAGTGGTAACCGGAGACTTTATCTCCACACACTGGACACAGCTCGTCCAAAGTCACATCATGTCCGTACTCCATCCTGAAAAAGGCAGAATCACACGGGTCTCTTTCCAAACAATGACACACATCACACAGATTAGAAAAGAAAGAGTGTTAAGGATACGCAGTAGTGGAACCAGTTGCTTTGCAACATTACAACTTTTGATTGAGTCTAGAAGCAAAAACCAAAGTCTGCAACAAATAAAAACATTGTAAATGCTCATCTGACAATCCAGGGAGAGAAATGCACTCAATACCTGTCTGGATCAGGCGCTGGATTAGAGTGAACAGAGTGATCTATTAATACAATCACGTGTGTATTAGTTCTTCTACCTGCCTGCCCTACCTGTTGAGTCAGGGTATAAATGCTGAGTGTGGAGTGTCCAGAGCATCACTGCTCTCATGTCCAGGAGGGACACTAAAGCTCCAGCCAATCAGCACGTCCGATCATTGGCTCACCTGTTTGAGTCTTTGAATACTACATACCGTCACTGGTCCACTGGGTGACAGCAGAGGATAATGATCTGAAAACTGAATGCAGCATGCTGTTTATGAATCACTTCATAGAGTTTCATCATTACAGTGGGTCACAAAGATCAAGTCAAGAGCGTGTCGAATACATTCAGCACATTGTCTTGTTTGGATCATTACAGTGGTAAGACATGTCTGCTTTTATTATTTTATGGATTATATCTGCAGATTTGGTAGCTCAGACTATTTTTTTTCCTTTAACAACTTGATACATCCAATTTAAATGTGTATATTGGTTTGATTTTATATTTAAATTATTTGATGATTTGAAATGCATGTGAGCATATTTTGTCATACAGTCTTGATCATGAACTGCAAAGAACTAACCTAACTGTAAGATTTCTGGATTGTCAGAACATCTCTGCCTCTTCTGCACACATTCAGACTTTTGGTCGTGAATGGGAAACCAAAACTACATTTGTGGAGTTGGCATTAACAGTTCTGTACTGGCCATTCAGGACATTAATATCGCAGTAGATAAACATCTGCTGTGTAAAGATAAAGAGGAGTAATGGAGGGAGTCACACTCCCTCTGTGTGTTGTACTCTGAACTTCTCTGTTCTTTGTTTCGATAGCTGGTCTGGCTGTGCGTGAACATGAGTGCAGGACTGTGCACGTGAGTACCTTGTGCATTGGAATCAGTTGCTGAAGATCCTGTTTAGGAAACCCCAGACCTTTTTCTTTAATATTTCAAGTAGTAGTATTTCTCTAAACCAATCACAATCATCTTGGGCGGGGCTAAACTCCAGACGGAGCTCCGGTGCCTCTGCTAAATAGTCTCAGGACAACAGGAAGAAAGTTGTTTTGGTGGAACATGTGTACGTTCAGAAGTAGTTTTAGTCGTCAACAGAAAACTCAGATTGGACAGATAGTCTAGCTAGCTGTCTGGATTTACCCTGCAGAGATCTGAGGACCAGGTAACCATAGTCCTCAGATTGGACAGATAGTCTAGCTAGCTGTCTGGATTTACCCTGCAGAGATCTGAGGACCAGGTAACCATAGTCCTCAGATTGGACAGATAGTCTAGCTAGCTGTCTGGATTTACCCTGCAGAGATCTGAGGACCAGGTAACCATAGTCCTCAGATTGGACAGATAGTCTAGCTAGCTGTCTGGATTTACCCTGCAGAACCTTGAGGACCAGTTAACCGTAGTCCTCAGAAATCAGCTGCTGGTTAGAGCGCCAACACAGAGACAGAGGACGGGGACGGACATCTGGTCCAAATCAGGGATATCCAGTGGAATTGTACAGTGGCATCAGAACTACCCCGGAAAGAAAACGTTGTTGATGTAGACTATGGTCAGTATAGTCCTCAGCATGGAGAGGACACATATATTTTATACATATTTGTGTGTGTGTTTGTGTGTACAGGCATATATATTGTCTTTAATATACAAACATAGAGTGACCTATTCTTGTCTGTAATAATGTTGCTATGTAATGGTAACGGAAAGCGTATGAATCTATATAATGAATTTAAAGAGTTTACAGACAGATGATCATGTTGAAGCAGCCAGGCCTCTGGATTAACAGCAGACCAGAAGCACTCCCAGCATCCACTGGGAAGTCCAGGAACAGGAAATAATTTTAGTCAAGTATGAGCAGCAGATGGAGCTGTTGTATAAAACCCAAGACTCTGACAGTTGATATAAAGTTTGATTCCTCAGACAGCTGTCTCTGCGTGTTAACCATCATTGGCCTTACTAGATACATGACAGGTAGACACAGAGACATGGGGACAGAGTGAGGACAATGAAACCCTGACTGTATTACATATTCATTCTATACACACCCCTTTTCTCTCCTTTTTCCTTTTAGTTATCTTATTCTTTTGTAATACATTTTGTTATCTTTAGCATGTGTTTCTGTGTATTTTGTCTCAATTTCTCATCATTCCCCCTCTCTCTCTACACACACACACACACACATGTATACAATAATTAGTTGACCCAGAGACCAGTGTTTTTTAGTGTTCCCTCGGTTTATCAGGCAGCAGCTACTGGTTTCAAGTATTGATTTAGAAGAACTGACGACACCAAGGAGACGGACAGGGTTTCACTAAGAATAAATCATTTCAATTCTGTGGCTGTTCTTGGAATAAATAACACTTCACACAAAACTGAAAAAGGCTGTTGTTGCTATTTTGTTAATCTTACAGGAAAAAACCCTTATTATTAGAGGAGGAACCATCAAAATCATGATGGTCAATTTGAAGGTTTTTCTTCCATGATTTCTTTTACTGTAATGGAAAGAAAAAGTCTTAAATACACATTTAGATGTTTGTTTCAGACCTACTACCCTCTGTCTGTTTACATCTACAGATTTTGGCAACGGCTTGAATGTAACAGACGTTCATTAATATAAAACAGTCGTGCACCATCGCCTACATTGCATATCAGCGTGGCCATTGTGATGACACAGATTGTAGTTTCTCTAATAAGGACAGTACATCAGCCTGTATGGCCATGATATATTACCTAGCTAAACCTTCGCTAACTTGTTACATTAGTTAGTAGCTCATGCATGTTAGCACAACACAAGTTAATTATATTTGTTTGGATAATTAACTGTAATAAACTGGTTCATTTTTCACAGGTACTGTATATACTGTAGTTTTGAGAACATTATAGATTTGAGAGGAAGCTGACAGAAGGGTGGGGGGGGGACTCCAGAGGGCCGTACATATTAAATATTAATATAATAAGTTTCATAAATATTGAATCTGAAAATTGAATGTTCATCTCCTTGAACTTGTCTTGATTTCTCATTTCGTATTGTACCCTCCCACATCGGCAGGTTTGCCCTTTATGTCGCTGAACAGATATTCAGCTTCCCAGGTCACATGGAAGTACAACAGGAAGTAAGGAGAGGGCAACAATGGGGCTAGCCGGGCGGCAGGGGGCTGTAATGATCGTCTTTGGACAATAAAGCACGTAAACGTGACAGTAAAGATTCTAGAGCAGGGGGTGGGGTCTGGCCTCGCGCCTGCTGGTCTCGGTTGACGTACACCAGCACAGCGGCAGTGCAGTGGGGTACTTATTAGTATTATGTACAGTATTAACAGTGCTTGCCAAATACCAGCGGGCCAGTTCTGATAGACATTAGATATCATCTGGGGAGCCATATAAAATGACATCTTAGAGCAGGCCTTTTGACATGTGTCGTACTCATATCCTTTACAACACCAACAGGTTCCCGTTGTTTTAATCATTAACACACTCCTTTGTGGTGTAAGCCCAAAGTCAGACGTCTCAGAGGTCCATAAAGCAGGAATAGTGAATATATGCAGAAGATGAGGCAGGCAGCAGTAGATGTTTGAACTTTTGGTCCATGCAGTGTGGATCCCGAGAGGAAAGCTGACAGCTTGAGCATCTGGATCCAGTTGACAGGCGGGCAGAGCATCTGCTGGGATATGGGGCAGCTTTGCTTAAACCAGGAGCTCAGGGTGACTGCAGGCACTTCTGGCAGAGCTGCCTTGTGTACTGGCAGTGACTATAGACAAAGGTGAACGCTCTCCGCCATCTGTTTGACCATGGAACGGAAGCAGAAAGTACGCCGTTACAATCAGCATCTAATATTTAATCGTGGCTTTTTAATGTCTCTCTCCTAGTGGCTTAGCCACATTTATAGCTAGATTTAAACTAGATTGGACGGGGTTTCCTAAAGGGGACTGAGTTCAAGTAAAACTTTTCATCTGACTTTAGGATTCTGTCACATTTGAGTGAGAGTATAGACAAACCAAACCAATCCTCTTTTCATTAAGCAAGAAAGCATGTCCACCTGTTTGGAATGAGCATCTTTTTGATCTGTATTCCTGTCTTACTCTCCAGATCCCTTGGTGTGTGTGTGTGTGTGTGTGTGTGTGTGTGTGAGATCTATCTGCAAAGACTCTCCTGCCCATGCCGGGTCACTGAACCAATAAAGCATATATACAGAATGTCATCTTAGGAAACATACAGTTTATATACATTTATAATGTCTAATATGGCAGTACTGGGATTACAGTTATTATTTTATCACCCGTGTTTTGCACTTTTGCATTTTGGCAAGATGTGTGAGAGTTTGCTGAGCCATGTGTCACTCTTATAGTAATAAGGATTTTAATCAGAAGGGGACATCAGCCGGACACTATGAATCTGCTCAATGGTATGAGAATCCTACTACATTATATTAAAAACTCTTAATGATCTGCTCTGTATTTATGTTCTTGACTGTAGCAGTCCTTTGCTTTATTCTTTATTCCCTTTTTTAATATGTTTGTTATTTACTGTATGCACCTAATACTCAATAAATAAAGACAATAAATCATATTCTGATTAAATGATAAGATATTGTGTGTGAACATAGCATTTTGTCTAGAGGGTGCCACTAGAGGATAGCTCATAAAATATCTAAAATGAAAAGGGTTCATCCTCTGGGGAGAATGTCCTCAGTAAGTGCCATGGAATTGGGATTTGTTCTATTGGAATATTGTTGTGTACATGTGCAAAATATGGCCTAGAGCTAAGACTAAAGCTGTCCATCATGATTCATCCTCTGGTAATCAGAAATTACCACAGCAAATACCATGTCTTTCAGTTTTTAACAGATTTATACTACACTGTTATGGACCAGGTCCCGTATATAGGCCCAACTATGTATGGCATTGCAAACATAATGCTTTCATAAGAAGCTGAGTTTGTCCAGGGGACAAGGTCCCATCTATCTCCCTGTTTATCTAACGTGGGGTTTCCACTGAATAACTCTGTTTGAGGAGCACCTAAGTGGGATTTAGAGGAGAAAATATGAGCCATGTGTATGAAGTGCAATCCAACTTCCACCATCGGTTCCTTTGTTTACATAGCCTCTGGGTCGTGGCATTTGTCTGGAGTCAGAGTACTTTGGATGATCCTTGGATGTGATAGTTCAGACAATGTGTCAGAAACCCCTCACATGCATATAGGACAGTGTGAAATGCAAAGCTAAGGCTTATAAGAACAAGCAGATTTTCTGTCATAGCAACAAACCATAAGACTCAATAGTAGCGAGGTGACAGGGACATCCTGGTTTTACCTGTGTCTCATCAGTACCAACAGAGATTTAGCTGAGTGTAGAGATCTAATCTCAGACACGTAAAGTATCTGTGTCGTTCACATACAAACCTTTAATAGGAAGGACATTGGAACATTCCTACCTCACTATGTGTGTCCAGTACAGGAAGCAGTGTGGCTTTTATTTCCTGTGGCAGAGTGCAATGAATGTTAAGAGTTTTTGTTCTTTTAAACCATATTTTTCACTAACCTTGACTTAAGTGCTTCAGTTGGTCAGCCCTTTTATTTTTACCATAGTTTATTTGCCATAAGCACAATCACAATACATCTATATTGTAGAAATACAGTATTTTAGAAACATTAAATTGAATGTAATTCTGCATTTTGGAGGACAGTCCAATAACAAGCTTCTTGGCTCGTGATAGGTGTGAACAAGCAGGCTTTATACGGGCAGAGTAAATTAATGTAAGGTATTTAATACATTTGATTGAAATGTTGAAAAATTCTATGAAATAAAAGCACAACATTTATATTTCTTCATCTGTTTTTCACCTGCATTTGAAAATATAATTTGTAATGTAAATGCAATGTAACCGTTTTTGTTGGTACAGACATTGAGGAATAATCAGCGGATCATGTGTGTTTCTCTGCTTGTTACTTGAAGCTGTTACTACTTTTCTGAGCTGTGCTTGACACACAATCAGTTTCCTTTTTATTAAATAGTCCAAACACTAATGTGCTAGAATAAAGGTTACAGGCTCACTAAAATCATCATTTGTTACTCTGCAGCAGCCATGAGTATTCTTTCAAAAGGTCCTGGTAATAAACTTTGAACCAAAGTGTCATTCGGACAGACATCCACAGCTTCCCTGGGGGCAACACATGTACTAAATCCAAAGTGACTTAGACTTTAAGTGTCTTGTTTTTCGTAACATAATGATGCACTGGTGATGAAATAATCATGATTGAAATTTAAATTACATCATATCTTCATTAAAGTATGATCTGGGTAACACATAGAATACTGCCTTAGACAACCTTTAGCTATAGTCAGTAAATAAAAGTTGTGTATAAATATCATAGTTGACTTTATGAACAGTGAACATGTTTCAATCTTCCAAGTTTTTAGGTATATAAGAACCTCTTTGCTCCTCTAGAGCTCTGGACCCCAACTAAGAACAAACCTATCAATACATGGAGCTAATTTAATTCTTGAATGAGTTGGGCAGGCAACGGAAAACCCCCAGCCCAGCCGGAACGTCTTGGGGAATCAAGGCTTAAGACTGCTTCTGTGGACTGTACCAAAACTAAAAACAAAAATGCTTTAGTACTGGTGATCACTGGCACTGTGTACGGCTGGGTGTCTCAAACAAATGGAGATAGAGACATGGTGGAGACATCTGCTGTTGTCGGGATTACCCACTTACTTGCCCTTAGGAAATTAGTGTCTCTGTTCTGTAACCAGACAGCAGGTTTCCGCCTACCTTCCTCTTCCGGGATTGTGCCTGATGTCCCCAATCTCGGCTGGATGTCTGTCCCCGTCCTCTGTCTCTGTGTTGGCGTTCTAACCTCTGGTGGATTTTTGAGGACTATGGTTACCTGGTCCTCAGATCTCTGCAGGGTAAATCCAGACAGCTAGCTAGACTATCTGTCCAATCTGAGGACTATGGTTAGCCCACAGCTTAGCCCCGCCAAAGATGATTGTGATTGGTTTAAATAAATGACAATAAACCACAGCATGACGCTCTCCCATCCCGGAAATGCTGTGGGGACTAGACAGACCCTCCTCCACAGTGCTGCGGGTATATTAAGAGAGTCACACTTTATTGTTGAACGTTCTTGAATTTTTGCACGTCTTTCCATCAGAAAATGGCCTGCTCGCAGTAAACAATATCATGTAATACATACCTATACCTGTGTCTTTTCCTACAGCCAGTTGGTGCTGAATGTTTACCTGGTTGCCAAGGAATACATGACGAATGGTTTCAGCTGCCACGGTATAAAGCAGCAGTGTGTGTGTGTATGTTTGTGTGTGTGTGTGTCAGAGCCAGCTGGTGACAAACATCTTTCAGACTCACCTGAAGCAGCAGGTCACAGAAGGACACTCCTGGCACTGGAGCACACTACTAATGGAGCTGCAGACAGGTGTCAGCCATCTTGAATGTTTATGACAGAGTGTCTTTCCCTGTGTGCTGCTGATGTCATCAGGAGCCTGCTGTTATTAATGAATAATGTCTGCCAGACGGAGCTCAGCTTTCAGCCTCAAATGATTCCATAGCTTCAGCAGAGTAGGCGCTCTTTATGAAACAATAAACAAATCAGCGACATAAGTCAGGAGAACCTCCTGTTACAGGCCACAGCAGGGCCACAGGGGCCTCTGCAATGACAGACTGTAGAATGGGGCCGACCCAGCTTACACTCACATATTAGTAGGGCTGGGCATCGTTTGGATTTCAACAATTGTGATTTTAATTCAGATTCTTCCTTTCGATTCGGTTCTTGATGATGATTTACAGTTTTACTGCTTTTTCAACATAAAATAAAGCCAGACTTTGGAGCGCTGCTTACTGTGCACCACGGCTGCAACACACAAAGAACGACAGGCGCTATGGAAACCAAAACATATGCGTGTTAAATTTGGAACCGATAATCGGATTTTAAACCAAATATTCCAAACGATTCCAATATAAAAAGAGATGATTTCAAGTTGGAACCGCCAGTCCCTTCAGCAATTACACCAACCGCCATCTGTTCATGAAGATGGCGAAGGAGGAAGTGATGTGATGTTACAGTCCACGGGGGGAGGTCAGATGGACACCAGAGATGAGATGCTTGTTCATTTCTAGTTTCCTACAGACAGTCACCAGATGATTATTAATACCACCACAATGCCTGTAATGAAGTTCTTGGAACTTAAACCTTCTTTTCACTATACCAACCAACCAACCAAACCATAACAAGAACACAAAGATTTGTTTTTGGAAGACAAATTATGTCCTGCTGCTAGGGGCAGTTATTTCAAGACACTTTACACAGATTAGATGTAAACCACACTCTATAATTTACAGAGACCCAACAACTTCCCCCCAAAAGCAAGTATTTAGTGCAGTGGCGAGGAAAAACGTATTTTTAGGCAGAAACCTGGGACAGAACCAAACTCTTGGTGGCGGCTGAGTAAAAAAAGATAAATATAATTTGACTCCACGGTTGTAGTTTGGAGGATGTTTCCTGAATCTACACAAGAAGAAGGAAGGTGACAGACATCCGGCCAAAACAAAGGACATCCAGCAGACTTTCCAGCGGCACCGGAATAATCCCAGAAATGAAACATCATCGTTATAGACTATCATTATAATTATGAAAACACAGTGGGTGTATTGCTACGTTTGAGTTGTGGATGGACCCAGGAGCGGAAACAGACTCCTTTTCAGGTGGACCTGAAGCTGACTTTATCAGTCTGGAAGTTGGTGTGCAGGCAGGAAGGAATCCGGAGTTGGCAGGAGAGGAAGAGGAATGGAGCGCTGGAGTGTGGCTGGAATGTAGTCAAGTACTGTACTTAAATATACATGTTGAGGTACTTGTACTTTACTTGAGTCTTTTCTTTTCATGTTACTTTCTAATTCTACTCCGTTACATTTCAGAGAGAAATAATCTACTTTTTACTCCTCTCCATTCATCTGACAGCTTTAGTTCCTAGTTACTTTAGTTACTAGTTACTTTAGTTACTCCTCTCCATTCATCTGACAGTTTTAGTTACTAGTTACTTTAGTTACTAGTTACTTTAGTTACTCCTCTCCATTCATCTAACAGCTTTAGTTACTAGTTACTTTAGTTACTAGTTACTTTAGTTACTCCTCTCCATTAATCTGACAGCTTTAGTTACTAGTTACTTTAGTTACTCCTCTCCATTAATCTGACAGCTTTAGTTACTAGTTACTTTAGTTACTCCTCTACATTCATCTGACAGCTTTAGTTACTAGTTACTTTAGTTACTCCACTACATTCATCTGACAGCTTTAGTTACTAGTTACTTTAGTTACTAGTTACTTTAGTTACTCCACTACATTCATCTGACAGCTTTAGTTACTAGTTACCTTAGTTACTAGTTACTTTAGTTACTCCACTACATTCATCTGACAGCTTTAGTTACTAGTTACTTTAGTTACTCCACTACATTCATCTGACAGCTTTAGTTACTAGTTACTTTAGTTACTAGTTACTTTAGTTACTCCACTACATTCATCTGACAGCTTTAGTTACTAGTTACTTTAGTTACTCCACTACATTCATCTGAAAGCTTTAGTTACTAGTTACTTTATTTACTCCACTACATTCATCTGACAGCTTTAGTTACTAGTTACTTTAGTTACTAGTTACTTTAGTTACTCCACTACATTCATCTGACAGCTTTAGTTACTAGTTACTTTAGTTACTCCACTACATTCATCTGACAGCTTTAGTTACTAGTTACTAGTTACTTTAGTTACTCCACTACATTCATCTGACAGCTTTAGTTACTAGTTAATTTAGTTACTCCACTACATTCATCTGACAGCTTTAGTTACTAGTTACTTTAGTTACTAGTTACTTTAGTTACTCCTCTACATTCATCTGAAAGCTTTAGTTACTAGTTACTTTACTTACTCCACTACATTCATCTGACAGCTTTAGTTACTAGTTAATTTGGTTACTAGTTACTTTAGTTACTCCACTACATTCATCTGACAGCTTTAGTTACTAGTTACTTTAGTTACTAGTTACTTTAGTTACTCCACTACATTCATCTGACAGCTTTAGTTACTAGTTACTTTAGTTACTATTTACTTTAGTTACTCCACTACATTCATCTGACAGATTTAGTTACTAGTTACTTTAGTTAGTAGTTACTTTAGTTACTCCTACATTCATCTGACAGCTTTAGTTACTAGTTACTTTAGTTACTCCACTACATTCATCTGACAGCTTTAGTTACTAGTTACTTTAGTTACTCCACTACATTCATCTGACAGCTTTAGTTACTAGTTACTTTAGTTCATCTGACAGCTTTAGTTACTAGTTACTTTAGTTACTCCACTACATTCATCTGACAGCTTTAGTTACTAGTTACTTTAGTTACTAGTTACTTTAGTTACTCCACTACATTCATCTGACAGCTTTAGTTACTAGTTACTTTAGTTACTCCACTACATTCATCTGACAGCTTTAGTTACTAGTTACTTTAGTTACTCCACTACATTCATCTGACAGCTTTAGTTACTAGTTACTTTAGTTACTAGTTACTTTAGTTACTCCACTACATTCATCTGACAGCTTTAGTTACTAGTTACTTTAGTTACTCCACTACATTCATCTGACAGCTTTAGTTACTAGTTACTTTAGTTTACTCCACTACATTCATCTGACAGCTTTAGTTACTAGTTACTTTAGTTACTAGTTACTTTAATTACTCCACTACATTCATCTGACAGCTTTAGTTACTAGTTACTTTAGTTACTCCACTACATTCATCTGACAGCTTTAGTTACTAGTTACTTTAGTTACTCCACTACATTCATCTGACAGCTTTAGTTACTAGTTACTTTAGTTACTAGTTACTTTAGTTACTCCACTACATTCATCTGACAGCTTTAGTTACTAGTTACTTTAGTTACTCCACTACATTCATCTGACAGCTTTAGTTACTAGTTACTAGTTACTTTAGTTACTCCACTACATTCATCTGACAGCTTTAGTTACTAGTTAATTTAGTTACTCCACTACATTCATCTGACAGCTTTAGTTACTAGTTACTTTAGTTACTAGTTACTTTAGTTACTCCTCTACATTCATCTGAAAGCTTTAGTTACTAGTTACTTTACTTACTCCACTACATTCATCTGACAGCTTTAGTTACTAGTTAATTTGGTTACTAGTTACTTTAGTTACTCCACTACATTCATCTGACAGCTTTAGTTACTAGTTACTTTAGTTACTAGTTACTTTAGTTACTCCACTACATTCATCTGACAGCTTTAGTTACTAGTTACTTTAGTTACTATTTACTTTAGTTACTCCACTACATTCATCTGACAGATTTAGTTACTAGTTACTTTAGTTAGTAGTTACTTTAGTTACTCCTACATTCATCTGACAGCTTTAGTTACTAGTTACTTTAGTTACTCCACTACATTCATCTGACAGCTTTAGTTACTTGTTACTTACTTAGTTACTCCACTACATTCATCTGACAGCTTTTGTTACTAGTTACTTTAGTTCATCTGACAGCTTTAGTTACTAGTTACTTTAGTTACTCCACTACATTCATCTGACAGCTTTAGTTACTAGTTACTTTAGTTACTAGTTACTTTAGTTACTCCACTACATTCATCTGACAGCTTTAGTTACTAGTTACTTTAGTTACTCCACTACATTCATCTGACAGCTTTAGTTACTAGTTACTTTAGTTACTCCACTACATTCATCTGACAGCTTTAGTTACTAGTTACTTTAGTTACTAGTTACTTTAGTTACTCCACTACATTCATCTGACAGCTTTAGTTACTAGTTACTTTAGTTACTCCACTACATTCATCTGAAAGCTTTAGTTACTAGTTACTTTATTTACTCCACTACATTCATCTGACAGCTTTAGTTACTAGTTACTTTAGTTACTAGTTACTTTAGTTACTCCACTACATTCATCTGACAGCTTTAGTTACTAGTTACTTTAGTTACTCCACTACATTCATCTGACAGCTTTAGTTACTAGTTACTTTAGTTACTAGTTACTTTAGTTACTCCACTACATTCATCTGACAGCTTTAGTTACTAGTTAATTGAATTACTCCACTACATTCATCTGACAGCTTTAGTTACTAGTTACTTTAGTTACTAGTTACTTTAGTTACTAGTTACTTTAGTTACTCCACTACATTCATCTGACAGCTTTAGTTACTAGTTACTTTAGTTACTCCACTACATTCATCTGACAGCTTTAGTTACTAGTTACTTTAGTTACTCCACTACATTCATCTGACAGCTTTAGTTACTAGTTAGTTACTAGTTACTTTAGTTACTCCACTACATTCATGTGACAGCTTTAATTACTAGTTACTTTAGTTACTAGTTACTTTAGTTACTCCACTACATTCATCTGACAGATTTAGTTACTAGATACTTTAGTTACTCCATTCCATTCATCTGACAGCTTTAGTTACTAGTTACTTTAGTTACTATTTACTTTAGTTACTCCACTACATTCATCTGACAGATTTAGTTACTTTTTAGTTACTCCTCTACATTCATCAGACAGTTTTAGTTACTAGTTACTTTAGATAGTAGTTACTTTAGTTACTCCTACATTCATCTGACAGCTTTAGTTACTAGTTACCTTAGTTACTAGTTACTTTAGTTACTCCACTACATTCATCTGACAGCTTTAGTTACTAGTTACTTTAGTTACTCCACTACATTCATCTGACAGCTTTAGTTACTAGTTAATTTGGTTACTAGTTACTTTAGTTACTCCACTACATTCATCTGACAGCTTTAGTTACTAGTTACTTTAGTTACTAGTTACTTTAGTTACTCCACTACATTCATCTGACAGCTTTAGTTACTATTTACTTTAGTTACTCCACTACATTCATCTGACAGCTTTAGTTACTAGTTACTTTAGTTACTAGTTACTTTAGTTACTCCACTACATTCATCTGACAGCTTTAGTTACTAGTTACTTTAGTTACTAGTTACTTTAGTTACTCCACTACATTCATCTGACAGATTTAGTTACTTTAGTTACTAGTTACTTTAGTTACTCCTCTACATTCATCAGACAGTTTTAGTTACTAGTTACTTTAGTTAGTAGTTACTTTAGTTACTCCTACATTCATCTGACAGCTTTAGTTACTAGTTACCTTAGTTACTAGTTACTTTAGTTACTCCACTACATTCATCTAACAGCTTTAGTTACTAGTTACTTTAGTTACTCCACTACATTCATCTGACAGCTTTAGTTACTAGTTAATTTGGTTACTAGTTACTTTAGTTACTCCACTACATTCATCTGACAGCTTTAGTTACTAGTTACTTTAGTTACTAGTTACTTTAGTTACTCCACTACATTCATCTGACAGCTTTAGTTACTAGTTACTTTAGTTACTAGTTACTTTAGTTACTCCACTACATTCATCTGACAGCTTTAGTTACTAGTTAATTTAGTTACTAGTTACTTTAGTTACTCCACTACATTCATCTGACAGCTTTAGTTACTTGTTACTTTAGTTACTCCACTACATTCATCTGACAGCTTTTGTTACTAGTTACTTTAGTTCATCTGACAGCTTTAGTTACTAGTTACTTTAGTTACTCCACTACATTCATCTGACAGCTTTAGTTACTAGTTACTTTAGTTACTAGTTACTTTAGTTACTCCACTACATTCATCTGACAGCTTTAGTTACTAGTTACTTTAGTTACTCCACTACATTCATCTGACAGCTTTAGTTACTAGTTACTTTAGTTACTCCACTACATTCATCTGACAGCTTTAGTTACTAGTTACTTTAGTTACTAGTTACTTTAGTTACTCCACTACATTCATCTGACAGCTTTAGTTACTAGTTACTTTAGTTACTCCACTACATTCATCTGACAGCTTTAGTTACTAGTTACTTTAGTTACTCCACTACATTCATCTGACAGCTTTAGTTACTAGTTACTTTAGTTACTAGTTACTTTAATTACTCCACTACATTCATCTGACAGCTTTAGTTACTAGTTACTTTAGTTACTCCACTACATTCATCTGAAAGCTTTAGTTACTAGTTACTTTATTTACTCCACTACATTCATCTGACAGCTTTAGTTACTAGTTACTTTAGTTACTAGTTACTTTAGTTACTCCACTACATTCATCTGACAGCTTTAGTTACTAGTTACTTTAGTTACTCCACTACATTCATCTGACAGCTTTAGTTACTAGTTACTTTAGTTACTAGTTACTTTAGTTACTCCACTACATTCATCTGACAGCTTTAGTTACTAGTTAATTGAATTACTCCACTACATTCATCTGACAGCTTTAGTTACTAGTTACTTTAGTTACTAGTTACTTTAGTTACTAGTTACTTTAGTTACTCCACTACATTCATCTGACAGCTTTAGTTACTAGTTACTTTAGTTACTCCACTACATTCATCTGACAGCTTTAGTTACTAGTTACTTTAGTTACTCCACTACATTCATCTGACAGCTTTAGTTACTAGTTACTTTAGTTACTAGTTACTTTAGTTACTCCACTACATTCATGTGACAGCTTTAATTACTAGTTACTATAGTTACTAGTTACTTTAGTTACTCCACTACATTCATCTGACAGATTTAGTTACTAGATACTTTAGTTACTCCTCTCCATTCATCTGACAGCTTTAGTTACTAGTTACTTTAGTTACTATTTACTTTAGTTACTCCACTACATTCATCTGACAGATTTAGTTACTTTAGTTACTCCTCTACATTCATCAGACAGTTTTAGTTACTAGTTACTTTAGTTAGTAGTTACTTTAGTTACTCCTACATTCATCTGACAGCTTTAGTTACTAGTTACCTTAGTTACTAGTTACTTTAGTTACTCCACTACATTCATCTGACAGCTTTAGTTACTAGTTACTTTAGTTACTCCACTACATTCATCTGACAGCTTTAGTTACTAGTTAATTTGGTTACTAGTTACTTTAGTTACTCCACTACATTCATCTGACAGCTTTAGTTACTAGTTACTTTAGTTACTAGTTACTTTAGTTACTCCACTACATTCATCTGACAGCTTTAGTTACTATTTACTTTAGTTACTCCACTACATTCATCTGACAGCTTTAGTTACTAGTTACTTTAGTTACTAGTTACTTTAGTTACTCCACTACATTCATCTGACAGCTTTAGTTACTAGTTACTTTAGTTACTAGTTACTTTAGTTACTCCACTACATTCATCTGACAGATTTAGTTACTTTAGTTACTAGTTACTTTAGTTACTCCTCTACATTCATCAGACAGTTTTAGTTACTAGTTATTTTAGTTACTCCACTACATTCATCTGACAGCTTTAGTTACTAGTTACTTTAGTTACTAGTTACTTTAATTACTCCACTACATTCATCTGACAGCTTTAGTTACTAGTTACTTTAGTTACTCCACTACATTCATCTGACAGCTTTAGTTACTAGTTACTTTAGTTACTCCACTACATTCATCTGACAGCTTTAGTTACTAGTTACTTTAGTTACTAGTTACTTTAGTTACTCCACTACATTCATCTGACAGCTTTAGTTACTAGTTACTTTAGTTACTCCACTACATTCATCTGACAGCTTTAGTTACTAGTTACTAGTTACTTTAGTTACTCCACTACATTCATCTGACAGCTTTAGTTACTAGTTAATTTAGTTACTCCACTACATTCATCTGACAGCTTTAGTTACTAGTTACTTTAGTTACTAGTTACTTTAGTTACTCCTCTACATTCATCTGAAAGCTTTAGTTACTAGTTACTTTACTTACTCCACTACATTCATCTGACAGCTTTAGTTACTAGTTAATTTGGTTACTAGTTACTTTAGTTACTCCACTACATTCATCTGACAGCTTTAGTTACTAGTTACTTTAGTTACTAGTTACTTTAGTTACTCCACTACATTCATCTGACAGCTTTAGTTACTAGTTACTTTAGTTACTATTTACTTTAGTTACTCCACTACATTCATCTGACAGATTTAGTTACTAGTTACTTTAGTTAGTAGTTACTTTAGTTACTCCTACATTCATCTGACAGCTTTAGTTACTAGTTACTTTAGTTACTCCACTACATTCATCTGACAGCTTTAGTTACTTGTTACTTTAGTTACTCCACTACATTCATCTGACAGCTTTTGTTACTAGTTACTTTAGTTCATCTGACAGCTTTAGTTACTAGTTACTTTAGTTACTCCACTACATTCATCTGACAGCTTTAGTTACTAGTTACTTTAGTTACTAGTTACTTTAGTTACTCCACTACATTCATCTGACAGCTTTAGTTACTAGTTACTTTAGTTACTCCACTACATTCATCTGACAGCTTTAGTTACTAGTTACTTTAGTTACTCCACTACATTCATCTGACAGCTTTAGTTACTAGTTACTTTAGTTACTAGTTACTTTAGTTACTCCACTACATTCATCTGACAGCTTTAGTTACTAGTTACTTTAGTTACTCCACTACATTCATCTGACAGCTTTAGTTACTAGTTACTTTAGTTACTCCACTACATTCATCTGACAGCTTTAGTTACTAGTTACTTTAGTTACTAGTTACTTTAATTACTCCACTACATTCATCTGACAGCTTTAGTTACTAGTTACTTTAGTTACTCCACTACATTCATCTGAAAGCTTTAGTTACTAGTTACTTTATTTACTCCACTACATTCATCTGACAGCTTTAGTTACTAGTTACTTTAGTTACTAGTTACTTTAGTTACTCCACTACATTCATCTGACAGCTTTAGTTACTAGTTACTTTAGTTACTCCACTACATTCATCTGACAGCTTTAGTTACTAGTTACTTTAGTTACTAGTTACTTTAGTTACTCCACTACATTCATCTGACAGCTTTAGTTACTAGTTAATTGAATTACTCCACTACATTCATCTGACAGCTTTAGTTACTAGTTACTTTAGTTACTAGTTACTTTAGTTACTAGTTACTTTAGTTACTCCACTACATTCATCTGACAGCTTTAGTTACTAGTTACTTTAGTTACTCCACTACATTCATCTGACAGCTTTAGTTACTAGTTACTTTAGTTACTCCACTACATTCATCTGACAGCTTTAGTTACTAGTTACTTTAGTTACTAGTTACTTTAGTTACTCCACTACATTCATGTGACAGCTTTAATTACTAGTTACTTTAGTTACTAGTTACTTTAGTTACTCCACTACATTCATCTGACAGATTTAGTTACTAGATACTTTAGTTACTCCTCTCCATTCATCTGACAGCTTTAGTTACTAGTTACTTTAGTTACTTTTACTTTAGTTACTCCACTACATTCATCTGACAGATTTAGTTACTTTAGTTACTTTAGTTACTCTACATTCATCAGACAGTTTTAGTTACTAGTTACTTTAGTTAGTAGTTACTTTAGTTACTCCACTACATTCATCTGACAGCTTTAGTTACTAGTTACCTTTAGTTACTAGTTACTTTAGTTACTCCACTACATTCATCTGACAGCTTTAGTTACTAGTTACTTTAGTTACTCCACTACATTCATCTGACAGCTTTAGTTACTAGTTACTTTAGTTACTAGTTACTTTAGTTACTCCACTACATTCATCTGACAGCTTTAGTTACTAGTTACTTTAGTTACTAGTTACTTTAGTTACTCCACTACATTCATCTGACAGCTTTAGTTACTATTTTTAGTTACTCCACTACATTCATCTGACAGCTTTAGTTACTAGTTACTTTAGTTACTAGTTACTTTAGTTACTCCACTACATTCATCTGACAGCTTTAGTTACTAGTTACTTTAGTTACTAGTTACTTTAGTTACTCCACTACATTCATCTTTAGACAGATTTAGTTACTTTTCAGTTACTAGTTACTTTTAGTTACTCCACTACATTCATCTGACAGCTTTAGTTACTAGTTAATTTAGTTACTAGTTACTTTAGTTACTCCACTACATTCATCTGACAGCTTTAGTTACTAGTTACTTTAGTTACTCCACTACATTCATCTGACAGCTTTTGTTACTAGTTACTTTAGTTCATCTGACAGCTTTAGTTACTAGTTATCTTTTAGTTACTAGTTAGTTACTTTAGTTACCACTACATTCATCTGACAGCTTTAGTTACTAGTTACTTTAGTTACTAGTTACTTTAGTTACTCCACTACATTCATCTGACAGCTTTAGTTACTAGTTACTTTAGTTACTCCACTACATTCATCTGACAGCTTTAGTTACTAGTTACTTTAGTTACTCCACTACATTCATCTGACAGCTTTAGTTACTAGTTACTTTAGTTACTAGTTACTTTAGTTACTCCACTACATTCATCTGACAGCTTTAGTTACTAGTTACTTTAGTTACTCCACTACATTCATCTGACAGCTTTAGTTACTAGTTACTTTAGTTACTCCACTACATTCATCTGACAGCTTTAGTTACTAGTTACTTTAGTTACTAGTTACTTTAATTACTCCACTACATTCATCTGACAGCTTTAGTTACTAGTTACTTTAGTTACTCCACTACATTCATCTGACAGCTTTAGTTACTAGTTACTTTATTTACTCCACTACATTCATCTGACAGCTTTAGTTACTAGTTACTTTAGTTACTAGTTACTTTAGTTACTCCACTACATTCATCTGACAGCTTTAGTTACTAGTTACTTTAGTTACTCCACTACATTCATCTGACAGCTTTAGTTACTAGTTACTTTAGTTACTAGTTACTTTAGTTACTCCACTACATTCATCTGACAGCTTTAGTTACTAGTTAATTTAATTACTCCACTACATTCATCTGACAGCTTTAGTTACTAGTTACTTTAGTTACTAGTTACTTTAGTTACTAGTTACTTTAGTTACTCCACTACATTCATCTGACAGCTTTAGTTACTAGTTACTTTAGTTACTCCACTACATTCATCTGACAGCTTTAGTTACTAGTTACTTTAGTTACTCCACTACATTCATCTGACAGCTTTAGTTACTAGTTACTTTAGTTACTAGTTACTTTAGTTACTCCACTACATTCATCTGACAGCTTTAATTACTAGTTACTTAGTTACTAGTTACTTTAGTTACTCCACTACATTCATCTGACAGATTTAGTTACTAGATACTTTAGTTACTCCACTCTCCATTCATCTGACAGCTTTAGTTACTAGTTACTTTAGTTACTATTTACTTTAGTTACTCCACTACATTCATCTGACAGATTTAGTTACTTTAGTTACTCCTCTACATTCATCAGACAGTTTTAGTTACTAGTTACTTTAGTTAGTAGTTACTTTAGTTACTCCTACATTCATCTGACAGCTTTAGTTACTAGTTACCTTAGTTACTAGTTACTTTAGTTACTCCACTACATTCATCTGACAGCTTTAGTTACTAGTTACTTTAGTTACTCCACTACATTCATCTGACAGCTTTAGTTACTAGTTAATTTGGTTACTAGTTACTTTAGTTACTCCACTACATTCATCTGACAGCTTTAGTTACTAGTTACTTTAGTTACTAGTTACTTTAGTTACTCCACTACATTCATCTGACAGCTTTAGTTACTATTTACTTTAGTTACTCCACTACATTCATCTGACAGCTTTAGTTACTAGTTACTTTAGTTACTAGTTACTTTAGTTACTCCACTACATTCATCTGACAGCTTTAGTTACTAGTTACTTTAGTTACTAGTTACTTTAGTTACTCCACTACATTCATCTGACAGATTTAGTTACTTTAGTTACTAGTTACTTTAGTTACTCCTCTACATTCATCAGACAGTTTTAGTTACTAGTTACTTTAGTTAGTAGTTACTTTAGTTACTCCTACATTCATCTGACAGCTTTAGTTACTAGTTACCTTAGTTACTAGTTACTTTAGTTACTCCACTACATTCATCTAACAGCTTTAGTTACTAGTTACTTTAGTTACTCCACTACATTCATCTGACAGCTTTAGTTACTAGTTAATTTGGTTACTAGTTACTTTAGTTACTCCACTACATTCATCTGACAGCTTTAGTTACTAGTTACTTTAGTTACTAGTTACTTTAGTTACTCCACTACATTCATCTGACAGCTTTAGTTACTAGTTACTTTAGTTACTAGTTACTTTAGTTACTCCACTACATTCATCTGACAGCTTTAGTTACTAGTTAATTTAGTTAGTAGTTACTTTAGTTACTCCACTACATTCATCTGACAGCTTTAGTTACTAGTTACTTTAGTTACTAGTTACTTTAGTTACTCCTCTACATTCATCTGAAAGCTTTAGTTACTAGTTACTTTAGTTACTCCACTACATTCATCTGACAGCTTTAGTTACTAGTTAATTTGGTTACTAGTTACTTTAGTTACTCCACTACATTCATCTGACAGCTTTAGTTACTAGTTACTTTAGTTACTAGTTACTTTAGTTACTCCACTACATTCATCTGACAGCTTTAGTTACTAGTTACTTTAGTTACTATTTACTTTAGTTACTCCACTACATTCATCTGACAGATTTAGTTACTAGTTACTTTAGTTAGTAGTTACTTTAGTTACTCCACTACATTCATCTGACAGCTTTAGTTACTAGTTACTTTAGTTACTAGTTACTTTAGTTACTCCACTACATTCATCTGACAGCTTTAGTTACTAGTTACTTTAGTTACTCCACTACATTCATCTGACAGCTTTCGTTACTAGTTACTTTAGTTCATCTGACAGCTTTAGTTACTAGTTAATTTAGTTACTCCACTACATTCATCTGACAGCTTTAGTTACTAGTTACTTTAGTTACTAGTTACTTTAGTTACTCCACTACATTCATCTGACAGCTTTAGTTACTAGTTACTTTAGTTACTCCACTACATTCATCTGAAAGCTTTAGTTACTAGTTACTTTATTTACTCCACTACATTCATCTGACAGCTTTAGTTACTAGTTACTTTAGTTACTAGTTACTTTAGTTACTCCCACTACATTCATCTGACAGCTTTAGTTACTAGTTACTTTAGTTACTCCACTACATTCATCTGACAGCTTTAGTTACTAGTTACTTTAGTTACTAGTTACTTTATTTACTCCACTACATTCATCTGACAGCTTTAGTTACTAGTTACTTTAGTTACTAGTTACTTTAGTTACTCCACTACATTCATCTGACAGCTTTAGTTACTAGTTACTTTAGTTACTCCACTACATTCATCTGACAGCTTTAGTTACTAGTTACTTTAGTTACTAGTTACTTTAGTTACTCCACTACATTCATCTGACAGCTTTAGTTACTAGTTACTTTAGTTACTAGTTACTTTAGTTACTCCTCTACATTCATCTGAAAGCTTTAGTTACTAGTTACTTTAGTTACTCCACTACTTTCATCTGACAGCTTTAGTTACTAGTTAATTTGGTTACTAGTTACTTTAGTTACTCCACTACATTCATCTGACAGCTTTAGTTACTAGCTTTAGTTACTAGTTACTTTAGTTACTAGTTACTTTAGTTACTCCACTACATTCATCTGACAGCTTTAGTTACTAGTTACTTTAGTTACTCCACTACATTCATCTGACAGCTTTAGTTACTAGTTACTTTAGTTACTAGTTACTTTAGTTACTCCACTACATTCATCTGACAGCTTTAGTTACTAGTTAATTTAGTTACTCCACTACATTCATCTGACAGCTTTAGTTACTAGTTACTTTAGTTACTAGTTACTTTAGTTACTAGTTACTTTAGTTACTCCACTACATTCATCTGACAGCTTTAGTTACTAGTTACTTTAGTTACTCCACTACATTCATCTGACAGCTTTAGTTACTAGTTACTTTAGTTACTAGTTACTTTAGTTACTCCACTACATTCATGTGACAGCTTTAATTACTAGTTACTTTAGTTACTAGTTACTTTAGTTACTCCACTACATTCATCTGACAGCTTTATTTACTTTAGTTACTAGTTACTTTGGTTACTCCACTACATTCATCTGACAGCTTTAGTTACTAGTTACTTTAGTTACTCCACTACATTCATCTGACAGCTTTAGTTACTAGTTCCTTTAGTTACTCCACTACATTCATCTGACAGCTTTAGTTACTAGTTACTTTAGTTACTCCACTACATTCATCTGACAGCTTTAGTTACTAGTTACTTTAGTTACTCCACTACATTCATCTGACAGCTTTAGTTACTAGTTACTTTAGTTACTAGTTACTTTAGTTACTCCACTACATTCATCTGACAGCTTTAGTTACTAGTTACTTTAGTTACTCCACTACATTCATCTGAAAGCTTTAGTTACTAGTTACTTTATTTACTCCACTACATTCATCTGACAACTTTAGTTACTAGTTACTTTAGTTACTAGTTACTTTAGTTACTCCACTACATTCATCTGACAGCTTTAGTTACTAGTTACTTTAGTTACTCCACTACATTCATCTGACAGCTTTAGTTACTAGTTACTTTAGTTACTAGTTACTTTAGTTACTCCACTACATTCATCTGACAGCTTTAGTTACTAGTTAATTTAGTTACTCCTCTACATTCATCTGAAAGCTTTAGTTACTAGTTACTTTAGTTACTCCACTACTTTCATCTGACAGCTTTAGTTACTAGTTAATTTGGTTACTAGTTACTTTAGTTACTCCACTACATTCATCTGACAGCTTTAGTTACTAGTTACTTTAGTTACTAGTTACTTTAGTTACTCCACTACATTCATCTGACAGCTTTAGTTACTAGTTACTTTAGTTACTCCACTACATTCATCTGACAGCTTTAGTTACTAGTTACTTTAGTTACTAGTTACTTTAGTTACTCCACTACATTCATCTGACAGCTTTAGTTACTAGTTACTTTAGTTACTATTTACTTTAGTTACTCCACTACATTCATCTGACAGATTTAGTTACTAGTTACTTTAGTTAGTAGTTACTTTAGTTACTCCTACATTCATCTGACAGCTTTAGTTACTAGTTACTTTAGTTACTAGTTACTTTAGTTACTCCACTACATTCATCTGACAGCTTTAGTTACTAGTTACTTTAGTTACTCCACTACATTCATCTGACAGCTTTAGTTACTAGTTACTTTAGTTCATCTGACAGCTTTAGTTACTAGTTAATTTAGTTACTCCACTACATTCATCTGACAGCTTTAGTTACTAGTTACTTTAGTTACTAGTTACTTTAGTTACTCCACTACATTCATCTGACAGCTTTAGTTACTAGTTACTTTAGTTACTAGTTACTTTAGTTACTCCACTACATTCATCTGACAGCTTTAGTTACTAGTTAATTTAGTTACTCCACTACATTCATCTGACAGCTTTAGTTACTAGTTACTTTAGTTACTAGTTACTTTAGTTACTAGTTACTTTAGTTACTCCACTACATTCATCTGACAGCTTTAGTTACTAGTTACTTTAGTTACTCCACTACATTCATCTGACAGCTTTAGTTACTAGTTACTTTAGTTACTAGTTACTTTAGTTACTCCACTACATTCATGTGACAGCTTTAATTACTAGTTACTTTAGTTACTAGTTACTTTAGTTACTCCACTACATTCATCTGACAGCTTTAGTTACTAGTTACTTTAGTTACTCCACTACATTCATCTGACAGCTTTAGTTACTAGTTACTTTAGTTACTCCACTACATTCATCTGACAGCTTTAGTTACTAGTTACTTTAGTTACTAGTTACTTTAGTTACTCCACTACATTCATCTGACAGCTTTAGTTACTAGTTACTTTAGTTACTCCACTACATTCATCTGACAGCTTTAGTTACTAGTTACTTTAGTTACTCCACTACATTCATCTGACAGCTTTAGTTACTAGTTACTTTAGTTACTAGTTACTTTAGTTACTCCACTACATTCATCTGACAGCTTTAGTTACTAGTTAATTTAGTTACTCCTCTACATTCATCTGAAAGCTTTAGTTACTAGTTACTTTAGTTACTCCACTACTTTCATCTGACAGCTTTAGTTACTAGTTAATTTGGTTACTAGTTACTTTAGTTACTCCACTACATTCATCTGACAGCTATAGTTACTAGTTACTTTAGTTACTAGTTACTTTAGTTACTCCACTACATTCATCTGACAGCTTTAGTTACTAGTTACTTTAGTTACTCCACTACATTCATCTGACAGCTTTAGTTACTAGTTACTTTAGTTACTAGTTACTTTAGTTACTCCACTACATTCATCTGACAGCTTTAGTTACTAGTTAATTTAGTTACTCCACTACATTCATCTGACAGCTTTAGTTACTAGTTACTTTAGTTACTAGTTACTTTAGTTACTAGTTACTTTAGTTACTCCACTACATTCATCTGACAGCTTTAGTTACTAGTTACTTTAGTTACTCCACTACATTCATCTGACAGCTTTAGTTACTAGTTACTTTAGTTACTCCACTACATTCATCTGACAGCTTTAGTTACTAGTTACTTCAGTTACTCCACTACATTCATCTCTTGTCATATCAATAAAAGCAATAAAAAACACAAAAGCTTGATTTAAAAAAAAAGTGAATGTATGACATATGAAGATCAATCTTTGACATGTTGTTTTAGATAAAGCAGTCAGGCTCTTTTTGAAGTCTACCATTTGGTGTCTACCAAGAAATGTAGCCCTAGTTTTAAAGATGGGGGGAAGGGGGGGGACCATCAAACATGGTGAGTACGCCCTCTGGCCACCATTCATCTGTCTCAAACAGAGGCTCCTGCTCCTCCTTCTACTCTGAGGGGAAGAACAGTATGGTAGTAATGTGACTGAGGGTTACGGAGCTTGTTTCCAGTCCTGTGGACAGGGTGTCAGGCACTGTCCTCAGGCCAGAGAGCTGCCTGGTGCCTGAGTGGGCGGCTCAGTCAGGTTTCCACGGCGATAAGAGGCAGAGACACGTCGTAGTGTCAGAAGCTGTCTCGCAGCTCAGTGCAGCGGGCCCGCAGCGGAGCCCCAGGGGCCACAGACTATCACTATTTCTCTCGTACTTACCTGTGAGGTCCAAGAGTGTGTGTGTGAGGATTAGCATTCCTGTAGGTGAGATCCGATCCACAGATGTGTGAAGAGGCAGAGATGCCTTCACTCAGGTTACAACCAGGAATAAAGGTGTCCTGCAAAATCTTTAATCAGGACACTGTGTCTTGGCATTGAATGTGTGATGCTTACAAGGATTCAACAGAATGTATTTCAGATACAAAAATGAAAACATATTCCACAATCTTCTGCAATTGCTTCTTCAAACACAATTTTGAAGGAATGTATTACGGATGATTAGCAATATCATGCAATTAAATCTCCACTTTTGAAGCGATGCAGCAGTAACGTTGCGGATGGCTAGCAGAAAGCACAAAGCGGTCCGTGACACCATCCAGGGGATCTGATCTACGAGAACACCACGGTGTGCTGAAAGGAGAAAGTGATTGGTGATGATGCACCTAAAGCTAAAGCTACGACCTGAATCACACTTCATCTAACAAGACACTTCCCCAAAGAAGAAACAATGCTCCCTGAGCAGAAACGGATGAAGAAAAGGGTCATTTGAAGTCTAAAGGTCCTTCCAGATGGTTCTCTCCATAAGACTAAAGTTTTCTGCATACTGTTGGTGTGAACTGAGTAACGACTGCAGTACGTCCAGGCTCAAATACCACTGGATCATACAAAACTGGAAAAATATCCCTTTGAAGTACATTTAGAACAGATATAGAACAAATTTACACCAAACTTTTCAAGCGATTCCACTGTCGCAGACTACTTTCCTATATAGTAATAAAACCATGAGTTAGAGTTGCTAGGGTTGGGGCGCTCCCGTCGTGTGTCAGTGTTGTTTACAGTTGCTAAGCTAAATGCTAAAGAGGGAAAGTTCCTGATTTCCAACTTCTGAAGTGTGTCCTCCAACGGAAGATTTACCAGCAGATAAACACAGCCCTCTGGGTACTGGAGACATTCATCTGCATAAAGTTGCTTAAAGCTACCAGCTAACGCTAGCGGTAGCTATCTAGCTTGGTTAAAGTTTTCAGAACACATCTAGTTGTAGTCTTGCAACTAGTCTTTACATGTTATACATATTAGGTCTTTAACGTTAGATGCCAGATGATTGTACCTTTCTTCACACTAACTGGCTACAGTATAGCACACATATATTACATTTGTATATAGTATAGGGTGACCAGACGTCCCCGCTGGATCTGTCCCAGGAAATGTCCCCGGTTTTCACTGTGACTGACAGACCCGAAATTGGAATGAAAGAAAGAAAACACTGACCAAACGCACACCCTACACACGCAGGCTCAAGACAGCCAGAGCCAGCGCTGCTCAGAGCTCAGAGATGTTTTAGAAAGCCGTAATTTACCATGCTAAAATCACTGATTATTTACATGGAGTCTGGTGGGTTTAGAGAACGCAATTTCGCAGACTTTTTCTGTTTTAAAAAAAGATCTTAATCTTTAACAGAAAGGTCGGCCTCCTTAGAAATCCTTTCCATAATGTTGTCAGACACTTAGAATATTAATCTGAGTCTGTCAGAAGCAAAACGAGCACTTTATGAACGTAAATACAAGCTGGACAATTAACTTATTAATTTAAATTTTAGCTTGTTTCTCTGCTGCCGACTGCAGCGATCTCGTTTCATACTGCATCAATGTCAAAGGAAAATATTTCCTCAATAGTTTATATTCTATCCGATACTCAATGAGCTGTTGCAGAAACAAGCCTGAAGCAATAAAGCAAAAGCTGTCAGATAAATGTAATGCAGTAACATTACAACATCCCCCTCTGAGGGGTGTGAAGTAGCAGCAGGGGTGAGTCTAGGATCAGACCTTTAGGGGGGCTCAGCCCCTAATGAGAATGGGGCCTACATCAAATGTTATCATGTTTACATTATGCATAAATATCTACACACCCATTACTCTCTGTGAAATATCTCACAAATTCTTCACTCAACACATGCATCAGTACAACAAACGGTTCCCGAGTAATCCGGTTTTGAAATTGCAACAAATCTTTAACAGTCTCCAAAATTATAATTATTCTCATGTAAACTATTTATGTCAGACAGACAATTTAGTAAATTGCTTAGCCAGTGTATCCCACCATAATGGTTGTTATATTGCCAGATTCCAGACAATCCCACTTACTTATATATCCCACTTACAAATATGAATATATATTTCTACTGGTATGCTTCCTAGTGACATTAATGCAAAAATATGAAGAAAAACCAATTCCACCTGTGTGTGCATTGTTTAAATTCTTAAGTGCAAACTAGTTCAGGCTACAGCAGGGCTGCCAACTCTCACGCATTGGCCGTGAGACACGCATTTGACTGGTTTCACACGCTCACACGCCACACCTCCGATTTCTCACGCTGAAGTGTCAACCCGGTCGGTCAAATTTCTGAAAGATGAGTTTATCTATAGATCTACCTGTATAGGCGCTCGTGATCGACTAGTTGTGCTTTCAGAGACTGTGAGGGGGTTAAAGAGCACTCCCTGTCTGTGGAAGTTTCGAATTGTCGCAAACTGAGACCATTATTTTCACGATCCATCCCAGGTGCATTTCCCCGGCTTCAGGTATGTGGTCTGAGTATTATAGACCCGTCCGTCGCTTTGTGTCCACTCTCTGTCCAACAATAGAGGTGAGCAGCGCGGCTGGTAAGCGTAGCAACTTCAGTTCATTTTAGTGGACTCGCTCTGCTGTGGACAGTGACTCGTTGCATCTGTGTAGACCTCCGATGAAGAGCAGCGGACAGCCTCCTCTAAACTCTGTCAGAGACCAGAGACCCGACCAGAGACCCGAATGGGCCTCTGGTCTGTCAGACAGTCTGAGTGAGATACTACCATATCAACGGCGCATTAACATCCACAGCAGCCTATATTACAACTCTCCAAATCTCGGACAATAGAGATGGGAGGAGTTATATTTTGAATGTGCTCAAAGTTGTAAACATGAGCAGAAATCTGATGAAACACATCTGAGCTATACTATACTATACGATACTGCAATGTTGGGCCACTATTGTATTGTATGTAAATGTAACTGTAAATAATTAATTCAATGTTTTATAAAATGAACAAATTGTCTTTATTTTCCCAAAAAAGTAAATACAGTAAGTGGGGGGGCACAGATGATGAGGGCCAAACATTACTGAGCCTTGGCACAAAGGTTAAAGGATTAGAATTTCTGCAAATCAGTGGTTCTCATTCTTTAGAATTGCAGTGGTCTTAGTTGATCCCTCAACATTAATTTAACTTTGGGTCCCTGGTCCCTACACCAGGGGCCCATGGACCTGTTCACCAAATCTTCTCAGCTGTTGCTGACATATGCTACTGTCTCTTCATGTGGCTCATTATGTTTGGCACATTGTCTGGGTCAGTTCTTATATCATAGGAAGGTAATAATGTAAATAATGTAAATTCTGAATGCCCTAATACCTGTTGATACTACGACAATGCAAAGGCTCTTAACCCTACAGTTTTGCACATATCATGTAAGACTTGATTTCTCCATTTTTTTTTGCACAAAACTCTCCAGAAAGTGCCATTTAATGGTTTATTTTTCAAAATTTTTTCCTGGGGGCGCATACCCCCAGACCCCCCTAGGGAGAGCCCCCCATCCCCCCCCCACATATAACAAATCCCAATTTAAACCCTGAAGGATATTGATGCTGAAAGAGCCAAAGAAATTGCTTTGTACATGGCAAAATATGGGTTGCCCCCCCCAAATCTCACTCCAAGGTTTATGGAAAAGTTGGCAGCTCTGAGGCTACAGCACAAACATCTCCGTCCATAGATAAGAACAATCAAGTCTAACCTCTGAATTTCTTTTCAAAGTGCACCAGATTGATAGCTGGCTCCGCCCTCCTACGTACTTTTGCTCAGTTTTCATTTTCCTTCAGCACACCGTCTGGGTTGGCGGTATATTTGTGGGCTTTCTCCCGCCAAATAATTTGCGGTCCAATCAGCGAACAGAGGGAGGGGCTGAGGAGGAGGGAGGGGCAAGCTAGTCTCGTTTTGTTTGAAAATACTTTGAACGTCAACAAGAAGTAATGTCACCCAACATCACTTAGAGCACCTTTAAAATAGACAGGCCCATGGACCCCCCTTGTGCCCCAGTGCAGCTCTAGGTCTTGTGATGCCCCTGGGGCTGTGTACGGGGTTTAAGTTTTACAAAGATAAAAACATGACGTGTTTTGGAGGTATTTACGCTTCTGAGCTGAAAATATCCCTGGATTTTGTCTGAGAAATCTAATCACCTTAACATAGTACTAGTGTAATAGTTACTGCTGCTGGCTTGACTGGAAGTCCTCGCTGTTTGTTGTTGGTGACTTTTTTATATAATACATGTTTGCTATAGAAATATTGAAACATTATGAGAAATATACATGTTTCATCTTGCCCAGTGGATCACCTGAGAGGTGTTTGCAGGTAACACCAATGCCAAAGGTTGTTGGGCTGCAGGTTTCATCGTGCAGGAAGCCACTGACATCTGTCTCACTCTGTATATTCCACCTGACTGAACCCAAACCATGAGCAGTCTTTGTATGCTGCCGTGTACACATCGTTTTTTATGATCAATTGTTTGGCAAAGAGGCGGCTGTTTGTCTTTCACGCAGCAGCTTGACGGGGCGGAACAAATGGAGTTATTCCACTCATGCCCCCTCACAGCATATACAGAGAAGGAAGGGATTTGTTGCATGGTGGGTAAACATTGTTGCCGTCTGTTGGTGATGAAACCAAGTCAGAAGGTTGGTAATCTACACACTGTTTAGTGACCCAGATACAGCATAAGCATCTGCCAGGTAGAAACTCCAAAATGGAAATCCCACTTCAGGCGTTGTTGGATTGCATTTTAAGGTGTGAGGGTTTACACAGCCTGTCTGGACTGTGTAGCTCATTTGTGTAGTGTGCACCTGCAGTTGTGTGTCTTCTATTAGTTTAAGGATCAATTGTCTCAAGGGTCAGAAGTGAGGAAACTCTAGTGTTGGCTAAGCTTTAGATGAAGTGTAAAGTTAGGTGTATGCAGCTACAACTTTGGTTACTATAAAGTAACTGTTAGGATAAGGTGTTAGATATGGTTAATAGCACAAACAGTTTGAAGACAAAGTCCATATCCAGGGCTCGTCTTCATAGTGTACCAGCTATTCCTCCAACACTCTCTGGACACCTCGTCATTTTGGAGCGTCAATAAAAAAACTTTCTTTATTGTTTCCTCACCCGACATGGTCTGGAGTGAAGCTCTTAGGTTTTTGGGCTTCCAGCTAGCGGTCCATATTTCCGTCCTCAGCTTGTTGTGATCCATTTTGTGAATCTGTGTGCATTGACAATACAGTGGGGCTCGAAAGTTTGGGCACCCCAGGTAAAATGAATGTGCATAAAGAAGCCAAGAAAAGATGGAAAAATACCGAATGGTCCCTAAATTAGTAGCTGCTCTGCATATGCATACCCTAATAAATTCCAGTATTATTTTAGGGCAAATAATAATGATTAAATATTTTATTGTTAAATATGTTTTCTACAGTACATTGCATATGTGAAACTTCCCACCAAACTGCTTACTAGGCTTCAAATCATTCAGAACTCTGCTGGGCCATGACTCATGATGGCACTGTCAGTCAGTCAGTCAGTCAGTCAGTCAGTCCGTCAGTCCGTCAGTCCGTCAATCAGTCAGTCCGTCAGTCCGTCAGTCCGTCAGTCAATCAGTCAGTCAGTCAGTCCGTCAGTCCGTCAGTCAATCAGTCAGTCAGTCAGTCCACCACTTTGGTCCAGACTGCCAGTTTTGGCAGCTTTCCCTGACATTCATGGTCCCATATGATGAATCCAACCGTCTTTGGTGATCTCGGAGTTTTCATGTAGCATGAACCACCACAGAGTGTTTGGTTATGAGTCAAATGTTCACCATGGATTGCCATGAAAGGTAAAACTGTGATATAATCTCCCCAGTGGATATGTCCTAAGGACTTGACTGTGGTGGTTGGTGATCCTCTGACTTTCCATCGAGCCCCCTCAGCAGGTCATACTTCTCAGTTTATCTGTAAAATATCTCAACATCTCTTAGATGGATTGGCACAAAATAGTCCCAGACATTCAGACATGTTCCCCTCAGGACAAACTGTGATAACCTTGGTGATGATCTGACTCTTCATCTACCACCATCATCAGATCAAATTTATAGTGTAAATAGAGAGTATTGTGGATTAAAATGTCCTGTATGTACCAATATCATTTCAGTTTAATTTTTCTACCATGTTTAATGCCTGTTTGTTACGTTATTCAACAAATGAATTCGAGAATTCAAGAGAATACATTTTTTTATTTTAAGTACAAACACAGTAATCCAATTTAAAATGCACTCTTGATAATGTCCATTGTGATCTGAATGGAAAAATAAATAGCAAAGCAATACTGATTTACATACTAATTAAACAACACAAACATCATGATAAATAGCAGAATCAAACAATGACTGTAATGAATGAGGATGTTTGTTTTTTGTAATTTACAATGTGATCATATTGTCTTTTTAAATAGAGTGATTTTATTTACTGTGTACCAGCTTGTTGGTGAGAAATAAACTCATAGCTGTCCATCCTAAATGCTAACCTGGATGTTTCTGAAGAACAGTAATTACATTTAGCAACAGGTAACAGACGTTTCTGGTAGTTTGCTAAAAAGAAATTACCAATCCTATATTTGCTTAATTAAAAATAACTTGCAACATTTGAATGCCCCTATCAAACTGTGTTACGTGCTGAGAAACATGTAGTCTAATGTTTCTGTTTTTCTAGGTATATTTGGGGGAACCTGTCCCACAGTCACTTTTCCCTGCTTGCTGATTCATGTCTTGCAGGACCATTGGGGAGCCTGTGTGTCTGGTGTATAGCCCTGTTCAGTAGCCGGGATGTGGTGGGGTGCCAACAGTAATGGAAACGTCTCAAGAGGCAAAGTAGGAGCTCTGCATGGAGTAGAGGCAGTCGATGGGGTTCCCGGGCCGAGCCTGCAAGCAGCCCACATCTGGGAGTGGCCATGAAGCAGTCACTTAGACTGGTCAGGGAGGTGTCACTGTCAATGTCATGGAAGATGGAGCCAGAGCCTGGGAGGAGCCGAAAAGACATGGGGGAGTCAAACACAACTGCTGCTGGGGTGGAGCTGCACACCCCCCTGACAGACACACATCCCTGACTAACTGTATGACTGCCAAACAGTGGAAAACGCTGGATGCTAAAGGGATTTAACTTCCCCGATAGGGGAGGTCTAGACCACACTATCATTTACAGAGACACAACCATTCCCCTCAAGAGCAAATGCACACAGCGGAAAGAAAAGACAATCAGGCAGAAACCTCACGCAGAACCTGGATGGGCAGCCATCTGGGGTGGGGGGCGGTGGGGGGGGTGGGGGGAGTGAGACTCTTTTGAACAGTGTTTAGACAGCAAAGATTGCAGCTAGGAGTTTGGTATAGGCCAGGGCATAAGAAGATGGCAGTTAAACCATTCTACTAAGGACGTCAGTTAACACGCTGCTGCTGACAGGCTGTAAAGCCTTTTCAGAGTGATGTTATATAAAAATAGCACACACTATAAAGAAATTACCAGATTTTCAAATCATAATGCTAATATTTATCTTAGTATGTGGATAGACATTTTCAAACTATTATCTAATCTGTATGTTGTAGGTCTGTGTAACTCTGCTTTTAAGAGACAGAAATGAAAACAAAACAAAAAGAAATGTCAAAATGTGTGCTTACTTCCTGTTTCCCTGTGTGTGTGTGTGTTCTGTTTCCTGTTTTGCTGGGTTGTTTGCCCATGGTGATTTTTCTTTTCCTTATATGTTGGCTTTACTTCCTGTTTCATTTTGCAGTGTCTTTGTTTCCTGATGCGTGGGATCAGTCCGTGATGTGTTCCACCTGTTCCAGTTTGTAGCCTCCTCCACTTTGCTGTCTTCCAGGGTTTCTGGGTATTTTGGTGGCCTGTCTGTTTTGGATCCAACTTTAGTTTTTGTTCTATCAACCAGCCAACTGGTCTCCCCGCGTCTGGTCCTCCTTTTGAATTTGCTAACTGTCCCATGTATCCATGGCACCGTGTTGCTACGGTTTCCTGATTGAACAACATGTTTCCTCAGCTTTGACGTGTTTTCTCTGGTTTGGTGATAAAAAGGCCACGCACCCCGTTTCAGTTTCTATGTTTTGTTGGGGCTGAACGAGGAAGTGAAGACTTTGAATCTGACATTTTCCGAAATACTTCAAGCTCATTAACATTAAATCAGGTAGTGTATTTACAGCTAGTTTATCAAGTACACAAAGTAGTCACTTTCTGGTCACATAAATCTGACACATTAAATATTAAAATCAAATTTGGTCCGTGGCCTTTTTTATATCCTATTTTGGACTTGAGCATGAGAATAGTATTACGAAAACCAAGCCTTTTTAGTTTTTTTGTGTTGTTAACGTCTGTTTTTTATTTTGCGATTTTAAATTCCCATTTGAATCTGAAAAGAACAAATCCCAAAACAGAAGTGAAATGTTGTTTATCCTGTTCTTACTTCCACAAAAGTGTTTTAGATACCAGTTGAACTGAATCCCTGCCACTGGGATTATGTTGCCACATTAATACAGTTATTAACAATCACTTTGGCACTAATTTCAGAACCTTAACATCCTTTTTCAAAACTCACAACCAATGCTCAATATGCACATTTTTTCTCTAACACTTGTTTCAATTGCTTGGATATAATGCACATAAACCTAAGATCATCTGTTCATTTAACAAAGATCAGCTGTTCAATATGACAAAACTTAACATCAAAGTACTACTATTTCAAAAAGCAATTCACCCATAACATTTCAGATGATTGTCTCTTCATTTCATTACAGCTGCTCGAAATGATGAGGAACTTTTGCAGTACTCTTAATGCATAGTTGTTACTATGGACACAGAAACATTATTCCATGTTTAGATCATGAAAGTTTCAAGATACCGAGATCCATGGTTACCAATTAGCGTACTGTGGATGTAATATTTCATCATCATTTTTTACTGTAATGTATTAGTGTTTATCAGACCCTGTTTCTATGGTCCTGTGTACTACCTTTACTGTAATGTACTACTGTTTATCAGACCTTGTTTCTATGGTCCTGTGTACTACCATTACTGTAATATATTAGTGTTTATCAGACTCTGTTTCCATGGTCCCGTGTACCACCTTTACTGTAAGACTATTTAGAGTATTGACAGTACTGTAGGCCCTTGGAACTGCCTGTCCAATTCTTGTTAGTCCTGCTGCTGCATGGTAGCTCGCTGTCTCTGCCCTGTTAAACTGTCATTTGGCTCTGCGTTGTTGTCTGCACTTGGGTTCAACTTTAGTTTCACACGAAACAATTCTGCCAACTCCTTACTGCTGATTGAGATATACAGTATACTTTATATATAAAGTGATATAGTATATACTTGTACCACATTGTTGGCCCTGCCCACTGTTTTTTTCCAAGATGTTTGGCTAATTGCAATGTAAATGAGAACTTGAGGCCAGATCCACATGACAGTTGATGAAGATGTAGAAGTACAGTAATCACTTCTTTGTTTTGTTGTCTGCAGTACCAGCAGGTTGAGGAACACTGCATTTGATGTTTTACAGTACTGTCTTTTCTTTTCTATTTCCTAGGTAATTATTTAGCTTTATTCAAATATAAACCTGTTGGGATTGTACTGTATTGTTTTACATCAATACATTTCAGATTGTGCTCAATGACTCCACCGTGTCTGTAGTATTCTCTCTATTACTAAAGTACTGCAGTATTTTGTACTACATTATTTAATTATGGTACTAACACAGTGAAACTATGGGTAGTGTGGCTGATCTAAAGTAACGGTATTTCACAATAAATTATTTTTTTTAACCAATTGATTGTACAAGATTTCTTTAAAGATATGAATGCACAATGCAATGTTTTGAGTTTTGAAGAATGACATCAAGGTTCTGAAGTTAGTAGCAAAGTGACTGTAAAAACACTGTAACATCATAACCCATCAAAGCTGATCCAGTTTTTAAAAAAATCATTCCTTTTAACCATCAGCATAGACCAGGGGTCTTCAACAGGGGGTCCGTGACCCCTAGGGGGTCCGCGGAGGTACTGCATGGGGGTCGCGAAAGTTTTGGTTGATTAGACTTTTTTTTATATCCCCCCCCCAATTTTCAATCAGAGTGACATGGCCACCCTACTCACTGTGCACATGTTTAAAATAAAAACATGAATATATGAACCTGTGTATTATTTGAGTGTCTTAGTATTGAATGCACAATAACAAGGTACATTTACACATGGCACTATAGGACCAGTTTGATATAACACAATTTTATACAATATATATAATTAGGGGGTCCCCGCTCCATCTCGCTATCAGTTTGGGGGTCCTTGGCCTGGAAAACGTTGAAGAGCCCTGGCATAGACAGAGAGTAGCTGTAATAGCAACAAATAAACAGTTCAAAGTAATAATACAATAACTTGGGACAATAAGACAAAATGAGCGCTGTTAATGGGGATTATTTGGAACATGTATGCAAAGAGAGAAAGTGTGTGTGTGTGCGTGTGTGTGTGTGTGTGTGCACTGATTGCAGGGATGTGTCACTGGGTTTTATTGGACTCACTGATTCTTCCATTTTTAATAAGCCATCACGCTTTATTGGTTAATTCATCATAAAACAGGAGTGAGGCTAACAAAGGTCTCATCATGGTGAGCAAAGGGGAAGTGTCAATGCATCAACACTATTGTTGGTCCAGCTGGAGACCAAGAAGGACAAGAATCTCCATGTCACATTAATATGGGAGGAAGGAAGGACAGCACAGAGAACACATGTAGAAATGCCACAGCTCAGGCTACATTTACATCTTCTGCTAGAGTGATGCTCACCGTAGGGGTTCATGTGGTCACCAGGCATCTGTGGTGGCGTCAGGCCCTGCTGGAAGGCCTCAATGTTATAGCCGCTGTGGTCCATGGTCAGCTGCTGCTGCTGGCTGGGGGGCAGATGCCCAGAGAAGGAGCTGAGCAGGCCCTCCATACACCCTGATACCACCTCTGAAACAGTCAGGTTAGAACTCTCAGCTGGATGGTCACATATGCATGCACACATTGTCTTCTACATCTCCCACCATCACAAGTGTGTTTCCATTCAACTGTCAAGCGGATTAAAAGAAAACTTGAAAATGTCACACAAAGCTGGTTTGGACCAAATAAACCAGGCCGAAGCCTAGACATTGGCTTGGTGCTATAGGCGCTATACATAAGTACATGTATAAATAGATTGTCTTTCTCTAGAGCAGCTACATTAAATCTTATAATGTACATAGTTCATGCAGTGTCTAAACTGATTGCTGTCATCTCTTAAAGACATCTCAGCAGCCATCCAGGAGAATCCATCTCATCCTAACATCAATTTCAAACAACCCCCAGTTGCTGCACTGCTTAGCAGCAGCCTCCACTATAATAAAGCCTGCTTCTCTGCCAATATTGACATGCAGGGAGTCCCTGAACAGATAGAGGCAATGCCTGCCAAAGCGCTGGGACACTTATCTAAACTGTGTGCTCATATACGCTGTAAGCGCCCAGTGGCAGTGCGCCTGCAGCTCGGGGAGCTGGGCTTTACAGTGTGGGACTCATTCTAAAGCCTACAGCACTATAAATGTTTGCTGAGTGACTCCACTCTGTTTATTATTCCCATAACAAATGTAATATTTCAAGCTGTTTTTCCAAATAATTCATAAATTACCTAGCTCTCAGCAATCATTACAGTTATAATGGCAGACTACACACACACACACACACACACACACACACACACACACACACACACACACACACACATATGGTAATGTGTCCTCACCTTGGCCTAGCCTCTGGCAGTTGTGTTGCTCCTGCTGCTGCTGTTGTTGTCTGCGGGCTAACTTCTTCATCTGGAAATAGATACTCAAAGTCAAAAGCTAAATTATAGATTCAAAATATCAAATTACTCAAACAAACAAAAGTCTTAGATGAGTCATACATACATCTATTCTGGGCTCGGGTTACCTCAAACTAAGCTCTGTACGGAGCTTAGACCCGCCCAAGATGACCAAGAATAAAACTACTTCTGAACGTACACATGTTCCACCAAAACAACTTCCTTCCTGAGACTATTTAGCAGAGGCACCATGGCTCCGTCTGGAGCTTAGCCCCGCCCAAGACGATTGTGATTGGTTTAAAGAAATGCCAATAAACCAGAGCAGGTTTTCAACCCATCAAATCCCATGAAGGTCTCAAACACACATTGTGTTAGTCTGTCTGTCAATACTGTCTTACTTCCTGTCTGTGTCCCTCAGCTCCAAGCCCACTGGTTCCTACTGAATATTTTTTAATACAGCTGCCCAATGTAGTTTTTAATTAACACACAAAAGGAAACAAAGAGTTTGTTGGGGACTATTTTCAGCAGTGGATTAATCCACATGTTGTTCTCCAGTAAGTATTTGTGTCTGCAGGACGGTGTGTGTGGGATTGAGTCAGAATAAAGTACAGTGTGTGTGTTGATGGTGATGAAGGAACACTGCTGAGTTGATGATCTATCAGGCTGTGATACACACACAGTACTGGTTAGCTGAGCCATTCACTGCTGGGTGGGCTCATGTTGATCATCTAAGTATTGTAATCCGGTCAAGCAGTGGTGTTTTAATAGCAATGAGCAGAACAGGGCTCTGACAGAAGATGGAGGAGACGTTATAAAAGAGCCACTGCTTGTACAGGGACTGTTAATTTGTCTCACTATATGTTGTGCTGCTGAAAGTTAATTCCCCTGACTCTGATTGGTTGTCTTACAGTTTTTGTTTAAAGAGTACAAACTGTAAAACAGGGCATTGCAACATAAACCATGTGTACCAAACATTTCAGCATAGACTGTGATATACTGCACTCTGTGTGAGTGTGATGCTTCTAGATTACAGTAAAGGCCTGCTGGATGTTCAGACTGACCAGCTTATTCTTCCAAATGCCACCAAGCCGAGCAAATAGTACATTATAAATGCTTGATCCACTGAAGCTCAACTGATGAAGAACTGGTTTACATCGTTAAGCACTTCTGGCAAAAAAAGACGGTTATCCCTGGTATCACGTGTGATCTGGATAACAACGCCATTGGGATCGTATTGGGTTACATATCAGGCAGGCCAAGTTGGTGGACTTTACAACCAACATGGCAATATGGGGTCCCCCCCCCCCACACACACACACACACACACTCATTTTTGAAACCAAACCTACACTTGTCATCTGCTGTCTGTGTGTATGAGTTGTGATGCTCACAACTCATACACATGGAAATGGAATGCTGCCTTCCATCTAGTGTATATGGATATTGTTCCGGTGCCAGTCCCTTATTTCTGCCAGATGTCCATTACCTTCATCTGTCTCTGTGTTTGCGTTCTAACCTCCGTCCCCGTCCTCTGTCTCTGTGTTGCAGTTCTAACTTCCGTCCCCGTCCTCTGTCTCTGTGATGGCGTTCTAACCTCCGGCTCCATCCTCTGTCTCTGTGTTGGCGTTCTAACCTCCGTCCCCGTCCTCATTCTCTGTGTTGGCGTTCTAACCTCCGTCCCCGTCCTCATTCTCTGTGTTGGCGTTCTGGTGTTGGTGTTCTAAACTAGGACCTAGTAGACTATCTGTCCAATCGTACACATGTTCCACCAAAACAACTTCCTTCCTGAGACTATTTAGCAAAGGCACATTGTGATATCTGGGAATCACGACCGGAAATGATGGAGGAGACTGCACATGTGACGAGTCCAATATATTTAGATTAAATGCAGCTTTATTTAATTATTGAACAAGGAAGATAACCGTACACAAGTGTGTGTACCCAAAGTGTCTCTCTGAACATCAGAATAACTCCTCTTTTATAGTTTTCTTCTTGTCCTCACATATGTCAGTTTATCTATTTCTGTAATACAGTGTTACCTTCAAACCACTCCTTATTTGTAAGACATTTCTTATAGACACATTCCGATCTATTATCAACTGTGAGATCGGGTTACCTCAAACTAAGCTCTGTCCGGAGCTCAGCCCTGCCCAAGATGATTGTGATTGGTTTAAAGAAATGCCAATAAACCAGAGCATGTTTCCCTTCCATCCTGTGTGGACTAGCCAGACCTTCCTCCACAGTGCTGGGGAGGATGGTCTGGCAATGCAAGACTACCTTATATCCAACATCTGTGTATCCAGTGTGAGTCTGTTGGTGTGCTGCTGTACTGACCTTTGCCCTCTGGTTCTGGAACCAGACCTGGACCACGCGTACACTGAGTCCAGTCTCTGCAGCCAGCGTCTCTCTCACCTGAAGCCACAGCAATATCATCAGCCCTTTCTACACACTAACATCACGTGTGTGTACTAGTGTAGTGTATGGTTACCAAATGTCAGGCAGACATTATTTTTATTTTATTCACTTTCTTTCTGCCTAAAACGGGAAGCTTAATGAGCACATTTGTTTAGAGTAAGCTGCCACAATGCAAAGCTTTACAAAGCCCTTCTACAGTTTGATCAGTGCATCACTTTAGTCAGATATCTCACTGTACTCAGTCAGTCTTCACTTACCTTTCTGCAAGGTTTGGAGGAGACCTCGAAGGAGGCCTTGAAGGCTCTCCTCTGCTGGGTGCTGAGGATGGTGCGTGGCCGTTTGGGCCGACGAGGATCTTTGCTGTCGTTGCTGGCGTTCCCTGCTGCAGAGCACTTCTCTGACTTCACATCCAGATCCTCATCCTCACTCTTATCTGTCACAGACGGACACAAACAGGCTGAATGATTTGGATTTGACTGCATATTGGATTTGACTGACGTTTTATGTGCAACTGCATGGGAATTCTCTTTTTCTGAAAGTCAAACCCAATGCGTGATGGCAGGGAGGCAAACAAAAGGAAATATATCGCAATGTGTCATCGCACATTTGAGTAAAAGGCCAAAATGCCATACAGATACCTGGATTATAGCGTCCCCTATTAGCCGATCATCGTCACATTTGGTACAGAGCCCCGCAGTAGCACGCCAAACAAGAATCCCAAGGTTTGCATTGATAGCATTTACTCTGGCCAAGGGATGCTAACGTTTGTGTATGGTTGCTCGCTACAAAGATTAGTTTGTTCATAATTTGTGCATTTCAAGATGCTATATGGCAAGTTTCAGGCAGTTCCCGCTCTATAATTGCAGGTCTAGACTGCTCATTAATTTACAGATAGAGTAGGTGTAGACCACCCTATAATTTAGAGATAGAGCAGGTCTAGACCACTCTATAATTTACAGATAGAGCAGGTCTAGACCGCTCTATAATTTACAGATAGAGCAGGTCTAGACCGCTCTATAATTTACAGATAGAGCAGGTCTAGACCCCTCTATAATTTACAGATAGAGCAGGTCTAGACCGCTCTAAAATTTACAGATAGAGCAGGTCTAGACCCCTCTGAAATAGACCGCTCTATAATAATTCCCCCAAGAGCAGTAAGCAGTGCTGTGATGTTTACCTGAGTCTGAGCTGTCTGGACTGACAGTGCTGAGCAGCTCCCGCTCCCTCTCGTAGTCGCTCCTGCACAGCAGCTGACCTTCTTTCAGAACAAACTGGTCTCCTTTGCACAGCTGGCGCTCACAGACGCAGCAGCAGAAGCAGCTGAGATGGTAAACACTCTGCAGAGCTCGCATTACCAACTCTGTGGCTGCTATCTTCTCCAGACAGCCGCTGCACTTGTTGGCAAACAACCTGAGGAAACACAGCAGACACAACAGTGCTAACAATGAGGACTGTGGAGGGATTTCAGAAGGGATGTTCAGGGTGAGGTTGGGCCGATTCTGGATCGTGCACTATTCATTTGAGTGTAGCTCCTTAGACTATGACACATAGTGGCCTGATCTCCTTAAACAGTCTAAATTTGTGGAATAAAAAGTGAGAATAAACTAAAAACAAATAATGTATGGGCGGCATTCAATACATTATGTTGGGGTGGCAGTAGCTCAGGATGTAGGGAATTGGGTTGGGAACTAGATGGTTGCTGGTTCAAGGTCCCATATGGACCAAAGTTAGGGTGACCAGACGTCCCCGGTTTCCACACAATTTCGCGGACTTTTATGTTTTAAAAAATGATCTTAATCTTTAACAGAAAGGTCAGCCTCCTTAGAAATCCTTTCCATAATGTTATCAGACACTTAGAATATTAATCTGAGTCTGTCAGCAGCAAAACGAGCACTTTATGAACGTAAATACAGGCTGGACAATTATCCCATTAACTTCCATTGTAGCTTGTTTCTCTGCTGCCGACTGCAGCGATCTCGTTTCATACTGCATCAATGTCAAAGGAAAATCTTTCCTCAATAGTTTATATTCTATCCGATACTCAGCTCTAGGTCTAGTGTCCCCGTTTTAAGTTTTACAAAAATTAAAAACATGAAGTGTTTTGGAGGTATATACGCTTCTGAGCTGAAAATGTCCCCGGATTTTGTCTGAGAAATCTGGTCACCTTAAGCTAGCTAGACTATCTGTCCAATCTGAGGACTATGGTTACCTGGTCCTCAGATCTCTGCAGGGTAAATCCAGACAGCTAGCTAGACTATCTGTCCAATCTGAGGACTATGGTTACCTGGTCCTCAGATCTCTGCAGGGTAAATCCAGACAGCTAGCTAGACTATCTGTCCAATCTGAGGACTATGGTTACCTGGTCCTCAGATCTCTGCAGGATAAATCCAGACAGCTAGCTAGACTATCTGTCCAATCTGAGGACTATGGTTACCTGGTCCTCAGATCTCTGCAGGGTAAATCCAGACAGCTAGCTAGACTATCTGTCCAATCTGAGGACTATGGTTACCTGGTCCTCAGATCTCTGCAGGGTAAATCCAGACAGCTAGCTAGACTATCTGCCCAATCTGAGGACTATGGTTAACTGGTCCTCAGACCTCTGCAGGGTAAATCCAGACAGCTAGCTAGACTATCTGTCCAATCTGAGGACTATGGTTACCTGGTCCTCAGATCTCTGCAGGGTAAATCCAGACAGCTAGCTAGACTATCTGTCCAATCTGAGGACTATGGTTACCTGGTCCTCAGATCTCTGCAGGGTAAATCCAGACAGCTAGCTAGACTATTTGTCCAATCTGAGGACTATGGTTACCTGGTCCACAGATGCCTGCAGGGTAAATCCAGACAGCTAGCTAGACTATCTGTCCAATCAGAGGACTATCAATCAATCAATCAATCAAAATTTATTTATATAGCACTTTACAACTACCAGCAGGTATCCAAAGTGCTTAACAAAATAAGTAAAATCACAACATACAATAGTAATAGTGAAATAGAAAACAGTAAAATCAGAAAAGGTTACAAAGAAACAAATAAGGGAAATTGTCACACCACTGCTACGTATTAAAAGCAAGACTGAACAGATATGTTTTGAGTTTGGACCTGAAAAGAGCGACATCTGTAACAGTACGTATATCAGGGGGTAACTTGTTCCAGAGTCTCGGGGCAGCAACCGCAAAAGCCTGGTCACCCCACCGTTTATACCTGGACCTTGGGACTTCTAAAACCAGCTGGTTTAAAGACCGCAATGACCGGTTGTGCTCCCGCAAAGTTAAAATTTCAGACAAATACTCTGGGGCGAGACCGTTTAAAGCATTAAATACAAACAATAAAACCTTAAAATCTATTCTAAAACGCACCGGGAGCCAATGCAGGGTGTAGAGAACGGGAGTGATGTGTGCACGTCTAGATGTATTTGTTAAAAAGCGAGCAGCAGCATTTTGAACAAGTTGAAGACGTGAGATGGAGGTCTGATTCAGACCAACATAGAGGGCATTACAGTAGTCCAACCTTGAACTGATAAAAGCATGAATGGCCTTTTCTAGGTCGTGCCTGCTCAGAAAAGGCTTAACTTTAGCCAGCAGGCGAAGCTGTAAAAAGCTCATTTTAACCACATTACTGATCTGCTTATCAAATTTCATGCTGCAATCAAAAGTAACCCCCAAGTTTTTGACAACAGATCTCGTGCAAGACGCCAGAGCTCCCAAACTCAAAGCTGGGCCATTCTGCATGCCTGGAGTACTAAAAATAATGCACTCTGTTTTACTATCATTCAAATTAAGAAAATTGTCTGAAAACCACAACTTAATATCAGCGATACAGCTTAGCAGAGAGTTTAGTGCAACACTGTCATTTGCTTTCATAGGCAAATAGATTTGCAAATCGTCTGTGTAACAATGAAATGACAGGTTGTGCTTTCCTATAATTGCCCCTAAAGGCAGCATATATAAAGAAAACAGAACAGGGCCAAGAATGGATCCCTGTGGTACCCCACAAGAGAGAGGAGCAACTGACGAGGAGAGGTCCCCAATCATAACAGAAAAGCTCCTATTTGACAGATAGGAGCTGAACCATTTGAGTGCCAAACCTCTGATGCCTACGCAGTTCTCAAGGCGTGAGAGGAGGACTGCATGGTCCACTGTATCAAACGCCGCTGTGAGGTCCAAAAGGACTAAAACAGTAGGATTCCCGGCATCTACAGACAAGGCAATATCATTATGTACCCTCAACAGTGCAGACTCAGTGCTGTGACGTGATCTAAAACCAGATTGAAATTTGTCAAAAGACAGTTCAGTTGTAAAAAGACTTGTAACTGTATAAAAACAATTTTTTCTAAAACCTTTGAAAGAAAAGGCAGATGAGATACTGGTCTAAAATTGGACAACACTGTAGGGTCAAGATTAGGCTTCTTAAGTAGGGGCCTGACCACAGCATGTTTAAAGGCAGCTGGGACAGAACCTAAAGTAAGACAGGAATTAAAAAAAGTAAGAAGACTCGCCCCAATGGTATTAAAAACCTCCTTCACCATTTTGGCGGGGACAATGTCTAAGGGACAGTTGGTAGGTTTCATGTGTTGTACAACCTCACTAAGTAACGTCAGAGAAACTGGCTTAAATTCCTCAAACACAGCTGAGTGTGTAGGAGAAGCAGGTACTTAAAATTAGCACTGGTGATTTTCCTAATAGATGCTACTTTGTCAATAAAATAACCGAGAAATTTCTCGCATGTACTGATTGACACATCTGTTGGAGCAGAGGAGCATGGATTTATGAGTGAGTTGATAGTATTAAATAACACTCTCGGTTCATGGCAACTGCTAGCGATGACAGAAGAGAGATGCTGCATCTTTGCCACCTTCACACCATTCTGGTATGCGGCTAGACTGTTTCTTAATACACCCAGGGACACGTGTAAATTGTCTTTCTTCCATCTTTGTTCAGCTTGTCTGCAGTGTTGCCTAAGGGCTCTTGTGGTGTCATTTAGCCAGGGGTCCGCCTTAGGTTTAACAGATTTAATCCGATGAGGGGCAATAGAGTCTAAGATGTCAGTGCATGTGGAATGGAACACAGAGAGAATGTTATCCGGGGAAGAGGGAGAGACCAGACCATTCTTTACATAAAACTGTGAGCCCACAGATGCAAACTCTCCAGCTGAAGAAGAGGTGATGCAGCGGCGCCTAGAAGCTGAGGAGACAGGCTTAATAGCAGGAGGTGGATCACTGATCTCAAACCTGATGGGGAAGTGATCTGAGATACCAGTTCCAGTTATTTCTCCAAGTGAAACTGAAAGCCCAAAGGAGATGATGAGATCCAGGGTGTGGCCTAGATGATGTGTCGGCCCTTCCACACATTGGTTAAAACCAAAAGAGTTCAAAAGTGATTTAAAATCATGAGCAAGTGGGTTTGAGGGACAACACACATGGATATTAAAATCCCCACAAACCAGGAGCTTGTCGTATTTAGGCACAACATCCGCTAAAAACTCAGAAAATTCACAAATAAAATCCTTGTTGAGTTTTGGTGGGCGATAAACAACTGCACACAACACAGGAGAATCCAGATCAGCCACAAACAGCTGAAGTTCAAAACTATTATAGCTAAGTGCAGATAATGACCTGCATCTGAACTTGTCTCTGAAGAGAGTGGCCAGCCCACCACCTCGACCTGACACTCTGGGAGAGTTGAGGAAAGAACAGCTGGGGGGGAGGAGCTCCGAGAAGGCGCTGTCATCACCTGGTTTCAGCCAGGTTTCCGTCAACAACAGAAAGTCCAGGTCATTGGTCGTAAAAAAGTCATTCAATATAAAGGTCTTATTTGTGAGAGATCTAGTATTGATCAGCGCCATGCGAATCGGGCGCCTTTCAGTCTGTTGGGAAGCACGCCTGAGCTGGCGGAGATTCCCGTGTACACAGCCTCGCTTGGGGCGCTTCCTGTTCCAGCATCGGGGAGACGGGCACTCGGAGTCCGGTACAGTCTGCCGGAGCCACCGGTAACTGTATACCGGCGAATGCCGTAGATTGCAGCCGATGAACTCCATGGAAGATCGGACACATGGATGGCCCAGATCGCAGGTGGAGGATGATGTCAGGTATGCTCTGAGCCTGACACGTACTCCTCCTCTCTTGCCGCGTCTCCTGCGGCGCTTGTTGCGGAGCGGCAGACAGGGCTGACGCCGTAGGTAGGCCGGAATGGACGCCAGGAAGGGCGGCGGCAGCGTACCTGACTGACCATCAGAGCCGTAGATCGAAACTTTATCCGCAGACTTACATATACTTAACAGAGTAAGGCGGGCATACACCAGCAGCGGTGACACATTTCGAGTGACAAACAGTAAAAACAGGCAAATCAACGACAATCCCAGCAGAGGTAAGCGGCGAGACACACACAGCGGCGCCATCTTTCTATGGTTACCTGGTCCACAGATCTCTGCAGGGTAAATCCAGACAGCTAGCTAGACTATCTGTCCAATCTGAGGACTATGGTTACCTGGTCCTCAGATCTCTGCAGGGTAAATCCAGACAGCTAGCTAGACTATCTGTCCAATCTGAGGACTATGGTTACCTGGTCCTCAGATCTCTGCAGGGTAAATCCAGACAGCTAGCTAGACTATCTGTCCAATCTAAGGACTATGGTTACCTGGTCCTCAGATCTCTGCAGGGTAAATCCAGACAGCTAGCTAGACTATCTGTCCAATCTGAGGACTATGGTTACCTGGTCCTCAGGTCTCTGCAGGGTAAATCCAGACAGCTAGCTAGACTATCTGTCCAATCTGAGGACTATGGTTACCTGGTCCTCAGATCTCTGCAGGGTAAATCCAGACAGCTAGCTAGACTATCTGTCCAATCAGAGGACTATGGTTACCTGGTCCACAGATCTCTGCAGGGTAAATCCAGACAGCTAGCTAGACTACAGAGCTGCCAACTTTTCCCACAACCTTGGAGTGAGATTTGGGGGGCCAACCCATATTTTGCCACATACAAAGCAATTTGTTTGGCTCTTTCAGCATCATTATCCTTCAGGATTTAAATTGGGATTTGTTATGTGTGAGGGGATGGGGGGCTCTCCCTAGGGGGGTCTGGAAAAAATGGAGAAATCAAGTCTTACATGATATGTGCTAAACTGTAGGGTTAAGAGCCTTTGCAGTGATGTAGTATCAACAGGTATTAGGGCATTTAGCATTTACATTAATGTTAATCAGTCATCACTTGATTACACATTGTATTACCTTCTTATGATAAAAGAACTGACCCAGACAATGTGCCAAACATAAGGAGCCACATGAAGAGACGTCAGCAACAGCTGAGAAGATTTGGGTCTGTGGTGAACAGGTCCACGGGTCCCTGGTGTAGGGACCAGGGACCCAAAGTTAAATTAATGTTGAGGGATCAACTAAGACCACTGATATTCTAAAGAATGAGAACCACTGATTTACATAAATTCTATTCCTTTAACCTTAGTGCCAAGGTTCAGTAATGTTTGGCCCTCATCCTCTGTGCCCCCCCACTTACTGTATTTACTTTTTTGGGAAAATAAAGACTATTTGTTCATTTTATAAAACATTGAATGAATTATTTACAGTTACATTTAGAGATGCACCGAGGTTAGAGGAGTACAATAGTGGCCCAACATTGCAGTATCATATATATAGTATAGTATAGCTCAGATGTGTTTCATCAGATTTCTGCTCATGTTTACAACTTTGTGCACATTCTAAATATAACTCCTCCCATCTCTATTGTCCGAGATTTGGAGAGTTGTAATATAGTCTGCTGTGCATGACATTGCTCCGCTGATATGGTAGTATCTCACTCAGACCGTCTGACATACACAGAGGCCCATCTGGGTCTCTGGTCTCTGACAGAGTTTAGAAGTGGCTGTACGCTGCTCATTATCGGAGGTCTACACAGATGCAACGCGTCACTGTCCACAGCAGAGCGGGTCCACTAAAATGAACTGAAGTTGCTACACTACCAGCCGCGCTGCTCACCTCTATTGTTGGACAGAGAGTGGACACAAAGCGACGGACGGGTCTGTAATACACAGAGCTCATACCTGAAGCTGGGGAAATGCACCTGGGATGGATCGTGAAAAAAATGGTCTCAGTTTGCGACAATTCGAAAATTCCACAGACAGGGAGCGCTCCTGAACCCCCTCATAGTCTCTGAAAGCACAACTAGTCGATCACGAGTGGCTCAACAGCCAGATCTATAGATAAACTCATCTTTAAGAAATCTGACCGACTGGGTTGACACTTCAGCGTGAGAAAATTGGGGGTGTGGCGTGTGTGCGTATGAAACCAGTCAAATGCGTGTGTCTCACGGCCAATGCGTGAGAGTTGGCAGCCCTGAGACGATCTGTCCAATCTGAGTTTTCTGTTGACGACTAAAACTACTTCTGAACGTACACATGTTCCACCAAAACAACTTCCTTCCTGAGACTATTTAGCAGAGGCACCGTGGCTCCGTCCGGAGCTTAGCTTAGCCTTAGCATTTAGCGCTTAGCCCCGCCCAAGACGATTGCGATTGGTTTAAAGAAATGCCAAAAAATTTGAGCACGTTTTCCTCCCATCCCAGAATACAGTGTGGAGTAGACAGGCCTTCCTCTGCAGTGCTGTGGAGGAAGGTCAGACTAATGATCATGCCCCCCTCCTCAAAGGCCCATTCTAAGCCTTTGAGGAGGGGGAGCCCTGCCATCAGGCATCTTGTTTTAGTGTTGTCATGATACCAAAATTATGAATTCAATAGATACCTTTTTTTCAAAGATAAAAGTATAAAGCCATATAAGCCACGAGAACGCTAAGACTAAACAGGGGTTGATGCTACGGATGGAACTGATCAGAACCAAGCCAACAGCATCAGAGGATGTAATGCCCATTTCAAAGGTGAGAGTACAGCTGTACTAGCAAACAGGCCAAAACCCCCCATAGACACGTTTTTATTTCTTCAAATCAACTCAGTTGTGCCTCGTGGACAATTTAGAAATCCGGTTTTAAACCTGTAAACTTCTACTTGTAACTGTAGCTTAAGAGAGACATTCACAAATCTCTGGAAGAATGGAAAAAATTGTCATAGTAGAAATGTAGATATTAATGCACAAAGCTGGAAGTCTTGCAGGTGCTTAGAAAAGCGAGGGATTGCCTACACACCTCCATTCCTGCCCTCAGAGAGACGTGTTGTTCTGCTCTGTGTAGATAACATCTATAGTTTCAGTATGATGACGTCATGCTGAAGAGCAACCGTGCTCAACACCCGAGCCAAGACTGGGACTCAAGAAGAAGACCGCCAGCACAGAGCTCATTCACACACAGAGAGAGAGAGAGAGAGAGAGAGAGAGAGAGAGAGAGAGAGAGAGAAAGAGAAAGAGAGAGAGAAGAAAGATTAGAGCAGCCAAGAAGGGAGAAAAGATAGAGCTAGGGAACAAAAGACAAAGAGAAAGAGGTCTTTTTGTAGGTGTTAACGGCGTGTGTGTGTGTGTGTGTGTGTGTGTGTGTGTGTGGGGGGGGGGTTCTGTAACTCCTTGCCCTGGACTGGACGTTGGTAACACATCCTGCGCTGTTCCAAATATTTTTATTCATATAGACTCAAATCACAATAGAAGCTATTACTAATGAATACTTTATTGTTATTTAACACTAGAACGGCCAGAGCAGACGCCTTGAACGTTGTAATTAAAAAGATGGAATTATTCTTGTCCCTTAACCCTATGCACACCATAGTAACTCAGTGGAGATGAAGGAGAGACGAGGAGCTGCTGCCAGACGAGCTCACTCTGAACAGCAGGTCGCAGAAAGGCTCTCGAAAGTCCGTAAGTCCTAAGAAAGTCGCCAAGTTGGCAACGCTGTGTGTGTGTGTGTGTGTGTGTGTGTGTGTGTGTGTGTGTGTGTGTGTGTGTGTTAGCTGGTCCAGGGCAGGGACAGGTGATCAGTGGGCATTTCAAAGTATTTTATCTGAATAGTGGCTTCTAGTAAAAAAGAAGGTTGATAAAATATTGAATGTTAAAATGTTGAAATAGGTAAAAATTGAATTTTCTTTCGATAAGTTATAAACGTGGTGTGAGTGGTGGTGTGCGCAGAGATGCATTTTAATTAAATGTATTTAAAATACCTATTTCAGTTTTATTATGGTACTTTGTAATACGGTTCACCATCGACACCAGGGCAGAAAAAGACAATTTGTAACAAAATACGTAGATACTTAGAGCTTGTATTTGTATATTTAAAATACTTAAAATATTATTTAATGGCATTTTATTTTCAAATAACACGCAGTTTTGTATCCCCATGGTGAGCCTAATCCTAGGCTGCAGCTCAATGCAAGGGAATCATACCGTATTTAATTTGTGTTCATCTGGTTTGCTCAGTCAGTCAATGGTCACGTAGACTGACACAAACACCCAGCATGCACCCCGCTTCAGTCGATCCTGCGGGGGTCTTTTTTAATTGCAGTATTTTGTATTTTATTTGAATACATTTGATGAGCACGCCTGTGTAATTGTGTACTTCTGCCCATCCGGCCGGCAGACTGAGTGTTGAATCTGGGAACAGGGCTAAAGGAGGGCATGGGGGGGGGGCTCGAGCAGGTACAGAAGGCTCAGTGTTTGGACAGCTGCACTCCTCCTCTCTGAGTGGGACTACCCTCCTCTATTCAGCTGTCCAACTCCCTCCTGCACATTTACACAACAACGGTAGCGAAGATATGAGAGGCTGTGACTACAGTGGAGAAGATGCCTGGAGGGCATTTAGACTACAAACAGTGATCTGGAGACTTTCCACAGGGTGGTGCGGCGGGGGGAGTGTCAATGAAACTGCCCATTTCTGTGACGTCTTGTTGTGTTCTTTGACCCCCCCCCCAACAAAGCACAAATATACTTTATATTTTACAATGACTGTTTTCCGTCTGATTGTTTATAGATAACAACGTTTCTGACTTTTCAGTTTTATTTCACAGGAGAGAGAAAGAAAAGACACACGTCTCCTGTTACATGATTGGCCACCGCAGTGTGACGTGGGGTTGCGTTTCTCCAATAGTGCAGCAAGCCCCCCGCAGCCTAACCCCACTACCCCCATTCAACATGAATGGGAAGGGGGGACCAACGCAGGCTGTCTGAACACAGCCTTAGACATGTATAGAAGAGGGTAAAGACGCTCCGGCAGGAACTTTCTGCATGTCAAGCCAAACCACGTGGCTAATTCAAACTAAACTACGTGGTGAGGGTTAGGAAACACCCCCACATGGTTAGGGCTGAGGTTAAAATAAGTAATGTCGCTATGGGGACACACAGGACATGACTGCGGTCACCTGGGTGAAAGTCCTGTTTTGTTTGAGCCATCCACCACCCTGACCCCCTTTCTATGAGGACGGTGGCACCCATTCTTTCATTCTGACGTCTAATATCGGAGCCGGAGTGATTCATACAGACGCTGAACGGGGACTGGTCCGACGGTAGACGCAGAGAGCTGTGACAAAGCGTCCGGGGAATGAGAACCGGCTCTATGGACATGTTCATTTGAACCAGAATGGAAACTGGGAATTCATTTTGACTAATCATTGTGAAAAAATGATATGTGCAAACATAATAAAGAAAAGAAATGTAACATCAATTTGTGTTAGTTCTGTGACTAAACGGTCAAATCAAAGTTTAATAAGAATGCATGAATGATAATGATATGGTGAATTGTATATTAATGTTTACATTGAAGCTCAGATTCATTTAGACAAGACATCCAAATTCTAAAGTATTTCCCCCCAGACCTGGACAACTCAAGAGGATTTTTTTTTCTGAAAGCGAGAATTCAAAGTTTTCAAGGATTCAAAATGTCATGAATCACCAGTGAGACCGTCAACAGCATCGTTTGTTCACTAAAGTTAAACACATACAATTTCCTAATCGAAAAGGCAGATTTTCATGTAATTTACACATTTTTGTAAATAATAACATTGTGGTCCCAACACATGTGGGGTCTGCGGGGTCTGCTGTGGGGACCCAGCCACCGGGGCTTTTAGTCTGGCTTATTTTGAAAACCTTGTATGGCACAGCTTTTTCTGTAAGTGAAGGTTTCTTCCAGCAGACCATTCATGAAAAATCCTCAGCGGCTCATTTAAGTGGACCACCACTGCTAGGGGCCACCTCTTTGTAGGAGCCTCCTTGACCCCCTGGCCCTCTTCCCCTATGCTTCCACACAGCATAAAGAGGTACAGGATTAAAGAGGATAAAAGGAGTGGAGAAAGGATGAAGCAGGAAAAACAGACTGTGTGTGTTTCTTCACTGTTCTCTTGTTTGCTCTCCCTCCTTTGGGAGCTGGGTGACCTGAAGGACGGGCTGGCTGGGTGGGTGGCGGCTTTGGGTGGCAGCTTGTTGGTGTTTTAATTAGTAGGCGTAATGAAAAGATGATTGTAAAAGAAGCAGGGGGAAATAAAGGCAGGATTCAGAGAGTGGGGATGAGCTGTTTGCTCAGCCAAAGCTCAAGAAGTCAGAATAAGGCCCCAGGATTGTCTGGGGACTCACTTCAACATGTTTGTTAGTGGGGAAATGATCTCAGCAATCAATCACATGCACCCATTTAATCACCTTCTGCTGGTTCACCACCCACTGAAGAGTCATCAGAGGGGGGGTGTTGGCAAAAGAAGGACAACAGGAAAGTAATTGGTTAACAAAGGTAAGGTATAATAAAAATAAAATGATTTTATCTTTAGAACATATATACATTATGTCATGCACATGCCCCCAACTAAACTAAATATGTCAGTACTCACATTCCTGCCATCTGTGACAGTGGACGTGTGATTCTGACACCATGGACCTTAATGTGATGCTTGAACACTCTCCATTCTTTTTGGGAGTCTCCCACTCCAGCTGTTGGAACCTGCTGCAGGAGCATCATTGAGCTCCAGGACTGTGGGCGAGTCCACTTCACCCCAAAGGTGTTCTTCCATTCCAGACTGGGTAATATTTCTTTATGGAGCTAGATTTGTGGACGGGGGCATTATCAGTCACAACAGACCAAGTAGGGAGTGTGGACTGGTGCCAGTTGAGTTCCCCTGAACTCAACTGGCACCAGTTGAGTTCCCCTGAACTCAACCTGTCACTCAACCTGAACTCAACTCAATATTTCCTTCCAGGCTCAAGGTACTGGGATGAAACCCCTCACTGTGCATGTGGATCCTTGATTCCTGACAGCTAGACCCCAGGTAGTGAGGGTGGGCGGACATGCCTCTACCACCCTCATCCTTAACACTGGAGCACCCCAGGGCTGGGTTTTGAGTCCCCTGTTGTACTTCCTGTACACACACGACTGTGTAGCCACTTTCAATTTCAATAACTAAAACCCGGGACTTTCAAGCCAGGGAGTGGAGTTCACTTCCCGGGGAAAACAAAAGACTTTCACTTAGGAAATACGTGTTCCTTAGGAGTGTTTTAATCCAAACGCTACGTAAGAAAAGCTGTATGTGTCACCAAAAGTCACCTATTCTCGGGTTAACTGAACTACCAACTACCGCTGATGTGGCGACGCAACATGTGGAGCAACATGTGGAGCACCATTGGAGCAATCTAATTGTAAACTGCTGATACTTTCTAATATACAAGCGGCTCAAGATCCATATAGGGAGAAAGCAGACTGTCCATTACTGCTCAGGGACAGTGGGAACATTGCATTCTGGGAAGGGGCAGGTTGCCATGACAGTTGTTGGCAGGTAATCTGATATTAAATCTTGGCTGTGATGGAGTAGTGGTGGACACTCTGTGGGAGACGGATGAATCCTCAAAAGGTTGCTTCTGGATTCTGTGTGTGTGTGTGCAAAGTTGAAGGATACTCAAGAGACAGTCATTTTAGAAAGAATGGTCAATATCTAAGATTCAGAATGAGACATCCTGACTTCTAGTCCCCTCGCCAGAGACCCTATCAGATGGGTTGTAAATACTGCTTGAAGTGGGCCGGTCCCCCCGGTACGCGGCACTGGCACTTCTACATTTTACACTTAAAGCTTCAGTAGGTAACTTTTGTAAAAATGTATTTTTTACATATTTGTTAAAACTGTCACTATGCCCTGACAGTAGAATATGAGACAGACAATCTGTGAAAAAATCAAGCTCCTGTGGCTCCTCCCTGTGCTCCTACTGCCACTGGCAGAAATACACCGCTCCCGGTCAGAAACAGCCAATCAGAGCCAGGAGGAGTGTCTTAGCAGTGTCAATCACTCTTGTGTACGCGCTGCTCATAACCCTCCCCCTCCCCCGCACAGAGCGTACCGTGTTTAAACTCAAGACTGCCCGTGTGCTGCAGCTGTGCTAATCACAGAGAAACAACTTTTAAGGAAAACTGCCAATTTCTCGAGTGACACCTGCTCAGAAAACAAAGACGGGCAAACAGAAGAAGACCGATGACGAAAAGGGAGCTAAAAAGAAAGAATTAAACCGAGCCCGAAATAAACGACGGTCAACATCGGAGCGGCTTTTCAGAGGTGGAGGGAGCTACGCCTCCTGAAAGGATTCAACACGGATTCAGAGCTAGCCACATTTCTGCTCGACATGTAAGTATCCCTGCTTGATTTGTTTCATTTTGTAAGAACTACACAACTAAGCTAGCGATGGTTACAGTATCGCTGGTGATAGCGCAAATCTCATTTTACTCTTTAGCTTGGTGCTAAGTCTAACAGTTAGCTTGTTAGCTTGTAGCACGGCAGGACTGTTTGGCAGGTGAAGTTTAACTTTACCTGCTAACTCCTTCACCCTCAGTATAAGCAATATTGTTTAGATACCTACATTTAGTAAGCCAAAATCTGTTTTTGTCGATCACAATTAAATGCAGCTATGGTGAAACTAGTTTAATTGTGTGCTGTCCCTGTCAACGTTTGGCAAGGCAGAATTCTATGTTAGATTATTTTTAACCATACACGTTTTCTTCCCCCTCAGGATGGAATTTGTAAATCAAATGTCTGACACAAATTCTTTATGCTCCTTCAGCAGGTCAGACATTGCCCCAGACACAGAGGCACGTGAAGGAATCGTCTTTTAGTCCAAATCAAAATGTTCAGTATTTCCTTGTGCAGGAGAACTTTGCAAAAAAAGCAGATTTTATTTTACCCATATGCAAAATAAAACCTAAGACATATTTCTAAGATGTTGTTATTCCTTGGCTTAGTGAGCTTCCTCAGTGATTCATCATTCCTACTGAAAGTTTAGTGTTTTAAATTGATCCAAAAGGTAATTCAGTAATGTGTAAAGTGCTGCTTTTGTTCTCACAAATGAGCGATTACATAAAAAATAATTTTAAACCCTTTTATTGAAAAATATGTATTTTTTTTTTTACATAAAGTATTCAAAGTTTTAAAAGCACAGCACCAAACAGCTATACCCTCCTCAGAATAAATCCCCTGTATTGTCCATGAGGATGTGGAAAGCATCGGTGGCCCTGCTTACTAGCCTGCGCGTTCACGGCAGGCTCTGCTCTGGGGGAGGAGCTGTGGAGGGGGGGCTGTAGCGCAGCAGAGAGCAAGAGGGAGGGACCTGTAAGGTGTGCTTGTTCAAATGTTTAGGCTAAGTCCACGTTTTCTCAGAACTCCCTACTGCAGCTTTAAGCGTAACTGCACTTTTTCTTGCGTAAGCTAGCGCTACTTCTCGCATTTGGCTGGTACTCTACCACCGACAGAGAAAGCGTCAGTGTCAGAGAGATTGGTAATGACTCTAACATTACATAAACTACACTACCCAGAGGGCACTACATGACATACCTCAAATCTTGACGAATCACCTACAGGCAAGCAGTCGGCCCACCCTATCAGAACTTTCTTTAGCCACGGACGCTAGTTCTAAGCTGTCTAATGCCTGCAGCCTGACCCTAACAGATGTTTCACTGCTGAAAACCTAGAAACTAAGACGTGTGTGGAGTTTGTAAGTCGTCATGTTAGCCTGGCTTCAGAAAGGTACTAAAAGAACGTGTGTGCCAGAGCCAGACACGTCAAGAGAGGTCCAAGTCCAACCAGAAACATAAGGTACGATTCATGAGCTTCAAACTAATGTTTTAGCTAGTGTTAGTGAGGAGTCTGTAGCACCAATCTTAACGTTACCTTAGTCAGTGACACCGACGTCAACAGTAACATGAGTAACACAACACATGGGTGGCCTGTCTGCTGGTCACCTGATTTATCTTTGCTCCACAAACAGCTGGCTCGTGTTTAGTGCTAACAAACTGGGCTGCAGCATCCCATCACCTGCTGGCCAGACAGGGAGGGGACTGAAGCTGTCACACACACACACACACACACAAAACTTGTTTAAATAAATACATATGTTGTTAATAAATAACAATAAATTGTTGTTGTGCCAACAATATCTCCAAGTTTTGTTTTTCACTGTAGAAATCTCAAATGTCCTAATGATTTGATAATGCAGGAGCGTACCGGCACCTTGTTTTCCACTTCAAGCAATGGTTGTAAATAAGTGACAAGAAAAATTATGACCAATGAAAACAGTGATTTCAGTAATAGTGCATGCTTGTGTTGCCACAGCTCTTTATCCTGAGAGCTGTTAGGCTTTACAGTTGTTTAAATGTTCTCTAATGGCTGCCTGATAGGCTGAGGAGCTGTCTGTCTGTTACAGACAGTAAGAGATACAGACCAGCAGGACACACAATACTCAGAGTCTAGTTACCATGACAACGGGCTGAACATCACAATAGTGACAGTCCCCAAAACACAATTCTGTAAATTGGTGAAACACTACCACACACAAAGAGCAAGTGTTCAGTGTTGTTGGTTGACTTTATGATTTGTACCTTATTCTTTTTAATGTCTTCATATTACTTGACGCTTTGTCAATATCGCCTTGTTATGCTCATGCTAATAAAGCATATTGAATTGTGTGTTGTCTGTACAGACTGGATCATCCGGCCATTTGCCCCCTAGCCAGGCACGACAGACACTAGCCAGGATGTCATGAGACTATGCCACAGGACTGTAGCCTATCACAGCAAGGAACAGCTCAGTTGGGTTTATTAATGAAGCCTCAGCCTTCAAATAAAACCAAAAATGTACAATGCCATTACATCTGCATTGAAAAAAAAATAACGAATAATAATATAAAATATGGGGGTTAGCTATTCTGTAGGCCTGTATGGAGATTAGATATTCTCTAGGCCTGTATGGGGGTTAGATATTCTGTAGTCCTGTATGGGGATTAGATATTCTGTAGTCCTGTATGGGGATTAGATATTCTGTAGGCCTGTATGGGGATTAGATATTCTGTAGGCGTGTATGTCTGTAGTCGCTAAACAGCTATGTGACTTTCTGCATAGCAACAGCTTATTTGAGGATTTTCAGTCAGGATTTAGAGTTAATCATAGCACAGAGACAGCACTTGTGAAAATTACTAATGACCTCCTGATTGCATCAGAAAAGGACTTATCTCTGTACTGGTGTTATTAGATCTTCGTGCTGCATTTGATACCATTGACCATCATATTTTATTACAGAGATTGGAACATTTAATTGGCATTAAAGGGACTGCTCTAAGCTGGTTTAAGTCTTATTTATCAGATCAATCGCAGTTTGTTCATGTTAACGATGAATCCTCTGTGCACGCCAAAGTTAGTCATGGAGTCCCACAAGGATCTGTGCTCGGTCCAATCCTGTTCACTTTATATATGCTTCCTTTAGGCAATATTATCAGGAAGCACTCCATAAACTTTCATTGTTATGCAGATGATACTCAATTATATCTATCGATCAAGCCGGATGAAACTAATCAGTTAGCTAAACTTCAAATGTGCCTTCAGGAGATTAAAACCTGGACGAGCTGTAATTTTCTAATATTAAACTCAGATAAAACTGAAGTTATTGCTCTGGGACCCAAGCACCTCCGTGACGCATTATCCAAAGAGATAGTTACTCTGGATGGCATCACCCTGGCCTCCAGTACCACTGTGAGGAATCTTGGAGTTATCTTTGATCAGGACATGTCCTTTAATTCTCACATAAAGCAAATTTCAAGGATTGCCTTTTTTCACCTACGTAATATTGCAAAAATCAGGAATATCCTGTCTAAAAATTATGCAGAAAAACTAGTCCATGCATTTGTTACTTCTAGGCTGGATTACTGCAATTCTTTATTATCAGGCTGCTCAAAAAAGTCCATAAAGACTCTTCAGCTGATCCAGAATGCTGCAGCACGTGTTCTGACAGGAACCAAGAAAAGAGATCACATCTCTCTTGTCTTGGCTTCTCTGCATTGGCTTCCTGTGAAATCCAGAATAGAATTTAAAATCCTTCTTCTCACCTACAAAACTCTTCATGGTCAGGCACCATCTTATATTAAAGAGCTCATAGTACCTTACAACCCTACAAGAGCACTACGCTCCCAGAATGCAGGATTACTTGTGGTTCCTAGAGTCTCTAAAAGTAGAACGGGAGCCAGAGCGTTCAGCTATCAGGCACCTCTCCTGTGGAACCAGGTTCCAGTTTGGGTTCAGGAGCCAGACACCGTCTCCACATTTAAGAGTAGGCTTAAGACTTTCCTTTTTGATAAAGCTTATAGTTAGGGCATAGAATTGAATATTGTTAGGGAATGAGGAGTTGCAGCGTCCGCCTAACCCGGCCCACCGGCTTCTCATCATAGTTGTCAGATTTATCTATCATATAATCAAGATTATAATAAAACTTAAGGGAGACTTGGCATACAGCCCGATCCGGTTGGGGAGAGTTCTAGCCTGACCAGGCCCCTCTCTTTACCCTGTCTCTCTTGGTTATGCTTTGATGAAGCTTATAGTTAGGGCATAGAATTGAACATTGTTAGGGAGTGAGGAGTCGCAGCGTCTGCCTAACCCGGCCCACCTGCTTCTCGTCATAGTTGTCAGATCTATCTATCATATAATCAAGAATATAATAAAACTAAAGGGAGACTTGGCATACAGCCCGATCCGGTTGGGGAGAGTTCTAGCCTGACCAGGCTCTTCTCTTTACCCTGTCTCTCTTAGTTATGCTGTAATAGTTTTAGACAGGTGGGGGACTTCGTTCGACACACTGAGCTCCTCTCTCCTATCTTTCTATCTTCCTATTTTGTGTGCATCCATGTCCCAGAAATGCTTGTTACTAACCTAGCTCTGGGGAGTCATTCCCCGGAGTCCTTTTGTTCTTTTTCTCCCAGCATGTTTCCTTGGATCAGGGAGGCAAAATCATGGTTGCAGCTGCCGCCATGGTCCCGCTACACGTTCCCTTCCCTGCCACGATCTGCGGTGCCCAGCCACGTGCTACCTGCTGTGCCTTGTAATGCTGCACAGTGCCCTGCTATGCCATGAACTACTACAAAGAACTACTACAAACTACTTATTTTTTTTTTCTTTTTTGGGACTGTTATTGCCACTCTTCATTCTATCCCCAACCGGTCGTCAGACACCGCCTACCAAGAGCCTGGGTCTGTCCGAGGTTTCTTCCCAAAGGGGAGTTTTTCCTTGCCACTGTCGCACTGTTGCTTGCTCTGGAGGAAACTACTAGAACTGTCATCAGACACCACCTTCCAAGAGCCTGGGTCTGTCCCAGGTTTCTTCCTAAAAGGATTTTTTCCTCACCACTGTTGCACTGTTGCTTTCTCTGGAGGGAACTACTTGAACTGTTGGGTCTTGTTATGAATTGGTGCTATAAATAAAATGGAATTGTACCTGCCTCTCTAACACTGCATTCTATCATTTTGACTTAATATCAGAAATGTATATCTATATGTCTTAGCAGAGCAGAGGTGCAAGAAATCCACCAGCCCTTTTCGCACTTTGCACTTTAATTATTACAGTTAGTTCTTAGGATGATGTTGTGTTGTCTGCGATGTCATGTGTGTCCTTATTTGTGTCCTAGGATGCTTTGTTGGTCTCCGGTTTATGGGGATTTGATTTTATGTTGATTTTCAAATGTTTTTTTCTGCTACATGTTAATGTTGTAAGGCAAAAGATTATAGCACTATGTCCAAGACATATTTCCCCTCTGGGACAATAAAGTGTATTCTATTCTATAATAGCATGTGAGTGAGTGAGACATTGTGTGTGTGATTAATCTAACAGTAAGTTTTTGTGAAATAGCGCGTTGCTGCATCCAATAAACTCATGCAGTTCTTATTTTATGTTGCATGTCATCGTTCACCCTGCACACAGCTTTCTATAAGCCACAGACCTGTCGGGGGGATTAGAAATGTATATTTTTTTAATGTGGTGTTCATCACTGGCAAAACCAAAATGTCACCAATATTCCAATCCCAGCCAAAAACCCTTAAACACACACACACATACACATACATATATTTATTTATACACACACACACACACACACTGGACATTAATATACACATTTGTCACATGAAGGTCGAACAAGCCAACGTGTCTAGGTTTCCACAAGCCATTCTAACAGCGTGAAGAACAAATCCTAACCGGCTCGCTTTAAGGACTCCCTTCATTTAATTCAATTCAGTTCAATTTTATTGATAGTATCAAATCATAACAAGAGTTATCTCAAAACAGTTCACAGATAGAGTCGGTCTAGACCACACTCTATCATTTACAAAGACCCAACAACTCCAGTAATTCCCTTAAAACTTCAGATCTCACCGGTGAAACAGGAAATCATAATTCCATGCTGAGGTGTGAAACTGAAATACAACCCAGGTGAGTAATAATAGACCCATGAGTTTGGACACCATTTAGAAAACAGACACACACATCTCCAGTTTGTCACATTAAACATTTGTGCTTCACTGTGTTGATTATCAGAAAGAAAGTTTTCTGCAAAAAACATAAATAAAAGAATTGTATGAAGGGATTAATCCTGAATGAATATGAGATTGCTTGAATGAATATGAGGTGCTTTTTTGAAACAATCATCAGTGTGCTGCAGTGTGTGCCGAGCTGGCCTGCTCTGGAACTCAACGTATCACATGTAGCTGTATGATTCCCATATTTAAAAAGCCTAATGTTGGAGTGTTGAGCCGGGGGTAAGAAATGGAGGCTGAAGGAAAACAAAGTCTTTAGCAAAGTTCTGGGTCACACGCAGACATCAGTTATCCCAAAGTACACACACACACACACAGTCATAAAAACAATAAATGTGCTGCCTCACTATTTCCAGCCTCTGAGATGACATCATTTATTCAGGCCCAGTAATAAATGAAGGTGGGGTCAGGGTGTTGTGTACACCAGCAGCGTGACTGGTGTGTGTGTGTGTGTGTGTGTGTGTGTGTGTGTGTGTGTCAGCCAGCTACACGCAGGTAAAAGCCAGAGCAGAACAGCTGTAGGTAGATTTAACATTCAAGGGTCTTGAATGTGTATAAGGGTGAAAATGAAAGAATGGAGGAAATCGAGTATTATCCCTCAGCAGAGGAAGCAGTAGATGTGTGGTAATCATTGTCCCAGGCTCAAACATGGAACATTGATTGGTAGGCTAGGATTCAAGCTCAATGAGGAGCTCTAACATTGCTGCATTTCTCCATCCCTTGCTCTGTGGTAAACCCACTCATCCTGTCTATAATGTGTCACTGGTGATCTCCGTGCTGTCGGCTGTCAGTAGCAATGTGAGTTGCATTGAAAAACAAAGATCTCATTGTCTTCAAAGTGTATTTGGATAGCGTGGAATTATCTCCTTAAAGCTACACTTGGCATATTTGGATTTTGGTAGCACCAAATGGCTGGAAGGAGTTACTGTTCATATCAGAAGTGTTTGATATGCGGGGCCACACAGAATCTGCTTAATTCTGCAGATTTTCACTCTGGATCAGCGTTGAAAAAAAAAATGCCACATGGCAGCACAAGAACAGGCACTCAGTACAAGATCAATAGAGGCCGGGGTCTACCACACCAGGCAGGACCCCAGGTGGAGACTGTGTGCAAGGATGCCCCTGAGACAGTACAGCACATAACAGCAGGGTGTAAGATGCAGGCAGGAAGAGCGTACATGGAACGCCATAACCAGGTAGCTGTCATAGTATACAGGAACATCTGCCACGAGTATGGGCTGGAAGTCCCAAGGTCAAAATGGAAGACACCTCCTAAGGTAGTCCAGAATGACCAAGCTAAGATCCTGTGGGACTTCAAGATCCAGACTGACAAACTGGTGATGGCTAACCAACCAGACATCGTGTTGATCGACAAACAGCAGAAGAAAGCAGTAGTGATAGATGTGGCCATCCCAAGCGACAGCAACATCAAGAAGAAGGAACACGAGAAGCTTGAGAAATACCAAGGGCTGAAAGAGGAGCTAGAAAAGATGTGGAAAGTAAGAGCAACAGCGGTGCAGGTGGTAATCGGAGCACTGGGGGCTGTGACCCCCAAACTGGGAGAGGGGCTCCAGCAGATTCCAGGTAAAACATCAGAGGTCTCTGTCCAGAAGAGTGCAGTCCTAGGAACAGCAAAGATACTGCGCAGAACCCTCAAACTCCCAGGCCTCTGGTAGAGGACCCGAGCTTGAGGATGACACATACCCCCCCACAAGGGGTGAGAGGGGGAATTAAAAATAAAATATATATATATATATATATACAGTGGGTACGGAAAGTATTCAGACCCCTTTAAATTTTTCACTCTTTGTTTCATTGCAGCCTTTTTCCAAAAATCAAAAAAGTTCATTTTATTTCTCAGTAATGTACACTCAGCAACCCATCTTGACAGAAAAAAACAGAAATTTAGAAATTTTTGCATATTTATTAAAAAACAAAAACTGAAATATCACATGGTCATAAGTATTCAGACCCTTTGTTCAGTATTTAGTAGAAGCACCCTTTTGATCTAATACAGCCATGAGTCGTTTTGGGAAAGATGCAACAAGTTTCTCACATCTGGATTTGGGTATCCTCTGCCATTCCTCCTTGCAGATCCTCTCCAGTTCTGTCAGGTTGGATGGTAAACGTTGGTGGACAGTCATTTTCAGGTCTCTCCAGAGATGCTCAATTGGGTTTAAGTCAGGGCTCTGGCTGGGCCATTCAAGAACAGCCACAGAGTTGTTGTGAAGCCACTCCTTCGTTATTTTAGCGGTGTGCTTAGGGTCATTGTCTTGTTGGAAGGTAAACCTTCGCCCAGTCTGAGGTCCAGAGCACTCTGGAAAAGGTTTTCGTCCAGGATATCCCTGTACTTGGCCGCATTCATCTTTCCCTCGATTGCAACCAGTCGTCCTGTCCCTGCAGCTGAAAAACACCCCCACAGCATGATGCTGCCACCACCATGCTTCACTGTTGAGACTGTATTGGACAGGTGATGAGCAGTGCCTGGTTTTCTCCACACATACCGCTTAGAATTAAGGCCAAAAGTTCTATCTTGGTCTCATCAGACCAGAGGATTTTATTTATCACCATCTTGGAGTCCTTCAGGTGTTTTTTAGCAAACTCCATGCGGGCTTTCATGTGTCTTGCACTGAGGAGAGGCTTCCTTCGGGCCACTCTGCCATAAAGCCCCGACTGGTGGATTGCTGCAGTGATGGTTGACTTACTACAACTTTCTCCCATCTCCCGACTGCATCTCTGGAGCTTAGCCACAGTGACCATTGGGTTCTTCTTTTGCCTCTCTCACCAAGGCTCTTCTCCCCGATAGCTCAGTTTGGCCGGGACGGCCAGCTCTAGGAAGGGTTCTGGTCGTCCCAAACGTCTTCCATTTGAGGATTATGGAGGCCACTGTGCTCTTAGGAACCTTAAGTGCAGCAGAAATTTTTTTGTAACCTTGACCAGATCTGTGCCTTGCCACAATTCTGTCTCTGAGCTCTTCAGGCAGTTCCTTTGACCTCATGATTGTCATTTGCTCTGACATGCACTGTGAGCTGTAAGGTCTTATATAGACAGGTGTGTGGCTTTCCTAATCAAGTCCAATCAGTATAATCAAACACAGCTGGACTCCAATGAAGGTGTAGAACCATCTCAAGGATGATCAGAAGAAATAGACAGCACCTGAGTTACATATGAGGGTCACGGCAAAGGGTCTGAATACATATGACCATGTGATATTTCAGTTTTTGTTTTTTAATAAATATGCAAAAATTTCTAAATTTCTGTTTTTTTCTGTCAAGATGGGTTGCTGAGTGTACATTACTGAGAAATAAAATGAACTTTTTTTGATTTTTGGAAAAAGGCTGCAATGAAACAAAGAGTGAAAAATTTAAAGGGGTCTGAATACTTTCCGTACCCACTGTATATCTGGATCCAGCACAAGTTTCAAATATAGAATATTTCATTATTCACTCAGCTACGGGGGCTACATGTGTAGCATCGCCTAGTCTCCCATAGCCTGTTAGGCTAGTCCACACAGCAGTCTGGGATGATAGAAAAACTAAACCAATCACAATCCTCTCACATCCTCTTTTTTGTAATGCCTCATTTTAAGTTTATAACAATGTTTTTTCCCATCTAGTTTTGTTATTTTGTTTGTTTTCGTTAACGATTGTTACCTTGGTGGTTGCAGAACCAACAATCCCTCTTCGTGAATCCTCCAATACTTCCATGAGCTCATTCACATATAAGAATGCATTGCTGTTGATATCTTAAAAATAGAAATGCAGAGAGAATAAAATGTCTTTGTTGCTGTGATGAGTGTAGCAGAGGCGGTGGACTCTAGCTGAGCTCCAGCAGTGCTGCAGGTCTATGGTCAGAACATCGCTGGCTGCAGATACTGACCCCCAGCTGTACTCGGCATCATGATGCTGGTCAGCACCAGTGATGAGGAGAGCCTCATGTAGACCATGGACCTGGCCCACTGAACGACAGTAGTCCTGTGTCTTAATTTAAAAAAAAAAAAATTATTTATTGTTTACAAAAGGGGGACAATAAATATTAATGAACATTTTCGCAAATGTAAATATGCCAGATTATAGCCTTAGGCTAATTTCCATCTGCAGACCCACTGGCAGGTTGGTGGTACACACAAAAAAACCAAAAAAATACATACAAATACACTATACACAGGCTATATACAGAGAAACAATTTTATACAAACCACAATTTTACACATGCCCTGTCAAACCTGATATTGCACTGACCCAAATAACACCACCCTATATTGCAATGACCCACATTTTTAATAATGCAGTAACTCTGTTTTACATCTGATATATGAAAATTCACTAAACATGATCACAAGTTTGTGTGTCCCTCAGCCACACTTTTAAACGACTCCTAAAAATAGGAAGAAGTGCTTTCCCTCACTGATAGTGGAATACTATTCCAGAAGCTCACTCCCTGATATGATCTGTGAAAAGGCGGTTCGTCTAAACGCCAAGTCACATTCACCTCTCATAGTGGCTCTAGTCACTCGAGTCCCGGCAACACTGCTAGACTTTTGTTTAATAAAATCACTCAGTGGTGGAGGCGCCAAACGATGTAGAACCTTATAGATTAGACAGGCTGATTAACTAAATTTAAAAGCTTATATTTATCTAAAATTTGGCAATGGTGATATGATGAGGGTTTCTTGTCTAATATTTTCAATGCTCTTTTGTAGCATACTTTGATTGGCTCAATAGCAGCGTGACTCGTATAGGACCAACTTGTGATACAGTACTCAATATGAGCCAGTATCATAGAGTGCAGGAATGTAATCGCTGCTATATCTGTTAATGATGAACGAACCTGCCTAAAATTACGTATATTAACATTTTCGAGTTTATCATTACTCCCAAATACTTAAATTCCTCAACATTAATCAATTCTAGTCCACCCAAGCAAACTTTTACAGCGGTTACGGTTGTTTTAGGTTTACTAAAAAACATTGATACAGTCTTTTTAACATTAAGGCACAGGCATGAGTCATTCAGCCATTTTTGTAAGTCATTTACAGCCAATGAAAGCTGATGGGCTGCATCATCAGTACTTTTGGCTTGTGTAAAAATTACCGTATCGTCTGCATACATAATCGTGTCCACATTTTTGCACACATTGGGCAAATTATTCACATAAAGTGAAAATAACAGGGGGCCTAGAATTTGTCTCTAATTTGGTTCATCCAATAAAGACTCCTGGGAACAATATTAGGGGTCCAAGCATGATGGGGCTGGGGGCCAGGTTTGCAAGGCAACATGGCTCCCAGTACCAGCAGTGCTGGGAGACATGTTAAATAATCTTTTAGCCTAAAACGTGTACGGTCAAGAATGGTCCAGATCCCTGCAGGGACCTCAGTCCCACAACTGGACACACTTCTGCCACTAGGTGACGCAATAGCAGGTACATTGCACATATTTAAACCTAGCTGAATCTCCTGACATTGGCCACACCCATTAGTGTCTAAATTTATGATATAATGTAATATATTTTATGATTATCAATAAAGCCTCCTGGGTGCAACATTTATTTTATTTTTTATTTTAAACCTAAATAATCTCATGGGCTTTGAAGCTATGCTTTCAGAAGTGTTACAGTAAAGTAAGTTCATTAAAGAGTGAGTCATCTTTATTTAGAAATTCTTTACATACAAATATGGGTCTGTTATTATCAATGGATTAAATTGGCAACTACACAATAAGAGTCTAACAACATGTCATTTGCTGTCGTTGTTGATTGGCCTGTAGTCTCTCATAGCCAGGGTTATGAATGTATGCTGCAGTCAAACAACACCAACACAATTACAGACGTCTGTCCTCATTATTAACAAAAAAAAGATTTATGCAAATTATCCACAGCAGTGTAATTCGGTGAGGAATATCAATGAAGTAATTACTGTTACACTGGTGGTGGAGACGCACTCCGACAACACACACACACCTTCTTCCTCTTTCCCCAGGGGCCGGACCACAGGAGGAGAGGGGGCAGAGAGCAGGAGAGGGAATAACAGAGAGACAGAACGATGCAGCGTGCGTGAATGGCACAGGTCTCCTCTGAGAGCATCACACTAATAACGTGGACAGCTTGGAGGAGGCAGCTTTTGGATGAGCCCTTGGGGTGTTGAGTGGTCTCAGCCTGCTAAATACCAGCCAGATTCCCAGGAGAGGCCAGCTCGCTGACACAAATATTAAACCGAGGGAGGGGACAGAGACACAGCCAACCACAGACTTGCAGACATGTTTCTGTCAGAGCAGGGAGCTGCTGGGCTCTGAGACATTGTTCAAAGAAAGCAACAACAATGAAAGAGTATTACCAGCAGTAATATGATCATTTTCTGACAGGGCAAGAAACATGATCACACAGGTCGGAAACATCACACAGGTTAGTCAAACAAGAAAATGAAGGAGACCCATACCGAAGCTGTCAGTTCAGCTGGGCCCTTCTGTACTCACTGCATCAGGGATTATTAACAACATTCAGATGCTTAAGATGATCTGGATAAACTGCTTGTTTCCAACCGGGAGTCAGGTCGTGTCACTGTGATCCAGGGGTGCTGTAGTCAAGTCCACCTTTGTTGAGTCCAGGACAAGTCCAACACAGAGTCAAGACCAAGTCCAAAAAGTTTTGAGTCCAAGTCAAGACGGATTCCAAAAAAAGAGACAGTGAAGACAAACTAAGAAAATATCAAATAAGACCCTATTATTTATTTTAGGTATAAGAATTTCTCTCAAGTCACATTTTAGGTGTAACAAAAACATTCCGGACTGTCAATGGAAAATGTGACAAATAAGCAACAGAGGTATCACTAAAAAACTGACATGTTCCCATTCTTAACATATTACTTGTCCCGAAGAATCCAGAGTACAAAGTGTTCTCTGACATCGTGTCTGTGTCTAATGAACCTGATTGATGCCTGATGATTGAGCTATATAAAGCAGCCAGCCGTATCCCAGGCAACGCCTGTTCTAGATAGATTATGAATTATAGAACCTGTTATCTGACGTGAGATTCATCAATGGTTTTGTCTTAAAGGAACTAGAAATTTTAGAAAAAAGCATACAGTGCTGGACTCGGTCAAGACCAACTGGTATATTTGGCAAGTCCAATGGTCCGAGTCCAAGACAACACAAAAACGTCTCAAGTCCGGACTTGAGTCCGAGTCGGGACTCTGGTGCTACAGCCCAGGCTCCAGTCGCAGCCATTACTTTCAGTGTGGGTACAGTATAATGTTTATTATCTCGTTCTGATCAAGTAAAAAAAATAAGATGAAGTGGAAAGAAGAAGTAAAGTCTCATATTTCATCACTTTACATAGTCCAAAATCAAACAAGACATAGTAAAAGAAGAAAGGGGCCAGCAGAAAATGACTGTCCTCATTGACCAAACACTTAAAGACTATTATAACACAGCCAGACAGTTCAGACAGACAGCAGCGCCATGTGGAACACTGGAACTAATATGGCTGCAATCAGTGGTGGAATGCAACAAAGTACATGTACTCCAGTACTGTACTGCAGTCCAAATGTTGAGGTACTTGTACTTTACTTGAGTCTTTTCTTTATGCCACTTTCTACTTCTACTGCGCTACATTTCAGAGAGAAATATTCTACTTTTTACTCCTCTACATTCATCTGACAGCTTTAGTTACTATTTACTTTAGTTACTTTAGTTACTTTACACATTTAGATGTTTGCACACAAATTGGATGTTTTTTTCTGAAGTAAACTAGCCAACAATATAACCAGAAGTCAGTCCTATGAACAGCTGTTATAGATAGACTTCTAACTTAAGGTAACATTGGTCATATTTGGCGAGTCTATGTCCTATTACATCCTATGGGCAAATATGGAATTGTTATGTATGTTTGAATCTCGTTTTTCATACTTTTCTGCTGTATGATGTGTAATATGGACCTGTCTCTGCAAGAACGGCCTACAAGTCCAGATGAGATCAGCAGGTCAGACTCTGGTTGTATGTGGCAGCTTCCAGATATGGATGGGTAACTGTAATATTTATTTTGTATTCTATTAGTAAATTAATTAATATTTCTGGAAATGCGAACAGGCAGGCTCATTTTCAAATGTAGTCCTAGTTACCTAGCATGCATGTCTTTATGTTTGTAGGAAACCGGAGCATGGAGAGGAAAGTCCCACAAACACAGACCGTGGATCCAACCCTGCCCAGACTGGGGATCCAACCCTGCCCGGACAGTGGATCCAACCCTGCCCGGACCGGGGATCCATCCCTGCCCAGACCAGGGATCCAACCCTGCCCGGACCGGGGCTCCAACCCTGCCCGGATCGTAATCCATCCCTACCCGGACCGGGTTATACAGTATATATACGTATCAATGTGTGACGAGTGGATGTGGGCTGTGAGCACAAAAACAACAGCCTTCTTGTTGTTGGAAGTAGTCTGGCCAAGTCTTGGGCAAAGACATAGTGGGGGACACATAAAACACACTCTGATGACTGTCCGTCCATCTGTCCGTCCGTCCGTTTGTCTGTCTGTCGCCCACAGGGACAGCGAGGATCTGGTTCTTATTTTCTCTCTGGCTTCTTACTGGTAATAAAAATAATGAATTCAAAAAAACTCCCCAAACATGCCGTCCCACATTAGGATGCACTATGAATCCAACATGACATGCGTCCCCCCCAGCTCCACCCCCTGGTGGCTATGCTGCTTTGATCCCCTGGCCCATTATCAATCTGCTGCATAAACACAGGCACGTCAGAGACCCGTTTAGAGCTGCAGAGGTGGTGTTAGGGTGGAAAGTGAATTTTCACAGATAAAACCACAAGTGGTAAAAATGTGCTCTGTCTGCAGCCACTATTTATTGGCTATTGACTTTCACTCACGCCTAAGAACACAGAGGCCAGGGGTGTACACACAATCGTAAAAAAAGCTGCATGATCCCAGTTTGTTCCTGTGGTTGAAATGTCCCCTTATTATGTCATGTGACAAACAAAGGAATGTTCATCAATCCAAAATGAATCATTCTGTTGTTACTGTGACAGTTGTCTATATCCACGACGTTACACTTCTGGAATTGCTCCAGTGCTGCAGGAAACTCCACCTGATGATCGTCCCTGTCCTCTGTCTCTGTGTTGGTGCTCTAACCTCCGTCCCCGTCCTCTGTCTCTGTGTTGGTGCTCTAACCTCTGTCCCCGTCCTCTGTCTCTGTGTTGGTGCTCTAACCTCTGTCCCCGTCCTCTGTTTCTGTGTTGGTGCTCTAACTTGAGGACTCTGAGGACTATGGTTACCTGGTCCTCAGATCTCTGCAGGGTAAATCTAGACAGCTAGCTAGACTATCTGTCCAATCTGAGGACTATGGTTACCTGGTCCTCAGATCTCTGCAGGGTAAATCCAGACAGCTAGCTAGACTATCTATCCAATCTGAGGACTATGGTTACCTGGTCCTCAGATCTCTGCAGGGTACATCCAGACAGCTAGCTAGACTATCTGTCCAATCTGAGGACTATGGTTACCTGGTCCTCAGATCTCTGCAGGGTAAATCCAGACAGCTAGCTAGACTATCTGTCCAATCTGAGGACTATGGTTACCTGGTCCTCAGATCTCTGCAGGGTAAATCCAGACAGCTAGCTAGACTATCTGTCCAATCTGAGGACTATGGTTACCTGGTCCTCAGATCTCTGCAGGGTAAATCCAGACAGCTAGCTAGACTATCTGTCCAATCATAAACAACTACCTTCCTGAGACTATTTACCATGGTTCTGTCCGGAGCTTAGCCCTGCCCAAGACGATTTGGCGAGGAGGAAGGTCTGGCAATGCAAGACTATTGTGACGGTGGCTGCTTGGATATTAATGCTGCAGTGTGTATCCTACTCATCTTTGTTTCATGACAACGTACGTGGAGAAAAGGGATACGAGTACACCAAGTACTCTTCCCAGAGGTTTTTTTTACAGCAGGTGTGATAACACACGTCATGAGGCGTGCCATTTTTGATCCGGTGTCTGGTTGTAAAAGTTTGACGTGTGACGCACAGTTGTGTTCGTTTTCCCTGTCTGATGACCCTCTTTCAGTTCAGTAGGAGGATCTGGAGGCTTCTTCTCTGAGAGGTTTGGTCGAGCAGGTGCTTTCCGTACAGGAAGAGAAAATTAGCTCTCGGAGTAATATAATGCACAGTGTGCTGCTGGTGACAAAACAGGTCTCACCATTGGAGACCCCCATCACCCAAATTGAATTCCATTCCATTTGAATTCCAGGGAGCAGGGCTGCCAACTCTCACGCATTGGCCGTGAGACACACGCATTTGACTGGTTTCATACGCTCACACGCCACACCTCCGATTTCTCACGCTGAAGTGTCAACCCGGTCGGTCAGATTTCTGAAAGATGAGTTTATCTATAGATCTACCTGTTGAGGCGCTCGTGATTGACTAGTTGTGCTTTCAGAGACTATGAGGGGGTTCAGGAGCGCTCCCTGTCTGTGGAATTTTCGAATTGTCGCAAACTGAGACCATTTTTCACGATCCATCCCAGGTGCATTTCCCCGGCTTCAGGTATGTGGTCTGAGTATTACAGACCCATCCGTCGCTTTGTGTCCACTCTCTCTGTAACAATAGAGGTGAGCAGCACGGCTGGTAGTGTAGCAACTTCAGTTCATTTTAGTGGACCCGCTCTGCTGTGGACAGTGACGCGTTGCATCTGTGCAGACCTCCGATGATGAGCAGCAAACAGCCTCCTCTAAACTTTGTCAGAGACCAGAGACCCAGATGGGCCTCTGTGTATGTCAGACGGTCTGAGTGAGATACTACCATATCAGCGGAGCAATAACATGCACAGCAGACTATATTACAACTATCCAAATCTCGGACAACAGAGATGGGAGGAGTTATATTTAGAATGTGCTCAAAGTTGTAAACATGAGCAGAAATCTGATGAAACACATCTGAGCTATACTATACTATATATACGATACTGCAATGTTGGGCCACTATTGTACTCCTCTAACCTCGGTGCATCTCTAAATGTAACTGTAAATAATTCATTCAATGTTTCATAAAATGAACAAATTGTCTTTATTTTCCCAAATAAGTAAATACAGAGGATGAGGGCCAAACATTACTGAACCTTGGCACTAAGGTTAAAGGAATAGAATTTATGTAAATCATTGGTTCTCATTCTTTAGAATTTCAATGGTCTTAGTTGATCCCTCAATACTAATTAAACCCTGGACCTGTTCACCACAGACCCAAATCTTCTCAGCTGTTGCTGACATATGCTCCTGTCTCTTCATGTAGTTCATTATGTTTGGCACATTGTCTGGGTCAGTTCTTATATCATAAGTTAATAATGTAAATAATGTAAATGCCCTAATACCTGTTGATACTACAACAATACAAAGGCTCTTAACCCTACAGTTTTGCACATATCATGTAAGACTTGATTTCTCCATTTTTTGCACAAAAACTCTCCAGAAAACCATTTAATGGTTTATTTTTCAAAAAACATTCCTGGGGGGGGGCATACCCCCAGACCCCGCTAGGGAGAGCCCCCCACCCCCCCACATATAACAAATCCCTATTTAAACCCTGAAGGATAATGATGCTGAAAGAGCCAAAGAAATTGCTTTGTACACGGCAAAATTTGGGTTGACCCCCCCAAAATCCCACTCCAAAGGTTTTTGGAAAAGTTGGCAGCTCTGAGGGAGCCAATTTCAAGACAAACGTGTTGAAATTGGCTCATGGTGAATCTGGAAAAAAAAAAATGTTGCGGTGTATAGTAAAACATGTCTCACATCTCTCATCTTTTTGGTGTTCCAAAACTGATTCAAACTGACCAGAGCTCCAACTTCTCCTCACATCTGTTCTCTCAAGTGTTACAACCACTTCAGGCTGATCTTTCTGGGGGCTCCTAAAATGTTTTGTGCTGGGGATGGACGTGTACGAAGGTCTATAGTGTTGTCATATGTTAATTTGGTTGATGGTGTATTTTCAATTCAATTTTATTTATAGTATCAATTCATAACAAGTTATCTCAAGACACTTTACAGATAGAATAGGTCTAGACCACACTCCAGAATTTACAAGGACCCAACAGTTCTAGTAGTTTCCTCCAGAGCAAGCAACAGTGTGACAGTGGCAAGGAAAAACTCCCCTTTGGGAAGAAACCTGGGACAGACCCAGGCTCTTGATAGGCGGTGTCTGACGACCGGTTGGGGATAGAATGAAGAGTGGCAATAACAGTCACAAAACAAAATAGTAGTTTGTAGTAGTTCTTTGTAGTAGTTTGTGGCATAGCAGGGCACTGTGCAGCATTACAAGGCACAGCAGGACGTAGCTGGGCGTAGCAGGACGTAGCAGGGCACCGCAGAGCGTGGCAGGATGTAACATGGCATCGCAGATATTTTGTTACTGTTTTCATGAATGGTCTGGAATATTGTAATCACTGTGTCATCTGTTCTTGATTTGTGTCTGGGTGGGTGGTCCCGGTGACGGGGGGGGGGGGGGGAACGCAGCAGGGCATCTGCTTATCATGATCAACATCAGGGGGCAGTGGAACCCTTTTCATCACAAAGTGAAATCGCTGTTGTACCCAGACTCAAGATTTATTGTGATATATTATTGTCATGTGCACAGTAAATCTTACACAATGCAATTAAAAGCTTACTCCACTTTCCTTCTACACAACAATACAAAATAATGTGAATATAATACAATAAGGCTTGAATAAACAATTTAAATGTTATCATAAATGTATACAATGCACTGTGCCTCACACAATGTGCAGAAAACCACTCACCTTGTAATTGAAGAGGTGTTTGTAGTGTATAGCCTATGATATGGTTATGGGGTTATTAGCAGTTTCCATGGACTGACTATAGACCTTTTTCAGGCCAGACATGTTGACATGTCATAGTGGGAAAAGCACAGGTGTATTCCCAACCGTTCCACTTAGGAGAGGCCTGGGGCGTTTCTCAATCTGTGTTCTTCTATGGACTTGTGTTCTTGTGTTCTTGTGAAACGTCATGTTCGGTGGCCAAAGTACTGACCCGTTAAATTAAACAGTTAAAATCCCCGGATGTGATCTTGACATGCCCATTTTACCGAGGATACATCGGATGGTAACTTGTGTGAACTTGGCCGGGCCGGTATCCCAGCATTCAATTCGGGTGTAATGCGCGTATGGTTTCCGGTACACAGATTTTCACAATTTACGTCTATTATTAAATCAATAAATTCATTTTTAAGATGTTTTAAGGTGAGAAATCAGCTGTGTAGATTTTGAATATAGGCAGTTCAACGAAAATAGATGGTGAATTAAAAAAGCCTTCGGAGTTGGAAAGCTCCACAATACCCCGGCGGGCATAGCAAGCTCGCCAGCCGGGAATGACTCTTGCGAGCCGGTCAGTCAGTCAGCTCACAGACCCCTCTGTCCCCACATCTAGACAGACCACTGCAGCAACAACAATGGCAGAAGAAAGCCAGGTCCACAGTTGTAAGATATTTAAAACAATTTTTACCGCTGTATATATATATATATATATATATATATATATATATATATATATATATATATATATATCCTCCTCCTCTATCCTCCTCATCCTGGCTCTCCTCACTCGCAGCATCCTCTTCTGCTTCTCGGTAGCCTAAAGTATACCGACGGCAATGTCTAACTTTACCCAGTCCATCTATAATTTTAATACCTATTTTAACGTTTTTCTTTTCTGCTTTCAATTAAAAGTGAATCCCAAACAATGTTACAAGGTTTTTTTTCCCGCCGTTGTGTCGTTATTTGCACAGTTATTGGCCCGTGATACTTAATAGCACTTTAAATGAAAACGTAACAAAACAACAAAGGCGGTGTGAAAGGTGACCGTCCATGCTTTATTACGAACATCAAAGCTAACTATAAAAGGTGACCGTCTATGCTTTATTATGAATAAACACATCAAAGCTAACTATAAAGTGACAAGCGCCCTCTATGCTGGGGGTGTTGCGCAATAACAGGAAGAACGCTTTGTCTCAAAACTGTCAACAGCGTTTTGTGTGTTTCTGAACTTGCGAGTTCATTCTTTCAGGTACAGCCAGCAAGTACGGTCTCCCCAAGAATACAAGTCCGTTCTTTGCTTACTTGGCATTGAGAAACGCCCCTGGTGTCGGGCATCTGAAGTATCTTTTATATAGACCTTAGTGGTCCCTAATACTGTATCTGAAGTCTCTTTTATATAGACCTTAGTGGTCCCTAATACTGTATCTGAAGTCTCTTTTATATAGACCTTAGTGGTCCCTAATACTGTATCTGAAGTCTCTTTTATATAGACCTTAGTGGTCCCTAATACTGTATCTGAAGTCTCTTTTATATAGACCTTAGTGGTCCCTAATACTGTATCTGAAGTCTCTTTTATATAGACCTTGGTGGTCCCCTAATACTGTATCTGAAGTCTCTTTTATATAGACCTTAGTGGTCCCTAATACTGTATCTGAAGTCTCTTTTATATAGACCTTAGTGGTCCCTAATACTGTATCTGAAGTATCTTTTATATAGACCTTAGTGGTCCCCTAATACTGTATCTGAAGTCTCTTTTATATAGACCTTAGTGGTCCCCCCCTAATACTGTATCTGAAGTCTCTTTTTATAGACCTTAGTGGTCCCCTAATACTGTATCTGAAGTCTCTTTTATATAGACCTTAGTGGTCCCTAATACTGTATCTGAAGTCTCTTTTATATAGACCTTAGTGGTCCCCTAATACTGTATCTGAAGTCTCTTTTATATAGACCTTAGTGGTCCCTAATACTGTATCTGAAGTCTCTTTATATAGACCTTAGTGGTCCCCTAATACTGTATCTGAAGTCTATTTTATATAGACCTTAATTGTAAATGTAAATGTGCTGTATTTATATATCTTTTCTAGTCTGAACAACTACTCAAAGCGCTTTTACATCATACAGGATACATTCAAGATTCACACACATTCATACACTGTGGCCGAGGCTGCCGTACAAGGTGACACCTGCTCATCAGATAAACAAAGTCTCTTTTATATAGACCTTAGTGGTCCCCTAATACTGTATCTGAAGTCTCTTTATATAGACCTTAGTGGTCCCCTAATACTGTATCTGAAGTCTCTTTTATATAGACCTTAGTGGTCCCCTAATACTGTATCTGAAGTCTCTTTTATATAGACCTTAGTGGTCCCCTAATACTGTATCTGAAGTCTCTTTTATATAGACCTTAGTGGTCCCCTAATACTGTATCTGAAGTATCTGAAGTCTTTTTATATAGACCTTAGTGGTCCCCTAATACTGTATCTGAAGTCTCTTTTATATAGACCTGTGGTCCCCTAATACTGTATCTGAAGTCTCTTTTATATAGACCTTAGTGGTCCCCTAATACTGTATCTGAAGTCTCTTTTATATAAACCTTAGTGGTCCCTAATACTGTATCTGAAGTCTTTTATATAGACCTTAGTGGTCCCTAATACTGTATCTGAAGTCTCTTTAAATAGACCTTAGTGGTCCCTAATACTGTATCTGAAGTCTCTTTAAATAGACCTAGCCACTAGAGCCAGTCCCACAATGAGCTTTCCTTAGTATGTGCCATTTCTGAGTCTGTAGCTTTTGAGGAGGAGGGGGGGTGCAAGGTGGAGGCTGGGGGTGTGGCCTTGACCAACTGCCATTTTGCTAGTTTGAAAGCCTTGATGTCTCTCTCATGGTGGGGGGGGCAAATTCCCTGGGCGGGCAAAGCAGAGAATGGGGAGGTAACCTTGCCCCTTATGACCTCATAAGGAGAAGATTCCAGATCGGCCCATCTGACCTTTCATTTTCTCAAAGCCAGAGCAGGATACCCAGGGCTCGGTTTCCACCTATCACCATTTCTAGCCACTGGGGGGCCATAGGCAGGCTGGGGGGGAACTCATATTAATGTTATAAAAACTCATAGAGTGACATTTTCATGCCTTGGGACCTTTAGGAAATAAGTTCAAAGGTTTTGTCGTTTCTATCCTAACAACAATATGCTGAAAAACTTGTCCATGCATAGATTTTAAGTAGATTGGATAACTGTAAGGCTCTCTTTAACTCTTTAGCCAGCTAACTTTCAGCTGCCATTGTCTTTTAGAATTCATTTTAAAGATGGTAGTCCGAGGTAATGAAACAGTGAACAGCAGTCTATGACAGCAGAAGTCAGATGTGCCCACACCCATCCACCCCCACCACCCAAAAAACTTTTGTTTTAATGGACATGCTGCTCTCTTTTAAAAGGCTGTACAGTTTTCAGTCATTATATTTGAGTGTTGCACAATGCCCCCACTAACCACAAGCCACCGCTCTCTAACCCTCGGAGAGGAAAGAAAAGAGAGTTCCAGGTCTGGACCTGCGCTGAGTTCCAACAGCTCTGCTGTGATTGATGGCGTGGCGTAAACGTTCCCATGCAGACTGATCATGGTCCTCTCACAGGGACACGCATTCACCAGAGGCTGCCCACGGCCCCCAGCCATGATTTGTGGCTCTCTCAACTTTTAGAGTGTGTCCCAGTGTGGTAGAGGAATGCCAAGCTGTTCTGAGGTCAGTGCAGGAACACAGATCACTTCCTAACAAACAACAGGAAGCTGATAATGTGAAGGAAGAGTGTTTGCAGTAGCAATGAAATTCTGTTAGGCAGCATTTGAAGTTAGAAAACGCTAAAAATTATCACTTTTTTTATCATTTTCTCACTTTTATCTCATTATGATGAACATTTCTTTCTTCTATTTTTTTATTTGTGTCATAGACATTTTACAAGTTGCTTTATGTTCTATATTTGAAAGGAATTCATTTCTTGTACTGGTCAACATATGAGCAGACCCAAACACACCCCTGTTCCTGATCTTTGTTACAGCGATCCACCATAAAGTCTATGGAATTTCGAGGATTGTTGTTGAGCTTGGGGGGGAGAGACGTGTTAACATTCTGCTTTGTCTTGGCCAGGCTGCGTTGCAGTTGAGAATTTGTTCTCCATTCTCCCAAGTCTGTATCTTACTCATGCATTATTTGAGTATAAATGGTGACGATTGTGTTTCCTCAGACAGTAGCATTAACAGCTCCCTGTTTCATGTTGCTCTGTTTGAAGTTGGGGGGGGGGGCGTCAGAGGACTAAGGGACATAAATCACTAGTTGGATGAGGTTGGGACTGGCTGCCGGGGCGCTGAAACCCAATCTGCAGAGTTTTCACCGGGGCTTGTTTTTCTATGCTGAGCTGGACTGTTGATCAGCTGTGCTATCCAAACAGAACAGCCCCCCCCCCAACGCTCCCATCGGGACTCAGTGTATCTAGACTCCTGGACAGCCTGCTGCTGTACCTCACCTGAAGGCACTGGAGCTCCTCTGCTGTCTAGTCACATAAAGTTGCTCAGATTGACCATAGACCGTTAATATATATACAGTCTATGAGTTTTACACATATGACACAGACTGTACTGGAGCAAGGAGAGGAGACAGAGAGGAGACAGAGAGGAGTCACAGAGGAGACAGAGAGGAGACAGAGAGAAGACAGAGACAGAGAGAAGAGGAGGAGACAGAAGACAGAGAGAAGACGGAGAGATGGAGACAGAGCCGAGACAGAGAGGAGGAGACAGATTTGGTTTTATTGGGCTATTTTCAGATCACAGAAGAACCAACAAACATAGACAAAAAAACAAACTAATAAACAAATACAATCAATAAAAAAGTTCTGTGCTTTCCATTCAAACCCTGGGCACCAACTCCCACCCTCCCCCACGGAGTACAACACCCCCTTTACAGCCCACACACCACTAAAACCGACCAAATTGTCCACCAGCAGGTAATAAGCATGTTCAACCCTTAACCGGGCTCTGACCAGCCCCTCCAGCATCGGTGCCGGCTCCACACTGCCCGCCCGCTGCCCCTTATTTCTACGAAAAAAAAACAAAAAATTCATCAGGATGTGAAAAGCCTTCTTAGTCTTAGTATATTGTGGATGGACCAAAAATAAACAACTCCAAAGAAAAGACCTCTCCTAAACCCTGAACCCACCTTTCAGTGACCTCCAGCACATCAGTCAGGCGAGGACAACCAACAAACGCCAGAGTTTCTACTTCAAAACAAAAATTCCCCCAGTTCGGGATCGATGTGCGCCCAGTAGTGGTTTATAGCTATGGCCCCATGCACAATCCTCCATTGGAGGTATGCCGGCCTCTCGCCAACTGTCTTTCGGGGAACCTTCTGGACCAAAAAACTCAGTCCACCTCAACTCCCTTAGCCCAGAGCCCGCAAGTTCAGCACCTTTACGCAGGTATGATAGAGGTCTTTCGTCCCAGCATCCTGGAACTTGCCCAGGTGAGGGGTTGAGAAAAACAGTTGATGGACCGCTTCTTCCCGCCACTCCCCCACAGATGGGGTAATGGACAGAGAGGGGAAACTGTATTCCTACCCCTCACTCCACTGCTCCCAGAGAGACCGAGCCTGAACCAGCGTCTGATGAGGCAGCACAAACCTCATGCACCACCCTGTCGATGAGTCTGATGGAGGTGATGTTGCTACTCCTTCTCAGGGCTTCACCAGAGATGGCAGTCATCCTCATCAGGTGACCCAATTTAGTGCACCCAGCCTCCCTGAGACTGGCCCTCAGACTGGTAGACTGCAACAGCTGAGTCCCTATGAAGTCATTAAAAAACACGTTCTATAAAGAGCCACATCCCCGGAGTTACTCCCGCAGCCCGCGAACACATCATCACCTGCCACGCCTGCAAGATAGAACTGTAGAATGATGTGAGCCCAGTAAAGTCCATATCCTCAGTCCTCAAAAGAAAGAGCTGTCTGTCATAACCCATCCTCCTCAGCAGCAACCGGGTTGTATCAAGCCAGCTGGGTCCACAGTTACAAAAAGGTTTCTGGGCAGTCTGGATATGAAAGGAGGCAAGTTTATATTGAATATCCACCAGGACCTGGCCCCCTTCAGCAATAGGTAGGTACAGAACTGCTGCCCGAACCTAGTGTCTCCCCGACCAGAAGAAATCCACCATGGCTCTCTGAATGTCCTCCATCAGGCTTCTTGGTGGTACAATGGCAACGAGCTTATGCCAAAGGGTCGAGGCAACCAAGTTATTGGCAACCAAAACTCTTCCCCTATAGGACAGCTGAGGTAGCAACCACCGCCATTTAGACAACCGAGCGCACACCGCCTCACTCCCTCCCAGTTCTTCTGTACAAACCCCTCCAAACCCCAAAACACTCAAAAAAACTTTTAACCCTTCTTTCCCCCACTCAAGTCCCCCTGTGAGACTGGGCACTGGTCTATGACTCCACTGACCCATTAGCAATGCCTCACTCTTAGCCCAGTTCACCTGTGCAGATGTGGCCCTCTCATAAAGGGACAGAGCATCCGAGACGGGTATGGAGCGTCCCATTTCATCCGTCCCGTCTCATGCGGTCCCGTCTCATGCGGAGGTGTGTCCAACGGCAAATTCAGAGGGTCAAAAATACGAAATTGCGATTAATTTTCCAGACGGGTAAAATCGTGACGACATTTGTTGCTATCAATTGAAAAACGTTAATCACTGTTAAAGTAACAATTTTGCCATACATATAGTTTGCTGATTTCTGAATGTTATGGTTGTGTTGTTTCCATATTAACGTAGCTACATCTGATGAAACCTGCATCAGCGACGCATTTCTGCCAACTAACGGCAGGATCTCCTGAGGATGGACAACAAGGATCTGATTCTGCACACAACAAGAACAAGAATACAAAAATAAACATGTTAGACTCTTTCCAAGACTCTTTTTAATTTTATATTCTATATTGTTTTCACACTTCACTGGCATTGCTGCAAATACAACTTATCAGCATGGCGAGAGCATTGGACTGTAGAGCTCTACTGGCGCTGCCTCGGCTGTCGGGTGTCTGAGACCCGGGGCAGAATGCTGTAGGGTCTCTGGGACCTGGGGCTTAACGACACCTGACCAGAGCTCCCTTCACCCTCTCATTTAGAAAAGAGCTGAACTCCATTTTACTTTTCTGTAACAACTGCCCTAAATAAGGGTCAGAGTCTCTATATGTCCAATGTTGGCCTCAAGTTCCATCACTGCTGCATTGATCTTAGCAGTGGAATGGGAGGTGTACTGCTGACAAAAAACCCGAACTTGTGCCTTGTCAACATCCCACCACTGGTTCAAAGAAGCAAAATCTGCTTTTAAATTTCCAAAAGTGCTGAAACGTTTCACAGAATTTGCTTTCTCGTAAAAGCTTATTATTAAAATGCCAGTAGGACTTAATCCTCTTACCTGGCGAGATGATCAGATCCATACACACACAGTGATGATTTGTGAAGCCAACAGGAGTTATGCTACTGCGGGACAGTCTAGAACTAAGGTTCAGTGAAATATAGATCCTATCGAGTCTGGCTGCACACACCCTATTATTAACGACCCTCACCCAAGTGTACTGTCGGGACTGTGGATGTTTGACCCTCCAGGTATCTGGGTGGTTGACGTGAACTCAAATCCAAAGTGAAAAAAAATATATTTATAAAATTTATGTCAAATGACATATAATTATATTGCTTAATATGTGAGTAAATAAAAACTGAATGTGTCCCTTTATAATTCCTCATTTATTTTGTATTTTATTAACTTTTTTGTGTGGTAGTCCCAAATATTGTCCACCGGTGTGACAACATTTTTAATGTTAATATTTAATTCAGAAATTGTGTGACGGATAAGACAAATATTCACAATCCTTATTAGTTTGTCCTAATTATATTCCCACATCAAAAGTAACCAATATAAATTCGCAATCATGTTATTATCTGACTATAAGATGTACACATAGGGACTTTACCCAAAGGTTTAGATTATATTCATTATAATTACTATAAAACCGAACGAAACTTAATTCCATCCTTATATGTGCATAGTGATGATATCATTATTATAGTAGTCAACACTTTTTACATGAATTTGTGCATTAAAATGCCTTTTCCACTTATAACTCAGTGTGTCACACCACAGGACATTCCGTCACACCATTGGACAACAAAAAGTACCGGTATGCCCCTGTTTTCACATTTATTGTTTCTTGTTCAAATTAATTTAAAAAATCATTAAATATATTTACAACTTTATGTTCAAATGTTTGTTGTACAATAAAGTCAGAAGAAAAAAGAAGAAACCAACATTCCCATAAAAAAGACTTGGGAGCCATGGTAACCTTGAGCAACATAACATGAACATGTAAACAAAATTGACCTGGCTTATTACTTTTCTTGTTCAAATTTATTTTAATATTCTCTGAAATAAAAAGGTACAAGTTTTAATTAAAGCTGCAAGCAGCGTAGGACGAGCCCTTGCTCATCTGCGCACATCGGGGTTACTGGCAGACGCCGCTCTTTGCGACCGTGCATTTGCGCGGCACTCAGATACCGCAAGTCGTCACCAATGAAAAGGAAACTCCCTGCTGAGCTCAATGATACCTCACACGAGACTATACAGTGCCTTGCGAAAGTATTCGGCCCCCTTGAAGTTTTCAACCTTTTGACACATTTCAGGCTTCAAACATAAAGATATACAATTTTTATTTTTTGTGAAGAATCACCAACAAGTGGGACACAATTGTGAAGTGGAATGAAATCTATTGGATATTTTAAACTTTTTTAGCAAATAAAAAACTGAAAAGTGGGGCGTGCAAAATGATTGGGCCCCCTTGCGTCAATACTTTGTAGAGCCACCTTTTGCTGCGATTACAGCTGCAAGTCGCTTGGGGTATGTCTCTATCAGTTTTGCACATCGAGAGAGACTGACATTCTTGCCCATTCTTCCTTGCAAAACAGCTGGAGCTCAGTGAGGTTGGATGGAGAGCGTTTGTGAACAGCAGTTTTCAGCTCTTTCCACAGATTCTCGATTGGATTCAGGTCTGGACTTTGACTTGGCCATTCTAACACCTGGATACGTTTATTTGTGAACCATTCCTTTGTGGATTTTGCTGTATGTTTGGGATCATTGTCTTGTTGGAAGATAAATCTCCGTCCCAGTTTCAGGTCTTTTGCAGACTCCAACAGGTTTTCATCCAGAATGGTCCTGTATTTGGCTGCATCCATCTTCCCCCTCAATTTTAACCATCTTCCCTGTCCCTGCTGAAGAAAAGCAGGCCCAAACCATGATGCTGCCACCACCATGTTTGACAGTGGGGATGGTGTGTTGAGGGTGATGAGCTGTGTTGCTTTTACGCCAAACATATAATTTTGCATTGTGGCCAAAAAGTTTGATTTTGGTTTCATCTGACCAGAGCACCTTCTTCCACATGTTTGGTGTGTCTCCCAGGTGGCTTGTGGCAAACTTTAGACGACACTTTTTATGGATATCTTTGAGAAATGGCTTTCTTCTTGCCACTCTTCCATAAAGGCCAGATTTGTGCAGTGTACGACTGATTGTTGTCCTATGGACAGACTCTCCCACCTCAGCTGTAGTTCTCTGCAGTTCATCCAGAGTGATCATGGGCCTCTTGGCTGCATCTCTGATCAGTCTTCTCCTTGTCTGAGCTGAAAGTTTAGAGGGACGGCCAGGTCTTGGTAGATTTGCAGTGGTCTGATACTCCTTCCATTTCAAAATGATGGCTTGCACAGTGCTCCTTGGGATGTTTAAAGCTTGGGAAATCTTTTTGTATCCAAATCCGGCTTTAAACTTCTCCACAACAGTATTACGGACCTGCCTGGTGTGTTCCTTGGTCTTCATGATGCTCTCTGCGCTTTCAACAGAACCCTGAGACTATCACAGAGCAGGTGCATTTATACAGAGACTTGATCACACACAGGTGGATTCTATTTATCACCATTCATGATTTCATGTCACACTATAGGACAGTGCTGTCACACCAGTGGATGTTTTCAGGATCAAGGCCAGTTTGCGGCCTAGCTGTATGAGAGACAGTCTTCAAACCAGACTAACAGTGTAAAGGTTTACATTATTTTCAATAGTCAATCAATATAAATTGATCAAAATGTTCAGATCAATACTTAAATTACGTCACACCAAAGGACAGCATAATGGTTACCATTTCCAACAGTGCATGGAAATAGCCATATTATGAAAATGTTAGAGACAAAACTCACAATGTGTGCAGTCCATGTGCTCCAGTGAGGTCTACTGTACTTCCTGGATGAAGAAGGGCCCCTCTCAGTAATAGGGTGCCCAAATTAATGCCCGATTTATACATAAAGAATGGCGTCACACCAGGTGGACACCAGTTTTGCGGACAAAATGTAATGTGTCATAATTATTCTAAATAGGGACCTTAAAACGTATAACCTTTAGTTTCATTAAGTTAACACTACTTTATCATCTATTCAAGTATTTTAATGGATTTAGACTGATTTTTCATTTTATTACAGTAGTTTTAAGATAAGCAACACCACCCCGGACAGTCACGCCACAGGACAAATGTCATGCTTAAAACAAAATATTTACACATTTGAATTATAATGCTCATTAATTACAGATGTATTAGTTCTGGAAGATTACATTGTATATAAAAACATATATTTTAATGAAATATTATAAATATTTATTTATATTTGTCACCATGAACACAAAAATGGAGCGTCACGTCAACCACCCGTCTACCAGATCCAGCTGTCAAAACTAGGAAAGAACAGTATAAAGAAGAATAAAGTTTAGGTGTCATGATCATTAGAAGTTCTTAGCCTTTTCGAAGTCCTACTGCCTTTGTCCTTTCTAATGGATGTAATGTGCTTTTTGAGGCGATACCGTTTCTTTTTATCCAACAGGTCAAAACCAACCAGTCTTTGCAGAACAGCAACAGATGTGACACATTTGTCTGTGTCTTGGAAGTAATCCGACACTTTCACAGATCTATTAAATGATTCATTCAGAAAACGATCTATCTCCTCTAACGAATACAAATCTGTGCTCTGCTTTACTTCTCCAAGAGAAACAGTATCAGCATCCGACTCATACTCCATGTCCTCACTAGCACATGATGCCTGACTGCTCAGAGGACCCCCACCCTGCTTATCAGTGGTGATCACAGTAGGACCACCCGGAGTACTGGTGGAAGAAACAACCTCAGTTATTCCTGACTCAGAGTCCCTCCCTACCGGCTCCGGAGCCTGCTGCTGGCCTGACGTGCACTGTACCTCCACGTTGTCTATCACACCTGTCGCTACCGCCTCGCTCCCTGCCACGTCCGCAGCACCGCAATGTTCCGCCTCCCCTCCCCCGCCGCAGTCACTTCAGCCGCTGCGGACACGGCACCGGGCTCAACATCAGCCGACCCCGAGCCGCCATCCGCCGCGGATGGAGCCACTGGCGCCGCAGCCTCGCCAACAGGCGGCGCTTGTTGTCTGTGGGGACACGCAAAACGCTTGTGTCCCACACCCCCACACTTAAAACATTTCATCTGCCCAGAGCTGTCATACACCATATAAGACCTGTCACCATGCCTCACTCTGAATGACCCCTCCAGCGTCTGCGTGGCCGAGTCCAGGAACATGAACACCTGTCTCCTCAGAGACTGCACATGCTGCAGTTTGGGATCTTTACATCCCAAAGGCACCGTCTTAAATCCACTCGCAAACTTTCCAAACCGGCGAAGTTCCTTCTCTAACACCTCGCTGGAGATGAACGGCGGAACACCGGACACGGTGATCCGCGTTGAGGGAACCGATAACGGGGAGACCTGCACTAAACTGTCTCTGATAAACACGCCGTTCTCAATCAGCTGATGAACAAGCTGCTCATCCTTCATAAACACCACCACTGCTTTGTTCATTCTGGATGCAAAAGACAACTCGTCATACCCAACCTGCTCACCGACTGCCAACAGAACCTCCTCCACCTTAACATCACCCTCCGGGGGGACTAACCTCACGCCCTGCCGGAGAGTCAGAGGCGACGTCCCGGAGGACGCCATTCCTCCTGAAAAAAGAAACCCGATTCCTAAGCAGACACTCCACAAGAAAAGCTTAACAACTCACCTGATCATACACAAAACCACAGGTCAAAGATACAGTCGGAAATCCAAAAAACAGGGAGAGAAACAGTTCAAAAACTCCGCGCCACTCACACCTCCGCCACCACCACCACTCACGCTCACACACACCGGAACCGGAAGAGGAGAGGAGAGGAGAGGAGAGGAGAGGAGAGGTTTGGTTTTAAAAGTGCCTTTATTGGACCATCGTCAGATCACAAAATTAACTCACAAACATTTACAAAAAAACAACTAAACAAATACAAACAATACAAAAAAAAGTCTGCTGCATTTCATTCAAACCCTGAGCACCAACTCCCCCCCCTCCCCCACGGAGCACAACACACCCTTTACATCCCACACACTACTAAAACCCACCAAATCATCCATCAGTAGGTAATAAGAGTGCTCAACCCTTAGCCGGGCCCTAACCAGCCCCTTCAGCATCGGTGCCGGCTCCACACCGCCCACCCCCTGCCCCTTATTCCTACGGGACAGCCAGATGGCCAGTTTTGCCGTAGCAAACAAAAAATTTAACAGGACGTGAACAGCCTTCTTGGTCTTTGTGTAATGTGGACCAAAAATAAACAACTCCAAAGAAAAAACCTCCCCCGAAACCCTGAACCCACCTTTCCGTGACTCCCAGCACATCAGTCAGTCGAGGACAACCAACAAACAGATGCTCCAGAGTCTCTACTTCAAAACAAAAAACACACCCCTCCCCCAGCTCGGGATCGATGTGCGCCCTGTAGTGGTTTGTAGCTATGGCCCCATGCACAATCCTCCATTGGAGGTCTGCCGCCCGCTTTTCAACGGGCAGCTTGTACAGGGCACGCCAACTGTCTTTCGGGGAACCGTCTGGACCAAACAACTCAGTCCACCTCGACTCCCTTAGCCCAGCCAGAGCCCGCAAGTTCAGCACCTTTACGCAGGTATGATACAGTTCTTTCTTCCCAGCATCCTGAAACTTGCCCAGGTGAGGGGCTGAGAAAGACAGCAGAAGGCCCGCTTCCTCCCGCCACTCCCCACAGATGGGGCAATGGACAGAGAGGGGAAACTGTATTCCCACCCTTCACTCCACTGCTCACATAGAGACCGAGTCTGTACCAAAGTCCGCTGAGGCTGCTCCAGGGCAGCACAAACCTCATGCACCACCCTATCGATGAGTCTGATGGAGGTGATGCCGCTACTCCTCCTCAGGGCTTCACCAGAGACAGCAGTCACCTTCATCAGGTGACCCAGTTTAGTGCACCCAGCCTCCCTGAGACTGGCCCTCAGACTAGCAGACTGCAACACCTTAGTACTTATCAAATCATTAAAAAACAACGGTTCTTCAAAGAGCCACATCCCAGGAGTTTCTCCTGCAGCCCGCGAACATGACATCACCTGCCACGCCTGCAGGACAGAACTGTAGAACGACGTCAGCCCAGTAAGGTCGATATCCTCAGTCCTCAAAAGAAAGAGCTGTCTGTCATAGCCCATCCGCCCAGCTCTCCTCAGCAGCAATCGGGCCGTATCAAGCCAGCTGGGTCCACAGTTATACAAAAGTTTCTGGGCAGTCTGGATACGAAAGGAGGCAAGTTTCGACTGGATATCCACCAGCCCCTGGCCCCCTTCAGCAACAGGTAGGTACAGAACTGCGGCCCGAACCCAGTGCTTCCCTGACCAGAAGAAATCCACCATGGCTCTCTGAACGTCCTCCATCAGGCTCCTCGGTGGTACAAGGGCAACAAGCTTATGCCACAGGGTCGAGGCAACCAAGTTATTGGCAACCAAAACTCTTCCCCTATAGGACAGCTGAGGTAGCAACCACCGCCATTTAGACAACTGAGCGCACACCTTCTCCCTCACTCCCTCCCAGTTCTTCTGCACAAACCCCTCCGTACCCAAAAACACCCCTAAAACTTTTAACCCTTCCTTCCTCCACTCAAGTCCCCCAGGCAGACTGGGCACCGCTGTATTTCTCCACCGACCCACCAGCAATGCCTCACTCTTAGCCCAGTTCACCCGTGCAGATGTGGCCCTCTCATAAAGTGACAGAGCATCCTGCAAACTCTGAACATCCTCCTGACTGCGAACCAAAACATTGACATCATCGGCATAAGCCGAAACAGTAAGAGGACGCACCATACCTAAAGACCCCAGCAGGAAAAGGCCGCTGAGTCTAGCCCTCATCCTGCACAAGAGAGGCTCAATTGCCAAAGTATACAGCTGTCCCGATATAGGGCAACCCTGTCGTATCCCTCTCTGCACAAGAATGGGCCGACTCAGCCCTGCCCCCATCTTCAACAAACACTGTGCACCATTATACAATAAACCAACCCAAGACAGAAACCCATCACCAAAACCAAAAGCTCTCAGTGCAGAAAACAAATAGGAGTGATCCACCTTATCAAATGCTTTTTCCTGGTCCAAAGAGATAATACCAACATTAAAATCATACAATTTACACACATCAAGAACGTCCCGAACACAGAAAATATTGTCCATGACTGACCGATCAGGAACACAATAAGATTGGTCAGAGTGTATGATAAGTTCCAGGACAACCTTCAGTCTGTTAGACAATGCCCTGGAAAGTACTTTATAATCCGTGCAGAGGAGGGAAACTGGGCGCCAGTTCTTAAGCAAAGTCAGATCGCCTTTTTTGGGCAGCAGAGACAACACTGCTCGCTGACAGGAAACAGGAAGAAACCCCGTCCTACTCCCCTCCATAAAAACCTCATGAAGGTCAGATCCAATCGTACTCCAGAACCGTTGATAAAAATCCGTGGAGAGACCGTCAATCCCCGGTGCCTTTCCCGAGGTCATCTGGTGGACCGCAGTAGTCAGCTCCTCCAGAGTCAGCTCGCAATCCAGAGCAGCCTTCTCGTCGAGACTGAGCTGAGGAAGACCCTCCAGGAGCTCCTCGCGACCCCGCATGCTGCACTGTTGGGCCCCAAAGAGGTCAGCATAGAACTCCATTGCATGGTTTCTCATCTCACCAGGGCTGGAGGTTACTCTGCCTCCTGGAAGCTGAAGACATGCCATCTGCTTCTCTGTGCCACCGATCTCTCCAGATCAAAGAAGAAGGCGCTTGGGGCATCCATGTCTCTTAACTGGAGGAAACGACACCTGACCAGAGCCCCCTTCACCCTCTCATTTAGAAAAGAGCACAACTGCCCTAAAGAGGGGTCAGAGTCTCTTTGTAAGACCTCTTCTATACGTCCAATGTTGGCCTCAAGTTCCATCACTGCCGCATTGATCTTAGCAGTGGAATGGGAGGTGTACTGCTGACAAAAAACCCGAACTTGTGCCTTGCCAACATCCCACCACTGCTTCAAAGAAGCAAAATCTGCTTTTCTATTTTTCCAGCACTTCCAAAAATGCTGAAATGAGTCACAAAACTTACTGTCCCGTAAAAGTTTATTATTAAAATGCCAGTAGGACTTAATCCTCTTACCTGGCAAGATAATCAGATCTATACATACACAGTGATGATCCGTGAAGCCAACAGGAGTTATGCTACTGCAGGACAGTCTAGAACTAAGGTTCAGTGAAACATAGATCCTATCGAGTCTGGCTGCACACACCCTATTATTAATGACCCTCACCCAAGTGTACTGTCGGGACTGTGGATGTTTGACCCTCCAGGTATCTACCAGATCCAGCTGGTTAATAATGCTAGTCAGACTCTGAGCTGAAAGTGGGTGAGCCTCCTCGCCTATCCTGTCCACAGTGAAATCAGGAGTACAGTTAAAATCACCACCAACAACCAGCTGGTCCTGATGGTACTTATTCAGTTCATCTTTTAACTGTGTGAAAAAAGTCACCCTCTCAGGCCCCTGATTAGGGGCGTAAGACATTAACAAAACAAAACACAGAGCTCTCTATCTCTGCCCTGACAACCAGCAGGCGTCCCTTTACCACCTCAGTGGAAGATATGATGTTAACACCCGCTGCCGCCTTAAACAAAACAGCAACCCCTGCACTAACATTAGTACCATGGCTAAGAGCATAGGGACCCCCCCACCAAATACCCCAGTCAGTCTAAATAGCTGGGTCAGAATGGGTTTCCTGCAAAAACAGCACATCAATCCTTTTCTGACTAGAAACCTCAGAAACCAAAGCCGTCTTATGACTGTCTCTCCCACCGTTGATATTAAGAGATCCTATTTTAAGGCTCCTCATAGAAAAGTCAGAAAAAGAAACAGACAAGTCGAAACAAGGAGAGAACAGTATAAAGAAGAATAAAGTTTAGGTGTCATGATCATTAGAAGTTCTTAGCCTTTTCAAAGTCCTACTGCCTTTGTCCTTTCTAATGGATGTAATGTGCTTTTTGAGGCGATACCGTTTCTTTTTATCCAACAGGTCAAAACCAACCAGTCTTTGCAGAACAGCAACAGATGTGACACATTTGTCTGTGTCTTGGAAGTAATTCGACACTTTCACAGATCTATTAAATGATTCATTCAGAAAACGATCTATTTCCTCTAACGAATACAAATCTGTGCACTGCTTTACTTCTCCAAGAGAAACAGTATCAGCATCCGACTCATACTCCATGTCCTCACTAGCACATGATGCCTGACTGCTCAGAGGACCCCCACCCTGCTTATCAGTGGTGATCACAGTAGGACCACCCGGAGTACTGGTGGAAGAAACAACCTCAGTTATTCCTGACTCAGAGTCCCTCCCTACCGGCTCCGGAGCCTGCTGCTGGCCTGACGTGCACTGTACCTCCACGTTGTCTATCACACCTGTCGCTACCGCCTCGCTCCCTGCCACGTCCGCAGCACCGCAATGTTCCGCCTCCCCCCCCGCCGCAGTCACGTCAGCCGCTTCGGACACGGCACCGGGCTCAACATCAGCCGACCCCGAGCCGCCATCCGCCGCGGATGGAGACACTGGCGCCGAAGCCTCGCCATCAACCGGCGCTTGTTGTCTTTGGGGACACGCAAAACGCTTGTGTCCCACACCCCCACACTTAAAACATTTCATCTGCCCAGAGCTGTCATACACCATATAAGACCTGTCACCATGCCTCACTCTGAATGACCCCTCCAGCGTCTGCGTGGCCGAGTCCAGGAACATGAACACCTGTCTCCTCAGAGACTGCACATGCTGCAGTTTGGGATCTTTACATCCCAAAGGCACCGTTTTAAATCCACTCGCAAACTTTCCGAACCGGCGAAGTTCCTTCTCCAACACCTCGTCGGAGATGAACGGCGGAACACCGGACACGGTGATCCGCGTTGAGGGAACCGATAACGGGGAGACCTGCACTAACATGTCTCTGATAAACACGCCGTTCTCAATCAGCTGATGAACAAGCTGCTCATCCTTCATAAACACCACCACTGCTTTGTTCATCCTGGATGCAAAAGACAACTCGTCATACCCAACCTGCTCACCGACTGCCAACAGAACCTCCTCCACCTTAACATCACCCTCCGGGGGGACTAACCTCACGCCCTGCCGGAGAGTCGGAGGCGGCGTCCCGGAGGACGCCATTCCTCCTGAAAAAAAAAAAAAAACCCGATTCCTAAGCAGACACTCCACAAGAAAAGCCTAAGAAACTTACCTGATCATACACAAAACCACAGGTCAAAGATACAGTCGGAAATCCGATAATCAGGGACAGAAACAGTTCAAAAACTCCGCGCCACACACTCCTCCACCACCACCACCACTCATGCTCACACACACTGGAACCGGAAGAGGAGAGGAGAGGAGAGGAGAGGAGAGGAGAGGAGAGGAGAGGAGGGAGAGGAGAGGCAGGAGATGGGGAGAGGAGAGGAGAGGAGGAGAGGAGGAGAGGAGAGGAGGAGAGGAGAGGAGGAGAGGAGGAGGAGAGGAGAGGAGGAGAGGAGAGGAGAGGAGGAGAGGAGAGGAGGAGGCATCAGGACAGTTAGGGTTGTTGGTACATGGATTAGCATCCTGCAGGCAACTGACTGATAGTCCAAACGCATCAGTATTAGATACACACACACACACACACACACACACGCACGCACATACTATGTAGAAGAGACAATATTTGACAGCAGGCTGTGTCAATGTGAAGAGAAACTATATGGCAAATTTCAATAAAATATAAACAAAAATATGTGTGTGTGTATGTATGTATGTATGTATGTATGTATATATATATATATATATAAAATCCCCCTCTCCCCCTTGTGGGGGGGTATGTGTGTATGTGTCATCTTCAAGCTCGGGTCCTCTACCAGAGGCCTGGGAGTTTGAGGGTTCTGTTCCTAGGACTGCACTCTTCTGGACAGAGACCTCTGTCCAGTGTGTGTGTGTATGTGTCATATTATATATATATATATAGAGGCCTATATTGAGGTATATGTTCCTATATATATATATACATATATATATATATATATATATATATATATATATATATATATATATATATATATATATATATATATATATATATATATATATATATATATATATATATATACATATACACACACACACTGGACAGAGACCTCTGTCCAGTCTCTGCAGTTGAAAAAATAAGCGATATATATAAACGTTTATATATATATATATATGTCTATATAAAACGTTTTTTATGTTTTATTTTTTCAAAGAAATGGAAGTTTTGTTTGAATTCCAGGATACATCTTTTGATATCTGTAAAGAGTCTCGAGATAACTCCTGTTATGATGTGATAAATAAAATTGTAATTGAATTAAAATGAACATAATAGAACATATCTTCTTGAATAAAAAAATGATCAAACTAACTATCACTATTGGCAAACCTACATGGCAAAATAGTTGCTGTATAATTTTGTGCTGTTGTTATTTTGTTGCTATGAACATGTATATGGACCAACAGTCGGACCAATAATCACTATCATAACTATAACTGGCCATATGGAAACAAGATGAAAACAGTCCCACCTGAAGCCCTTCGCTAATGGTAGAGTTGCAGTTGAAAAAATAAGCGATTTTGTAAAAAATAAAGCGATTAGACATAATGTAATAATTGTTGCAAGCGCCCTGCTCTTACAAAGTGGAGCATTTAATCTCTCACATGAAATAGAATTGTCATTGTTATTTTCCCCGTAGGACTCAATCAATTCATATTATTATTATTATAATTATTATTATTATTATTATTATTATTATCCTGTGACATTCATTATGAATATTGCCTTGTGTATGTCTAATAGGGTGTCAAACATACGGCCCGGGGGCCAGAAGTGGCCCTCCACAGGGTCCCATCAGGCCCACTGGATGACTTTACAAAGTGGGAAAATTGCAGAGAAGTAATTCATTCTAATTCCAAATTTATGACTTTAATCTCAGGGATTGAGATTATGCCCCTCCCCCCCCCCTCCCTCCTGGGTCCCGGGTCCCGGGTCCCGGTCTCTAACAGGATTGGCTGAACAACGCTGTGGAACCAGAAGCAACTGACAGAAACTGTGTCTGACTCTATTATCTCTAATAATTAGAAATATTCTTAATATTATCCTATGATGTTTCTCTCAGTGCCTCTTGTATTATGACACTCACATCACCATCACAGAAATATAAATAATAATACTTTAATTTGATTTAATCAAATTATGGAACCTTTATATTTCTTTTTTAAACTGACCAGAGGGTGAAATGAGAGGATGTGAATGCTGATGGATATTTGGCTTTGATAAACAAAGATATGGATATGATGGATATGATGGAGCGTTTTAGCAGTTGGTTATCCTTTATAATAAACCTTGCTTAAAAAATATATATATAAATATTATTTACATTACTATTTACATATTTCTTCCTGTAAATGTAAAATTTCCAGTTTACCACTGCCATAACTCTAATGCATCACTAAATGTTAGATTCATAAAGCCCCCCCCCCACACACACACACACACACACACTGCCTCATTGTGACATCACTATTAATTCCAATGGTATGCTAATTACAGATATTTTAATTATAGATATGATATTATAGATATTTACATTCAGAACAGCACAGGAGTCATTCATCAGATCTGGGAAATAAGAAGAAAAACAACAGAATACAATACATAATGCCAGCTCTGATGAATATTTTGAATAATTTGATGCTCTACTCCCTGTTTGACAAAGCCGGCCGGCCGGCCTGCAGGGAGCAGGCCCGTGTTGGTTTAACAAACACTGGAAGCCTGCGGATCAGACACAGCCCCCCGGCCCCCCCGGGCCCCCCCCGCCCCCCAGCTGAGCACACAGCCTATATATATATTATAGTTGTATATAGTGTGTATTACTGCAGCAGTCTGAGGACCTGATTAGGATCACGAGCCACTGATTTCTTCTTCTGTGTTGGGAAATTATTTACCCAAAAATATAGATTTACATTCGATATAGAAATGTGTTAGTACTGGTAGTGGAGAGAGCTTACTGCTGGTAGTGGGCCCGGCAGTACACCGTGCTGTCTCTGATGAAGCAGGTGGCGGTGAGCGGCCTCTGGCACGCGGCGCACTGCAGACACCCCTCGTGCCAGGACGCGCCGCTGACCCGCATCAGGAAGCGGTCTGAGATGATCCGCGTGCAGCCCTCACACACACAGGCCCCGCCTGGCAGACACAGAGCAGGGTCACAGAGTCACCTGAGTCATGGTGCAGTACTACAACACCTAAAATACCTAACCCCATTCTCTGGAGCAGATGCTGAGTGGTCAGAGTGGGGGGGAACGCTGATTTGGTGGTTTCACCATATCTGTTGGTGGACCATCATGTGCTTTTCATTTTAATTTCTTTGTTCTTTGGCCTTTTGCAGTTGGACTACTGCATTGTTCTACAAGTACCTAATATACTGACATCCAGTATTGTAGTACTTGCACTACTATATTCACTGTTTTCTTTGTGTTCTCTAATGTCTGATGAATGCTCCGTTATGTGGAGTGATTATGATCTGAAACATTGTTTGATTATCAGATTTTTGGTGAATATAGTTTGAGTGAAACTCATGAGTCATGTTTCATTAAAGGAAATGTGATATGTGTTGTACGATATGAATAAATAAAGGCAACATTTACCCAGCATGCTCTGTGCTCACTGTGTTTGTTCACACGCTTTTATTAGAAGACAACACCACAGTATGTCGGGTATTTATATATCATCATTTACACTTCACTAACTCCTCCTGTGATGATGTTTCAAGGCTGCCCAATGTGGGGGCTGGGGGCCGAGTTGGGCCCCGTCCCCCTTTGTTTTGGCCCGTCATAGCTTTGGACATGCTCATGCTTATTCTCCTGTTTATTAGGAAACGGCTGTAAAATCCTAACAGTAGCCTAATGAAATGTACATTTAGTGCAGTAAAAAGTACTTCATCTGAGTTTTACTTCATTTCAAAGGTCAACAACATTTAAACATCTTTCTGCTCCCAAAGAATGCACATGGATCATCTCTGCAAATGAATATATATATATATATATATATATATATATATATATATATATATATATATATATATATATATATATATATACACTGTTAGGCAGATTAAAGAGCAGTGACAACATTTTATTTTAGATTTAGAATGTCATTCTCCTTGATATAAAATATTTTAACATAGTTTCATTTTAAACTAATAAAAAACCTCTCTTTTTTCATCCCGATACCCTCCTGGTCCTTCATATAAGGACTAAAGTCTAGTAGGACTGGTCCAGAGAGAGACTCACCTCTCTCTTCTGTCTGAATGTCGCTCAACATGGTGGAACCCGAGGCAGGAGGAGGCTGCTCAGTCCGGCTCGGTCCCGCTCGGTCCCGCTCGGTCCCGGCCTTTATAGTCCCGCTCGGTCCTACTATATCCCAGCCTTTATAGTCTCGCTCGGTCCGGGTCGGTCTGTCCCGGTCTGTGTAGTCCCGGTCTGTCCCGCTCTGTCTCGGTCTTCGAGGTCTGTCCCGGTGTGTGTAGTCCCGGTCTGTGGGGCTCTGTCCCGGGCTGTGGGGGTCTGTCGGGTCCCTCTCACCTGTGGATGGTGCAGGCTCGCGCTGCGGCTCCGCCAGAGGGAGGTCTGGGGGAGTTGTGTTTCCGGGAGCTGAGATGCCGAGATGATGGAGATCAGGAGAGACCCGCAGTCCCGGACCCGCCTTCAGACACACACACACACACACACACACACACACACACACACACACACACACACACACACTTCTGAACTGACTTCTCCACTGGCAGGACTTTACTCTGAAACTTGTGCGCGTACTTCTTCTGCACAGAGGCTATTTTACAGGTATTTAAAGAATATATATATATATATATATATATATATATATATATATATATATATATATATATATATATATATATATATTATAGTTGTATATAGTGTGTATTACTGCAGCAGTCTGAGGACCTGATTAGGATCACGGGCCACTGATTTCTTCTTCTGTGTTGGGAAATTATTTACCCAAAAATATAGATTTACATTCGACTGAATTTTAAAATATGAAAAGTATAAATGAAACTTTTAGTGTAATCGATATGCATGTTGGCTCTATTGGGATTCTGCTGGGGAAATAGGCCCAGGCCGATCTAAATTTCAATATATCCTATAATGAAATATATTTAGATTAGATTAGATTATACTTTATTCATCCCACAACGGGGAAATTTTGTTATTACAGCAGCAGCATTTTTTTCAATAACAGCAGCGGTTTTATTATATATTATCATATCGGCCTATGGTCGCACCATGATACCATCTCGAAATATTACCCATGTTTAATATATAAATCTCTATCCATGTGTAGAATCTAAAAACACAGAACGCTGTGTGTAATAACAGAGATAGATTCACATTCAGTCCATAAAAATAATAACAATATTACTACATTTGACTATTTATACTTATGCATTTATTGTTAGTTTATCTTTGGTGTATTGTACTTCCCTGTCCACTGCAGTGTGAATGTCCCTATTGTGGGAATAATAATAATAATAATAATAATAATAATAATAATAATAATAATAATAATAGATTTTGAATCTTGAATCCTGACGGAGATTCCGCATATGACTCGCGCTGATAAAACGCTCCCCCCTACGCCTGTTTTTCACAATAGCTTCCATATTAATATTCATCTTTTAATATGAGTGGTTCCAGCGATGTGAAGGTCATGATGCAGGCCAGACCCGTTGCCGGCCTAGCTCAGATATGGTTGTGTTAATAATGACAAATATGAAATATGGTCCGACTCAGATGCCGAGGACAGAACTGGAGATACATATCACACACGGCTGCATGTTATAGGCCTACATTATGTTTATGAAGCCTGTTTATGGGAGAAATGGCACAGCAAAATGAATTATGTTAAACTGAGAAACAAAGATATGCTGTAGAATTAGAACTGTTCCGAGAGTCTCCAACAAAATCGATTTCAAAATATAAAAAAGACCATGACACATCCTGATTTATAGTTTCAGCTCGAGAACCAATCAGATTTCACCCGGAACTTAAAGACACGATGGGAGTTATGAATGAGGTAATTATGGAAGCATGTCAATAAACAGGCTCGCTTCGTTACTTTATGCTGAAACATTTCTACACATGCTTCTTTCATTTGGACAACGAAACTCCTGGGGTGGGGGTGGGGGCCCATGCTGCCCCCCGGTGGTCAACACTGGAACAACATGGAGCTTAGAAAGACCTAGAAATGAGTGGTTTCTAGGTCCCCCACCCCCCCACCCCCCCCTATATCTTTATAGAAGACCTAGAAATGAGTGGTATGACATGTATACATTGTCATACCCCCCCCCCAGCTGATTACAACATGAAAGGCCCTGAACGCCACACAGGGCTTTTACTTCTTCTGGCTGATTAGAGCAGGAGAGTTAAACTCCGTTTCACTACGGGCCACTCATGGAAAATGAGAATCATGAAGGCCAAGACATGTTTAGTTTGTTGACATGATTTATTTACTGCAAAAATTAACATATCTTTGACTGTATTGTTGCATGTCTCATAAAGTTTGGTCAACATAACTAACAACGGTAGAGTTTAGCCAATAGCAACACAAGGAATTATTATTACATTTTCAAAAAGCAGTGATCAAAACATGAGGAATGTGACAAGAGCGGAGGCCTGTTGCATGAAACTAGGATAAGGGATTAAGCCGGGATATTCAAGTTATCCTGGATGAATTTAGCTTTGACTCGGTTGCACGAAACCAGATTGAATTAAACCCAGCCAAGTAACCATGGAGATTTATTCTTTGGCTAGCCTGGTCCAGAGCAGGCTAACAGCCAGGCTAAGATTAATCCTGGAGTCTCATGTGTCAAATCAGCTGCCGTCTGATCCCAAATAAACGTGTTTAACAGTTATTCCGTTGTCTTCTGCATGTCTTCTGCTTTATTTTCATTAACATGCATTAGCCTACTTGTCACTATTGTTGTCGCGAGTTTGATTTAAACCCTACTACAGCTGTTTAGATGGTTAGAAATGGTTGCACTGGCACCCTGATGCGGAGTGGGACTTCCCGGTGGGACGGTACTGTGTCGAGGCTGCCTGGTGTGTGGCCGCTGCCCGGTGGCCGCTGCCCGGTGGCCGCTGCCCGGTGGCCGCTGCCCGGTGGCCGCTGCCCGGTGGCCGCTGCCCGGTGGCCGCTGCCTGCCGGCAGACCTGCGAGTCGCGTCAGTGTCCTCTCTCTCTGTAAAAGTAGAGATGAGCAGCGCAGCGTCCGTGGTCTCAGCTTCAGGTTTATACAGGACGCTCCGGAGATTAAGTGTGACGACATTAATGTAGCGATAGTCCCAGATGATATTAATGTAGCGATATTCCCAGATGATATTAATGTAGTGATATTCCCAGATGATATTAATGTAGTGATATTCCCAGATGATATTAATGCAGCGATATTCCCAGCTGATATTAATAGCAGACTGGTCAGAGACCAATACATTCATGATTTCATGTTCTTGTTGCTTATCCTTCTCTAATAAAGGACAGTTTGTGTGACTCCTTAATATGTAGGCCTGATGTTTTTATTATAGCTTACATTGGTTTCATAACCTTCTCATTAGTCTCCCATCCCTGGACCAATAACGTGGCCTATATACAGGATGTATGTAGTGGAGTTATCATTCATCACACCGGGAACACCACAATGCTTCTTAATATTTTTATTTTGGTGCGGTCACTTCAATTTCAATTTCAATTTCAATTTATTTATAGTATCAATTCACAACAAGAGTTATCTCAAGACACTTTACAGTTAGAGTAGGTCTAGACCACACTCCAGAATTTACAAGGACCCAACAGTTTCCTCCAGAGCAAGCAACAGTGCGACAGTGGCGAGGAAAAACTTCCTTTTAGGCAGAAACCTCGGTCAGACCCAGGCTCTTGGTAGGCGGTGTCTGACGGGCCGGTTGGGGTTAGAATGAAAAGTGGCAGTTACAATCCCAAAAAAATAGTAGTTGTTGGTAGTCCTTTGTAGTCGGCATAGCAGAGCGTAGCAGGAAGAACATGGCATCGCAGGACGTGTAGCGGGACCATGGCGACAGCTGCAACCATGATTTTGGGGCCTCCCTGATCCGAGGAAACATGCTGGGGGAAAAAGAACATAAGGACTCCGGGGTATGACTCCCCAGAGCTAGGTTAGTAACAAGCATTTCTGGGACATGGATGCACATAATTGGAAAGATAGAAAGATAGAGGAGAGAGGAACTAGGTGTGTCACAGGAAGTCCCAGCTGTCTAAAACTATTACAGCATAACCAGGAGAGACAGTGTAAAGAGAGGAGCCTGGTCAGGCTACAACTCTCCCCAAACCCTCCCTTGGTTAGGGTAGGGGGAGAGACACTTAGGGTCAGGAGGGTCAGGGTTAAGGTCAGGAAGGTCAAAGTGGGGGATGGGATACAAACCCTGGTTAGGGTAGGGGGAGAGAAAATTAGGGTTAGAGTCAGGAAGGTTAGAGAGGGGGATGAGATACAAACCCTGGTTAGGGTAGGGCATATTATTATATATGCCCTAACTATAAGCTTTATCAAAAAGGAAAGTCTTAAGCCTACTCTTAAATGTGGAGACGGTGTCTGCCTCCCGAACCCAGACTGGAACCTGGTACCACAGGAGAGGAGCCTGATGCTGTGCTATGATTAACTCTAAATCCTGAATGAAAATCCTCAAATAAGCTGTTGCTATGCAGAAAGTCACAAAGCTGTTTGGCGACTGCTTTCTCAAGAATCTTAGAGAGAAATGGAAGATTGGATATAGGTCTATAGTTGGCTAAAACATCTGGATCAAGGTTGGGCTTTTTCAGAAGAGGTTTAATTACAGCTACTTTAAAGTGCTGTGGTACATAGCCTGTTAATAAAGACAGATTGGTTATATCTAGTAGAGAAGTGTTGACTAAGGGTAAAGCTTCTTTAAGTAGCCTAGTCGGGATGGGATCTAAGAGGCAGGTTGATGGTTTAGATGAAGAAATAATTGAATTAAATTGATAAAGATCAAGTGAAGCAAAGCAGTCTAAACATATATCTGGTTTTACAGCTGTTTCTAAGGTTCCTGAGTTTAGAGATAAGTCAGTGGCAGTTAAAGGCAGGTCTTTAATTTTGCTTCTAATAGTTATAATTTTATCATTGAAGAATCTCATAAAGTCGTTACTACTAAGAGCTATGGGAATACTTGGCTCAGTAGAGCTGTGACCTTCCGCTAGCCTGGCTACAGTGCTGAAAAGAAACCTGGGGTTGTTCCTATTTTCCTCTATTAATGACGAGTAGTATGCCGCTCTGGCATTACGGAGGGCCTTCCTATACGTTCTAAGACTATCTTGCCAAATTAAACGAGAATTTTCTAGTTTGGAAGAACGCCAAATCTTCTCAAGTTTCCGCGATATTTGCTTTAATTTGCGAGTTTCAGTGTTATACCATGGAGCTAACCGTCTTTGTTTTATTATCTTCTTCTCAGCGAGCCTGCTGCACTATCAACAAAATGATTGATTTGGGAGGGACTGAAATTAGCATAGGAGTCCTCCGTTACTTTGTGACTTGGTAATGAATTAAATGCTGATGGAATCACATCCTTAAATTTAGCTACAGCACTATCAGATAGACATCTTGTAAAGCAGGTTTTGCCTAATGGCGTGTAGTTCAGCAGTATAAACTCAAAAGTTATCAAACAGTGGTCAGATAGAAAGGGATTCTGTGGGAACACTATTAAATGTTCAATTTCAACACTATATACCAGAACAAGATCACTTGTCAGAAGAATAAAAAACATGAATATTGTTTTACAAATGCTCACAGCGTGTAGGCCTATTGAAGTTATTTACTTCTTTTTCTAGTTGTTGTCCCTTTCTGATTGTTCTGTATGAACATTAATTGTACAAAGAATTAGATATATCTTATAGAGATTTGTGCATATGGTTGTAAAACTCGCGTTGTGAATAAGGGCTTGAAATTAAACCTAGTCATAGGGTCCATTTCCCGAGGAACATTATTCCCTCTGCTCACTTTTAAGGCAAAGGCTAAATAATAATACATTTTATTTATATAGTGCTTTACATGGTAGGCTAAATAATAATACATTTTATTTATATAGTGCTTTACATGGTAGGCTTGTCAAAGACACTTTACAGTAAAACCAGCACATTTATCACATAAAAACAGAAACATGAAACTATATTTAAAGCAATTCAAACACAGCGTAGCCTACAACTTAGTAAAAATGTGGAGTGACTATAGGCTAAGGAGATATTTTTACACCCTCACACATTCAGTCGGTCCGCTATGTTGGGCTTTTTCTCTCCGTTTGATAAGAGCCGTATTTCCCTTTCTGCATATTATATTCTTCCCCTCCTCGTTACTTTCCATTAGAAGCTGCTGCTCATTGGGTGAAACATATGGCGCATGCGTCTTCTCCATCTCTGCATCAGTAAATCTGTGATCGATACCGTGGTCTATTTGAGAAAGCCGTGAACGTGGACTTATCCCAGCTATCTACACCTGGCTTGACATAGCTTCACCTGTTCATCCTGGCTCGGCAAACGTGCAACCGATTAAGCCGTGATGAGCGGATCACACTAAGTCAAGCTGCGCTTTTTCATTTATCCTGGATATCTTTATTCTACTTTCGTGAAATAGGCCCCTGATGTCCAATAATATCCCAGATATCCTGAGCTGGGGGGTTACTCTCACACATTATGTGCGCAAACTGAAGACTTTATATACAGAATAAATGGTGAAACTCCCAGAAAGCGTGTGTCATGTGGATGCGTTGTTGTCATTCCTCAGCTTTAATAAGAACAGAAAAAATACCTACAAGTTAAAAATGATCATATATATCAAATAGAATTAAAAAAACAATCTGTCCATAATGGAACTTTATCTGCAGCACGCTTGGGGCCCCTGGGGGCCGATGGCTGCCTACAGCTCATTGTGCTCATTCTCCAGCAGCTGTTGTATCAAAGCCATAGGAGTAGATTTTAGCGGGGGTGCAGGGGATTTATACTTTTAGTGCTTTTTGTTAACAACTTGTACCTGATACTGATACTACTTTGGAATATGCAGAACGGTTTGAACAATACAGGAGAAGAATTAAATTAGATTCAATATCAGTATACATACAATGAAATCCCCCAGAGTGGGAAATAGAAGTGTTTGAACCCCCGTGTTTAAACCAAACCTACGGCCTTGATCAAACAGGTCTGGCCCCCCCCCATCAGAAGCCGCTGACTGCCTGTAAGTGGGTCCCAGAGCAGTCTCTTTGGTGGCCCACACACTCACCTCCATCAGATTAACAAGCTGCGGGAAGTGTTCAGCAGCTGGCGTCCCTGTCAACACGGTTTATAATGTGTATGAAGTCAGGGGTGGAAAGTCTTAGAGACGCTGTGGGGGAACCCACACAAAGCACTCTGGGTAGCTGTGTGCCACACGCTGCAATAAAGTAGAGACCATGTTGTACACCCATGTGCTGGCGGTCTGTGTAGTATTAAGAGTCCTGTACCCGACATTCAGAACAGACGCATATCTGCTGTGTAAAGATAGAGTAGTAATGGATGGAGTCCCTCTCGCTCTGTGTGGGCTGTACGCTCAGCTCCTCTCTTCATTGTTTCTATGGCTGATTCACTGAGTGCATGTGAGTGCATGGTGTGAGTGCATGGTGTGAGTGCATGTGAGTGCATGGTGTGAGTACATGGTGTGAGTGCATGATGTGAGTGCATGTGAGTGCATGGTGTGAGTGCATGATGTGAGTGCATGTGAGTGCATGGTGTGAGTACATGGTGTGAGTGCATGGTGTGAGTGCATGGTGTGAGTGCATGGTGTGAGTACATGTGAGTGCATGGTGTGAGTACATGTGAGTATATGGTGTGAGTGCATGGTGTGAGTGCATGTGAGTGCATGGTGTGAGTACATGGTGTGAGTGCATGATGTGAGTGCATGTGAGTGCATGGTGTGAGTGCATGATGTGAGTGCATGTGAGTGCATGGTGTGAGTACATGGTGTGAGTGCATGGTGTGAGTGCATGGTGTGAGTACATGTGAGTGCATGGTGTGAGTACATGTGAGTGCATGGTGTGAGTACATGTGAGTGCATGGTGTGAGTGCATGTGAGTGCATGGTGTGGGTACATGTGAGTGCATGGTATGAGTGCATGGTGTGAGTGCATGGTGTGAGTACATGTGAGTGCATGGTGTGAGTGCATGGTGTGAGTACATGGTGTGAGTGCATGATGTGAGTGCATGATGTGAGTGCATGTGAGTGCATGGTGTGAGTACATGGTGTGAGTGCATGGTGTGAGTGCATGGTGTGAGTACATGTGAGTGCATGGTGTGAGTGCATGGTGTGAGTACATGTGAGTGCATGGTGTGAGTGCATGTGAGTGCATGGTGTGAGTACATGTGAGTGCATGGTGTGAGTACATGTGAGTGCATGGTGTGAGTGCATGGTGTGAGTACATGGTGTGAGTACATGTGAGTGCATGGTGTGAGTGCATGTGAGTGCATGGTGTGAGTACATGTGAGTGCATGGTGTGTGCATGGTATGAGTGCATGGTGTGAGTGCATGGTGTGAGTACGTGAGTGCATGATGTGAGTGCAAGTGAGTGCATGGTGTGAGTACATGGTGTGAGTGCATGGTGTGAGTACATGTGAGTGCATGGTGTGAGTGCATGGTGTGAGTACATGTGAGTGCATGGTGTGAGTGCATGGTGTGAGTACATGTGAGTGCATGGTGTGAGTGCATGGGAGTGCATGGTGTGAGTACATGGTGTGAGTGCATGATGTGAGTGCATGTGAGTGCATGGTGTGAGTGCATAATGTGAGTACATGTGAGTGCATGGTGTGAGTACATGGTGTGAGTGCATGGCGTGAGTGCATGGTGTGAGTACATGTGAGTGCATGGTGTGAGTGCATGGTGTGAGTACATGTGAGTGCATGGTGTGAGTGCATGGTGTGAGTGCATGGTGTGAGTACGTGAGTGCATGATGTGAGTGCATGTGAGTGCATGGTGTGAGTACATGGTGTGAGTGCATGGTGTGAGTGCATGGTGTGAGTACATGTGAGTGCATGGTGTGAGTGCATGGTGTGAGTACATGTGAGTGCATGGTGTGAGTGCATGTGAGTGCATGGTGTGAGTACATGGTGTGAGTGCATGATGTGAGTGCATGTGAGTGCATGGTGTGAGTGCATGATGTGAGTGCATGTGAGTGCATGGTGTGAGTACATGGTGTGAGTGCGTGGTGTGAGTGCATGGTGTGAGTACATGTGAGTGCATGGTGTGAGTGCATGGTGTGAGTACATGTGAGTGCATGGTGTGAGTGCATGGGAGTGCATGGTGTGAGTACATGGTGTGAGTGCATGATGTGAGTGCATGTGAGTGCATGGTGTGAGTGCATAATGTGAGTACATGTGAGTGCATGGTGTGAGTACATGGTGTGAGTGCATGGCGTGAGTGCATGGTGTGAGTACATGTGAGTGCATGGTGTGAGTGCATGGTGTGAGTACATGTGAGTGCATGGTGTGAGTGCATGGTGTGAGTGCATGGTGTGAGTACGTGAGTGCATGATGTGAGTGCATGTGAGTGCATGGTGTGAGTACATGGTGTGAGTGCATGGTGTGAGTGCATGGTGTGAGTACATGTGAGTGCATGGTGTGAGTGCATGGTGTGAGTACATGTGAGTGCATGGTGTGAGTGCATGTGAGTGCATGGTGTGAGTACATGGTGTGAGTGCATGATGTGAGTGCATGTGAGTGCATGGTGTGAGTGCATGATGTGAGTGCATGTGAGTGCATGGTGTGAGTACATGGTGTGAGTGCGTGGTGTGAGTGCATGGTGTGAGTACATGTGAGTGCATGGTGTGAGTGCATGGTGTGAGTACATGTGAGTGCATGGTGTGAGTGCATGTGAGTGCATGGTGTGAGTACATGTGAGTGCATGGTGTGAGTGCATGGTGTGAGTACATGTGAGTGCATGGTGTGAGTGCATGGTGTGAGTACATGGTGTGAGTACATGTGAGTGCATGGTGTGAGTACATGTGAGTGCATGGTGTGAGTGAATGGTGTGAGTGCATGTGAGTGCATGGTGTGAGTGCATGGTGTGAGTGCATGTGAGTGCATGGTGTGAGTGCATGGTGTGAGTGCATGGTGTGAGTGCATGTGAGTGCAGATGTTTGCCGACACTGAGTGAGCTCTATCACCAGACAGAACATTAGAACGCAGTCCCCAGATTACAGACGTGTTTTTGATCCCAGTGTTAAAATCTTGCTTTCTACAGTACTGATGTATGTCCTGCATGGCACCAATGTTATGGAGAAGGTTAGAGAAAGATTGCAGTCATGGTAAATAAGCTAGGGTTGAGGTACTGTGCTGCACAATTGTCCAATAAGAACATAAATAGCAGGAAACTGGGACTCAGGATCTGTCTGCAGCCGAGTCTTTACCTTTAATTTAAAGAAGCAAACATTTGATAAATAGTTTTATAATTGCTCAATGTTTTAAATGTGCAATAAAATACATTTGCACCTTGACAGAGATTAGACAATTAGGACAAAAATGGACCTCGTGCTCTTCATTTTGTTCAAAGGTTTTGCTACTTGTTGGGGTTAAACTGTAACATGTGTTGTATAAAACATATCAGAAACCAATGACAAGTTAGAAAGTGGAGATGGTGACGTGGAGCTGGACATGAACTATGGAGCTGAATGTCCCCATGCAGAGAGGACGGGTGTGTGGACGGTCATGTGACCATGATGCTGGAAGACAACAAGCATGTCTACGGAGGACAAGACCACGGCCTTCTGGACTCACTGCAGTGATGTCCCCGGGACATGAACAGTGGGACAACATGCATTCATTGTCTTTCCAAAGTCCAACCAACACACCTGCTGGGACACAGTTTTCATTGGGACTGTTCCTTCACAGGCACAGGATGTTTGCCCTCTGACGTCCTTTAATAAAGGACATTTGAATTATTTTCTGACGTAGTAAAACTACTCACGTGACTGGACCAGCCATCACTGATCCTTACTGCGTGCACTTCACATGGCAAATAAAAACCAAATGTACATTGAGTTTTCCACTTTGTACACGTTGGGCAGCTCCAGATGTCTGCTGTCTGCTCCTCTCTATAAAGCTCCAGCGGTGGTAGGGACAGGAGAACACACGTGTCTGCTGGAGAGCTAATTGACTCAGTAAACCATCAAACATGCACACACTCACACGCAACACTGCAGGAGAAGTGAGCCACCAACAGTGTGTACCAATGTAAAGCCATGAAAGCCAACCACCGAGAGGCTCTGAGGCGTGGAAGTTTTACTAGAACACAGAGAACGTTGCACTTTTCATTCATTCCACCACTACACAAGTTTGCTTTTATAAGAGCCTTTCAAGCCGTGTAATTTGTCAAGAGGTTGATCCCCTGGGAGACTGAATTAGTCCATGAGCCAGGGGGGTTGATCAGTATCAGCCGGGGGACAAATGCTATCATTGTTTTTGGGCAAGGTATACACCCCTAGTACTAGAAGAATCCCGATAGCAGAGCAGGGGTGGTGGAGAAATCACTTCACTAACCCCCTATGTTAAATTCTGTTTTTTTTTAAATCTGGTCTATATCTGGTTTAGGCTCATGGTAGGCATACTGTCAATATTCTATAATATGGTGCTTGATATCGTTGGAAAGGGGACCCTTTAGGCTTTCATTTAAGCCCAGGACTGGATCTAACTGACAAACACAGAGGTCACATGACTCCTTTAAATCAGAACAAAACACACATTTTCTCACAATTTCTGCCTAAACCGTATGCTTTCTTTTATCCCTGGGGCATGGAGGAACCTCAAGGACACACAACTCAACAACTTCAATACTCGAGGCACTCTGATGATTCAGAAATGTATAATATACCCAGACTATTTATTTGTAAGAGCCTTAAATTAGACTTGTGCAGCCAACACAAAAATACAAAATAGAACAGAGTGAATAGAATGGACACAGGACGGAGCCCTATTAGTTGTAAAAGTCAATAAAGAAACCGGTTGTAAAGTGAATATATTTAATCAAAGACTGGTTTGTATCTCGATAGCCATTATTTTACTATCTAATCATCCTAATTTTCCTTTGTACACAGGTCTTCTGGTCAGTTTACACATGTCTGTGCACCTGAGGCCATTTGCAAAACACATACAGTTGTGTTCTGAATAATAGCAGTGTGTTTAAAAAGTGAATAATAAAATCCTTAGAATAGCTTTTAATTCCATAATAGCAATGCATTGTGAACACTGCACATTCAATTCCAAATCAAAACATGACCAAAAGTGATCAAGTCTGTGTTCTATCTTTACAGGAAGTGAAGAAAAAGGAAAAGGCTTTATTTGCATTTTTCTTTACAAACTCAAACATTTAGTGTATGAACTGAAAATAGCTTCTAGCTTTGCTTCACACAGCCTTCTTCTGACCGTAACAGTACTCACAGGTAACTTCAAGTCTTCTTTGATTTTCCTGGAGCTGATCATTGGTTGAGCCTTTTCTTCCATCCATTCCAATGGTAGTTGAGCGTTTGTCCCCCCCCCCCCACGTCGTTCAGGGTTAGATGGATGCCATTTCAAGGCATTTGAAATCATTTTGGCTGAGCACCCTATCCTTTTCTATAACTTTCTATAACTTCTTTATATGTTTTCCCCTCTCTCTCTCCTCTTGTGCTGGTTGCACACATCTAATTAAAAGCTGTCACTAATAAATAGTCTGGGTATATTATACATTTTCTGAATCATCCGAGTGCCTCACGTATTGAAGTTGTGAGAAAATGTGTTTTTTTTCTGGTTTAAAGTAGTCATGTGACCTCTGTGTTTGTCAGTCAGATGTAAATGTAAATATGCTGTATTTTATATAGCGCTTTTCTAGTCTGAACGACTACTCAAAGCGCTTTTACATAGTACAGGATCCATTCACCATTCACACACATTCATACACTGTGGCCGAGGCTGCCGTACAAGGTGCCATCTGCTCATCAGATAAACATGCACACACATTCACACTCCGATGACACAGCATCGGGGGCAACATATTATAGAATATTGACAGTATCCCTACCATGAGGCTAAACTAGACATACATCAGATTTAAAAAACTTAAAAATTTAAATTTTTAAAAAGATTTAACACAGGGGGATAGTAACTTCATTAGCTGAAAAGTGATTTTGCTACCACCCCTGCTCTGCTATTGGGTATTTTTCTAGTACTAGGGGTGTATACCTTGCCAAAATTCACCTTGAAACTTTGTCCCCCAAGGTGGTACCAATGGCCCAAATTAGGGGCTCATGGACTGAATGTGCTCAGATATTGTGTGAAAATGTGAAATCTCTGCCTGAAGGTGGTGCTAGAGTCCAGCTGTGAGAGTATCAAAGTGGAACTGGTGTGTCCACAGCCAGGGGAGCATTAGTGCCAATAGTCCCAGTAGAAAATGTCTCTGCCGTTATAACATTGGTCTCCAACAGCACTGCCAGATTTCTGGGAGAAGCCCTGCAATGTATGACACTAGTCATTATATAAAACGGCATTTTGTTAACTTTTTTTCTGCTTTTTGTCAAGACTTAAATGATGTGTGACCTGCAACCTGCGGTACCTGCTGAGATCGCCAGGTGGCCAATGACTGGAGGGTCTTCAACCTCATTTAAGAGATCCTGATCAAACATACTCTGTGTTGAAGACAATGTTTAGGCTTTCCCCCAGAAAAGTTGTTTAGCACGGTGGCAAGGGTCTTTCTTAACGAGGGCCTGGCTGGGGCCAGTCCCAGACTGACGGCAGCGTTAACGTAGAGCCCAATAGTTTCTGATGACAGAATCATGGAAATGTGAAAAGCTTTAAGACAGAGTCCATAGGGCTCTACTCTTGTCTACTGCTAAACGCTGACTGGACATTAGAAAATATGACTAGGCAATGTTTTGATTTAAAAATTCTAAATCTATCCCAATTCTTCCTTTTGATTCCGGTTCTTTGAGGGATGGAGTAGAAACGGGTCACATGCTTATTTCACAGATGATTGATTGATTTGGATTCAATGATTACCCCATGGCTGCAACACAACAAGCTCCTGGAAGTACAGTGGTCGCTACGGAAACCAACACTTGCGCGTGTTAAAACTAGAAACCGATGGTCGGATTTGAAACCAAATTTTCACGACTCCAATAAGAAACCATTCCAAGTTGGAGCCAGTTGTTGATGCCCAGTTCTTAATATGACTACGTCCAAGTTTCCCACCGAGCCGCCCCACTGTAAGTCTTAAAATACATAAAAAAATAATTCCCAATGGCTCAAGCTAGGTAGGGGCCAAAACCCTGATGATATAGTATAGTCATTTTTTTAAACTCAAATATTGTCATAGGTTAACGCATCATTGAATCCAGGCTGGACAGCCTTTAGAGTGACACAATCAACATTCTTTGCCAAATAAATGCAACTTTAAGTCAATACTTCAGTTCATCATTGTTTAATAAAACTTCCTTATACTAATTCAACTGATGCGGTTTTGTTCATTTTTGGAAATAATACCTATTTATGAGACTAAACCTGGGATCAATAAGCTACAAAAATAACTGACCTATTAAAACGTGACACCTCAAGTCACCATGCAGAGTAACAACAGACATATGAAAGCAGGCTTGCTATTGGTTGTTAATGCAGACAGCACACAGAGCAGCTGACGCTTTCACATGTTACATTTCACAGCTGTTAGCACAACATGGTTACAATACTGACATGACCAATAAATTAGACAAACAAAAAGTATAAAATAAGAAGTTAGTCCGTGCATTATAATGACTTGGTTATACTGCAGACACACTTTGAACAAATGGAGTGAAAAAGCAATATAAAACAGCTCAACACAATACTGCCTCCACACAGAGGTTCTAACGTCTCCAAGGCCTGCTGGGATGGGAAGGGTGGTGTCCTCTTTTAATCTGGAACATCTGCAGGAAGGGTTGTGTTTCAGTGACAGAAGCTTAACAGCAAAATCAGCAAGAAAGGCAGCAGTGAGTATGAATGAGACATGGAGGACGGTTTGAGATTGCATTAAAACATCTGAAAAAGAAATATATGATTACACACAGTGTGTAAAACCCGGAGCTGAGGCCCTGGACAGTCTTTAAGAACCACATACATGTTTGCCTGTAAGTAGTCTGGATCAACGGCAGTTCATTTCCTCCCAGAGAGAGGAACGTCTCTCCCATTCCTCTCTCTGGGTAACTCTGTTCTCTTCAGGAAACAACAGCAAACTTCAAACTCGCAAGTTACACACTGGAAATGTTTTGCTTCTTTTGGTTTTCTTTCTCCTATCCCAGAGTGCATCTGTGGCATAGCCAGACCTTACTCCATAGACATGCGAGAGCTGCCCATCAGTAACAAGAAACATATCACAGAAATGTCAAATATGCAGTATGTGGGAGGTCATCTGGACCTGAATGTGTAAAATATCAGCTGTTGGTAGGGGTACTGCTGTGAATAATCCTGTTCTGTTGGGCTCTGAAGGATCAAATCAAAGATTGGATTACAGGAATACCCCTGATACAGTCCCCTCAAAGTAAAGATTAAACTTTACAAAACACCTTTTAGTTCAGATTTTCCACCAATGAGGGTTAGGGTTCCTGTCCCAAATCACAAGTCTTCCCATGCTGAAGGACTGCTTGTTGCCTGCCTGAACCAGTTCCACGGCGACTCCTCTGAGTGGCTCCATCCAAGAAAGTTGCTGGTTAACACGCACTGTGGTTAGAAGTCAGCCTGGTTCAAAGGGTTCCATGGGTGTCATTAGAACTGTCCTCGGTCAAAAATAAAACCGCTAATTAAAAAGATCCAACTTCTAAAGCAGATTCAAGCTAAAGGAAAAGGACGCTGAAATAAAGAGCTGCCAGAGTTACAGAGGATACATGTGCACTGTAGGCTCAACACTTTTCACCTTCCCAATGTGCTCAAAGAAAAAAACACTTTGTTTGTTAAGCAGTTTGCACTTAGAAAAGTAAAGGGAAATAGTGAAGAGAGAGAGAGAAACCAGGGCTGGGTATCAAACCTCAAACCTTTCTGTGGCACCAACGAATCAAAAACAGAGTTGGCAAGGATGCTCATTTGAACAGAAATGCTGTGCGGGTTATTTCATTTGTCATTTCTGTTTTCACCAACCCATTTCCCAATAGCTGGAGAGGATTCTAGTGGCAGCGGGAGTTGTTCCGACGATGACCTGTCTGTAGTAGATGCTCTACGTTTCCACGGTTTCCATTTGCAGCAGCTAGAGTACTAGCAGCCAGACAGAGCGGCTGTGGCTCAGTGGTAGAGCGGTTGCCTGCCAATCGGAAGGTTGGTGGTTCAATCCCTGGCCCTGCAGTCCCATGTCGAAGTGTCCTTGGGCAAGACACTGAACCCCGAGTTGCCCCCGATGCTGCGCATCGGAGTGTGAATGTGTGTGAGTGTTTATCTGATGAGCAGGTGGCACCTTGTACGGCAGCCTCGGCCACAGTGTATGAATGTGTGTGAATGGTGAATGGTTCCTGTACTATGTAAAAGCGCTTTGAGTAGTCGTTCAGACTAGAAAAGCGCTATATAAATACAGCACATTTACATTTACATTTACAGAATTCACAGAACCCCGGTTACATACAGAACTCTCTGCAGCTGTGTCCCAGTGTGTCGCTGGGCTTCACCGGACACGTGGAAGGAGGAGGGTGTCAGATCAAACACTGGGGGGGTTCTAATAAAATGTTTCTATTCATAGTAAGGTATTGTTCTGGTGTTGCTCAATAAATGAACCGTGATACCCAGCCCTAAACAACTGGCCAACAGGACGTCAGCAGTGATCACAGGAACAGAACAGTGGTACAGCGTGTGTGAAGAACATCTGTGGGAACAGGAAGCACACACGGACACAATCCCAAACACAGAGTGCACTCACAGCCACACCGCTATATTACAGTAACATCTAGAGAACAATGACATCATTCTCCATCAAGATATGCTAAATCTCATAACATGACATTTCCTAACATGAGCTGGGAGGACTGTCCCTTTGGTGCTGGGCTTGGCCAATCAAAGAGCAGCAGCTGGGCCTGGAACAAGGAAGCATGATGGTCAGAGCGGCCTCCATCATGCTTTATCTTCAGGCTGGGCAGGGTGTCTGGCAACAACACTTCACCATAGTTTAGAGGAAATTAATCTGATGAGTGAGAGTCCTTTCACTTTTCCTTGACCATGAAAGGTCTGTTTTGTCCAACAATGGGTCACTCCATCCATGTTGGACATAGTGGTTTCACCCAGAATCCCTCAGGGTTCTGCTTTGATCTGCTCTTAGTGGTTTCACTTTCCTTTACAATTCATCAGCACAACTGACACATAGAGACCATGACATATTTGCTGTTGTAGTTTCTTCCTCTTGGGGTGCTCAGTAGTGGTGTACGGGTCTCTCCTGCAGGCTGGCGTCCTCAGGCCTCAGAGCTCAGGGAGGTCCTGGTTGGACTGGGTGGGAGGCGGGCTGCTGCACTGTGCTCCGTGCGGAAACTGTAATCATACTGACAGAAGACAGCCACACATCAGTCCTTTGTAATGTGCTCTGGAAGAAAGCATCCAAGTCATTCCCAAGATGCAATCAGACTCAGGACTACACTGGCCTCTGGTGGACCCTGGGTGTCAGTACAGGAACATGTGCTACAACCATAAAAGGCCATGTGGATTCATGACAACCCCAGATCATCATCTGCTGTTAGAGATGCCACTGCTTCCCACACATTCATCCACTTAACGGATCATTCTCACCTAGCAGATTGTTGTATTTTAGCAGATAACTGAAATACTGTCTATTATAATACCTGTTTATTTATCACAAGTAATATCGTTATCAATATTATTATATTCAACGTTACCGCATATTTCCCTCACATCATGCAGCCCTAATATTGCTACAACAAAGTCCAATGAAGTAATGGACAAAACTATGAAAAATAACTTCATTTCCAAAAAATTGGAAATCTCCTATATTACATAATGTTATAATATTAGCAGAACTACAGCCACTCCAACTTCATTCCATCTGTCTACTCACCTCTTTCTCGATCTCAGCCAATGACTTGATAGTAATGCCCATCAGATCCACCTGCTGCAGCTGGACATGGACAGAAACACTTGGTTAGGACGGACTCCCACTGGGCCCAGTGAAACCGGCCGCTTCATGTGCCTAGTGTGGTCGCTCTGGGCCGCGCCCCGGCCCGTTGGAGAGAGGCGGGCCAGGACATGGTCTGGTTGGACTCTGCACGGTACACATCAGTGTGATCATAGTCTACATCAACAACGTTTCAGTTCCGCCGGATGTCCGTCCCCGTCCTCTGTCTCTATGTTGGCGTTCTAACCTCTGTCCCCGTCCTCTGTCTCTGTGATGGAGTTCTAACCTCCGTCCTCTGTCTCTGTGATGGCGTTCTAACCTCCGTCCCCGTCCTCTGTCTCTGTGATGGAGTTCTAACCTCCGTCCCCGTCCTCTGTCTCTGTGTTGGCGTTCTAACCTCTGTCCCCGTCCTCTGTCTCTATGTTGCCGTTCTAACCTCCGTCCCCGTCCTCTGATCACTAAACGTGTCCAAGGAACGAGCTGACGTGAATAAGAAATAAAGCTGTTAGGAATGCAACTGAGCCACAAAGCAACCATTACAGAGATGGAGGCCAGTGTGCTGTACGAGAGCGCTTCACTTCCTGTTTTCAAGCCCAAAAGTTGCATCGGAATGACATAAGCGCGACGTGGCCCTGAACGTTTTACTGCAGTGTGAGTGCAGACCAGCGAGGGGGGGGGCGCAATCATACTTGGTTCAATTAGACACCGGGCCAAGTGTGAGTACGGCCTCAGTTTAACTTATTATCGATAGACAAACATTATTTTACACTGGTTCTATCAAACATCCCCTCCACCATCAAATCTGTGATCAATCGCCATCAAAGAGCTAAACATTCAACAGGCAACTTACATCAGACGAGGCACAGGCAAACTTCTCAGAGATCATGAAAGGCACTCCATCCATTGCTGAAACAGACAGTTCAGAGAAATGGGTCAACAGCAGCAAAGAAGTAACACAAACCATATATGTAATATGACACAAAACACAAATAAAAAAAAACAAGAGTAGGTGAACTCCTGGTGTTGGTCATATGCTTCCCAATGATTAAATCCATTCAACAGTATCATCACGCTATTTTCAACACTTTGATGTTCTGGATTATTCATCACAAGTGTTATTGTCCTATTTCAGTTACTGTGGGTGGGGGGTAATGTCCAGGCCAAACTGGATGCTGTAGTAATGTACACAAGATGGCAGTGGCCACATTTGAAGTACTGTGTGCATTCAATTTGTACTCGGGAGTCGGGAGAGATGTAAATGTGTAAATGTGCTGTATTTATATATCTTTTCTAGTCTGAACGACTACTCAAAGCGCTTTTACATCATACAGGATACATTCACCATTCACACACATTCATACACTGTGGCCGAGGCTGCCGTACAAGGTGCCACCTGCTCATCAGATAAACACTCACACACATTCACACTCCGATGCACAGCATCGGGGACAACTCTGGGTTCAGGACACTTCGACATAGGACTGCAGGGCCAGGGATTGAACCACAAACCTTCCAATTGGCAGGCAACCGCTCTACCGCTGAGCCACAGCCGCAGAATGGCAGAAAAAGAGACCGAGATGAGCTGCACTAAACTCTGAGGCTGTACTTAGGCACAACAGGCTTTGAGCTGAATGCTAACCTCCCCCCCACAAGCTAACATACTGTAGCAGGTCATATTTAGCATGGTTTATCTGTTAGCATGCTAATCAGGAGTAAACACAAAGGCTGATGGGAGCATCAATAGCTTTGCAGGTATTTGGTCATAAATTAAAGTATTTGACAAATTTTATTGTTTATTTTGCTTACCTAAGGCTAACTACTATTCACGGAGCATTTAAAGCTCTTCCAGGAAAACTGTACATGTAGTATGAAAATTATGCGAGTCTTCCTTCGGGATGCATCGGCACATTTTCGAAAAGACACTTGTGATTTGGTGTGAGAGCGAGGATGTGGAGAAGAAGACCAAGTGCTGACCTGAGATAGCATACAGGTTGGAGTTCTGGTGCTCGTAGTCTGGCCTGGTAGTGTTCTTCCCTCTGAAGCTGGCTGGGAGGGTCATGGAAATATGTCTTGGGGCAAAAAGAAAACAGAGACATACAGCATCATGCTAGTTCAATGGAGACAAAACCCCCCTACGTATCTGTCTTCTGCTTTCCAGTAGAAAGTACCATCTTTACCTACTTCACTTCCCTTAATGCACATGTTATAACGTCTAAAAAACAACAACAAGCCAGTTGCAGCCAACAGTCAAAGCTTTAGGGTCTGTGTAAATGCAGGATACATGTGTCCAAAACGTCATTAGAGGGGACTTACTTGAGCATGGGAGCGGGTGGGACAGGCGCAGAGGTGGAGGACGAGCTCATGTGGACGTTGTTGGTGGTTGGAGTGTGTGTGGAGTCCTGGGCCCGAGGGACGGTCCCCATGCGGTACCAGATCCCCATGTTGTTAAGCTCTCTGGGAAACCAGCACATGAACATGCTAAAAAGACTTCTTCAGATAATGAAGAATAGTTACAGGCTGAACAGAAAGCATGTGTGTACTGTGTCTTTTGCTCCAGCCCATCAAAATGTGAGTTCCAACCCTATTTGTAGTCGTGTTGGGTCTCTTTTTCACATCGTTTGGACCATTATTATTACCATATCTGTGTCTACAACATTGTAAAAGCTAGGGCAGATATACTTAAAAAGCTTGCTAGAGAAGGCTATTTACAATCATCAGATCTTAGATAAGTCCTTTAGCTACATAGGGTTAGGGTAAGTGGTTGATGCTGCACCTAAACCTTATAATGGCGAGAAAACCCTGACATGTATTTCCAGAGATGCTCCAGGCCCTCAACTAGTGACACAGTGTGTTTTGCACTAACACATGACAGAGTGGAAAGGTTCATCTTAATGATCCATGTGGCATGATACATTGGTCACATCAGGCCAAACTACTCCAATCCTCCGGGATACTAAACTACTGGTGCTACTACTGGTGCTAATTAAAATAATCTTCCTATTTGTCAAGTCTACAACCAAGACTATTGTCCCATCACGTCCCAGGCTGCTCACCCTATGAAGGTGTACTGTGGGGGGGCCTGCTTAGAGCGTCCCAGGATCCGGATGTCACAGATGGCGGCCTCTGTGGAGTCCCGTGGGATAAACTTGATGCAGAGACGCCTCTTCCTGAAGGCCTGCTCCTCTGTGGGACACAGACAGACACACAGGCTGCTCATCAATGATACAACAATGCCAGAGAGGCTCTCTGAAACCTGGCATCCTTGGTGAATAAAGGTTTCAGTTGAATCATTTCTGACAAACAGTGTTACCACACAGTGATGCTATTACTAGGGCAGGGCACCTAATTCATTACTTATTAAGCACCGAGCAAATTGCCTCTAAAGTATCGAGTATGGAAAAATGCCTTGCCATTCAATACCCAAGTCCATCACCTAAGGAGTAAATCTCATCGTTAGTGAGCCAATCAGAATGCTTCTACCAAGATCTAATAATGTCTGTGATTGGCTGTCTAACATTACACGTTACACAGAGACAGCTCACTTAGTACGAGCTGAAAAACAAATACAAAGCTTTGTGCCGTAATGTGTAAATTTTTTAAATTTTATTAAATCGGTATGTAAAAAAGTATTGCTTAGGAACAGGTATCAAAGTCAAGGTATAACTTACGGGTGTCAACAGTCTCTTGGATGGGGATGAACCCCACCGGCAGAGTGTCCTTTATATCGATCAGCTTCATGTCCACAAGAACATTGCCCAAATGGCTCTATAAAAGAAGAAAGAAAAGAAGGAGAAATGGGAATAAAGTGGGGACTGAACGATGCATGTGTGAAATAAGACTGTAACATGCATGGCTAGTGGGTGAGGGCAGTTCCTTACATTTTCCTTAGAAAAGACCCTGGTGAAGCAGAGGTAGCGCGTCACCTTGGATTTGAAAAGGCCGTCTTTCCACAGGTCAGCATCCAGGCCGTCTGTTGTTGTAGAAACCTGGAGGAAAATCAGTTACACTCTGGATGCCAAAAGGATTCTTTTAACCAGTCAATGACCTATACATGTAATTGCTACAGTAGTTTAGAGTAAAATATAATCATGACAACCACTGCAGCTGTAAAGGTGACAGGTCAATGTCAGCTGTCTACAATGGGCCCAGTTCTTTCACAGTAGAATGACATGGGAAGTCCCTTGTGTAGTGCTATAGCAGCTGCTGTGGGGTTACCTCTGGTGGAGCGGCGAGCATGGATTGTTTCAGACAGCAGCTAAGTTTACTGGACACATTTCAGGATTTGTGGCACACTAAGAGTAACAAATAGATGTCCTTACATACAGCTGCATGCTGTGGTTGTGTAAAACAGCGGAGGCGGTGGGAGAGAAAAGGCATGTAGACAGAGCAGACTGAACTATCGCTTCCTACACGTTTATGGCTGTAGAACAGGTAAATATTGATGAAGTATTGGCTTTTTACTCACAAAGGTTTTATTGCACTTAGAGTAACGAGTGTTACTGTGGTGGTCATGATAACAGCTTTAGGAATTATTTTGACCTATGCCATCTAAATCGATTATTTGGCATGGTCATTTTGTAGTTGTAGTAGTAGCTATGTGTCCTGAGTACAGTAACTTACCACATCATATCCAGTGGGGGCTCTGTTCCTGGAGGCTACTACTCCCACTCCAGTGATTGGGTCCATGTGCATCTCTGGCAGTGCTTCAGAAAGGTCCCGGACCTCAGGCATCTTTGTTCTGCAGCAAAAAGCAACAGAACAAGGTCACTTCTTGGAAAGTGGTCAAAGGATGTGGGTGAAGGGTGAGTTTACCTGGAACCTGCATTTCCCTCTCTTGTACCTACAGTGGTGTGAAAAAGTGTTTGCCCCCTTCCTCATTTCCTGTTCCTTTGGATGTTTGTCACACTTAAGTGTTTCGGAACATCAAACCAATTTAAACAATAGTCAAGGACAACACAAGTAAACACAAAATGCAATTTGTAAATGAAGGTGTTTATTATTAAAGGTGAAAAAAAATCCAAACCATCATGGCCCTGTGTGAAAAAGTGATTGCCCCCCTTGTTAAAACATACTATAACTGTGGTTGTCCACACCTGAGTTCAATTTCTCTAGCCACACCCAGGCCTGATTATTGCCACACCTGTTCACAATCAAGGCATCACTTAAACAGGAGCTGCTTGACACAGTAAGGTCCACCAGAAGATCCTTAAAAGCTACACATCATGCCGAGACCCAAAGAAATTCAGGAACAATTGAGAAAGAAAGTAATTGAGATCTATCAGTCTGGAAAGGGTTATAAAGCCATTTCCAAAGCTTTGGGAATCCAGCGAACCACAGTGAGAGCCATTATCCACAAATGGCGAAGACATGGAACAGTGGTGAACCTTCCCAGGAGTGGCCGGCCGCCCAAAATTACCCCAAGAGCGCAGCAACGACTCATCCAAGAGGTCACAAAAGACCCCACAACAACGTCCAAAGAACTGCAGGCCTCACTTGCCTCAGTTAAGGTCAGCGTTCATGCCTCCACCATCAGGAAAAGACTGGGCAAAAATGGCCTGCATGGCAGAGTTCCGGAGAAAACCACTGCTGAGCAAAAAAGAACATCAAAGCTCGTCTCAATTTCTCCAGAACACATCTTGATGATCCCAAAGACTTTTGGGACAACATTCTGTGGAACGATGAGACAAAAGTGGAACTCTTTGGAAGGTGTGTGTCCAAGTATATCTGGCGTAGAAGGAACACTGCATTTCATAAAAAGAACATTATACCAACAGTAAAATATGGTGGTGGTAGTGTGATGGTCTGGGGCTGTTTTGCTACTTCAGGACCTGGAAGACTTGCCGTGATAAAAGGAACTATGAATTCTGCTGTCTACCAAGAGATCCTGAAGGAGAATGTCCGACCATCTGTTCGTGTACTCAAGTTGAAACGAACTTGGGTTCTGCAGCAGGACAATGATCCTAAACACACCAGCAAGTCCACCACCGAATGGCTGAAGAAAAGCAAAATGAAGACTTTGGAGTGGCCTAGCCAAAGTCCTGACCTGAATCCTATAGAGATGTTGTGGTATGACCTTAAAAAGGCCGTTCATGCTCAAACCCTCTAATGTAACTGAATTAGGACAATTCTGCAAAGATGAGTGGGCCAAAATTCCTCCAGGACGCTGTAAAAGCCTCATTGCACGTTATCGCAAACGCTTGGTTGCAGTTGTTGCTGCTAAGGGTGGCCCAACCAGTTATTAGGTTTAGGGGGCAATCACTTTTTCACACAGGGCCATGATGGTTTGGATTTTTTTTCACCTTTAATAATAAACAGCTTCATTTATAAATTGCATTTTGTGTTTACTTGTGTTGTCCTTGACTATTGTTTAAATTGGTTTGATGTTCCGAAACACTTAAGTGTGACAAACATGCAAAGGAACAGGAAATGAGGAAGGGGGCAAACACTTTTTCACACCACTGTACATTACCTCGACTGAGAGTATGTTCTCTAGGCAAGGGGTCTTTGACAGTGTTTTAAGCCAAGGACCCCTTAGCTAAAAGAGAGACAGAGTAGGCACACCCTACAACATATACTGTATAAAATGAAGTTGCATTAAACTGGGCCGTATGGATGAAAACATATATGGCAGTGAATCCTTAAGCTTGACTGTATGGCTACCATAGTAAGCTTGTCTTCAATGTGTAAAATAACAGTTTCTGTCACAAATAGGCAGATTTATCTTTTGCTATTGAAATGTTAGATTCATGTGAATGTATATTTTCAGACATAACAATGTTGAATTTTCTGCTCTAGGCCAGTGGTTGTCAACATGATTGCCTGATAGTTTCTTGGCGTTGTTCATTTTGCTTGGCTTCATGCTGCATTAGCTAGCTCCTCGACACATTTGACCCATTCTCTCCAGGACCTGTATTCTCCGGACCCCCTTAACCTTTCTTCTTTTGACACCAAGTAATTGGCACCTTTTCTCATACGTGATGTTCTGTTCAAACGTTCCTTTAAGTGAACTGACCAAGACATTTTTTAGTGTCCAAGTTTGCAGAAGTGAAAACACACCGTGAGAGTGAGATGAAAACACGGACAACAGCCAAAAACAAGTTGAAGTCTATTTTAATCTCCTGAGTAGGAATGCAGGGGTTTCCCCCGCCATTATAAGGTTTATGTAAAAGCATTTTAACTAAGATCTAATGATTATAGTCATCCCCAGTGGACTTCTTTAGTTAGTTTTGTCTTCGAGCTTATTTATTTACTCTCTTCCCTAGCTTTTCCAATGTTTTAGACACAGATATGGTAATAATAAACGGTCCAAAATTATGCATGAAATTGCAAAAAAACACAATTCTCTTAATTTTCATTTCCCCTAAACCCCCGCCAAACAAAAGCTCCTAAGTCTTCCACAAACAGAGAGAAAACACTGGCATGGTTAGCATAACTAAGCCCCTGTCCTGATTGACAGGTCCTAAAGCATCCCCTGATTTATCCTTGGTTTTAAAATAAGTGGGACAATCATTTACTAGATGAACATCATGCTGTGTTGAAGAACACTTGAAACTAGAGATTGAGGTAAAACAAATCAATGTTCATGTTCAAAATTAAATGTTGATCTGCAATTTTCCTGTATGGCCCCAGTGAGGGTACTGTGTGACTTCACTGGCTCAAAGGTGTTAGAGTGAAATGCTAACTATCCAGCCTTGTGTTACACTGCGACAGAGCAGCATATTAGTAAGAAGCAAAGCAGGGTGGGATTTCCACAGAGCGAGAAACCCTCCTGAAGCTGCCCGGACAACAGAGGCCCCCTGCATAGCATGTCCTTGACTACCAGAGTCATCTATTCAGGGCTGTGACACAAAGAGAGGAAATAAAAGGCTGACTGACTCAATATTGGTTTGTCTCAGTTAAAAAACTTAAACATCTTCAAACAGCCAAAGATATTTATTTTTAAAGGGGTTTTATGGCCCCGAGTTGTGCTCTGGGACCAATCAAACAGGATTACCAAGGTTAGGGCAAATATATTTTAGGTTTAAAGGCGGAGCGATAAGTCTGCCAATCCAATAGAAGGAAATAGATGTAGCCCGTCTGAGAGGAAGTGCTGCGTGACTTAGCGTGGTACAAATGGCAGCAGATAAAACCGGGGGGAAATATCTCATCTAATGTTATTCTACGGAAGCAGTCGTCAAGCAATGCGCCATGTTCAGATGCAAATAACAAACCCACAGATTATTTTTTATAGAAACAGAAAATATTAAGGTCAATCTGTAAAAATTAATAAAAAAGGTTTGATTGTAGGGAAAAGAATAGATTTCTAATCATTATTATATATCATTTTAATAAATATAATTTTTAGCTGAAACCCTGACAGGTGTCTGTTCTCTGCTGTCCATGAAAGTGACTGAGTTGAATGAGAGTTCCCAGCCAACGGTCTTCACAGGCTTCACCAGTAGAAAGCACATTTCAGCCAGGCTCTGCCACACTGGCTGGCATCTGTTGAATAGTGGCTTCTGTAAATGGTCCTCAAAAGGCTCTATTCAAACACGACAGGCCAGGACAGAGATGGTAAATGGACTGCAAAGTAACAGTACAACACTTTTCTAACTTATAAAAAGCTTTGCGATTCTTGCAACACGCACACGCACACACACACACACACACATATAACATTAGAGCTGCAATGCTCGGGCAGTGTTTGGTTCCTACTGCGCCCTTTCCTTCTCCCCACTGCTGGAGAACAGCTGTGAGTGAAATAATAAATGATAACCCTCATATTGCAGTTGAATTATTATCTCCGTGGCCTAGGCAATGGACAGTTTCCTGAAACATTAACATAATAAAAGGAGTCTGAAAATATAAACAGGGCAAAGTGACAGATATACTGGCTGGTCCATCCCTTCTGCTGCTGTTACCCAAGGGCGCGCGAAAGGGGGTGCTGAGGGGGCTGCAGCACCCCCTGCTGGCAGGAGCTGGATTTCTTTCTTTTTTAGAATAACCAATTTGCTGTCTGACATTATTAAATGTTTGAAAATCAAATAATGAGGCAAATAAGGGTTATGATAGGTTTGAATACAGCCTACTTAAAATCCACTGTTATAGCTGCTACATAGGTTAAAGTGAATGTGAGCCAAGTGACGTGGCTGGCTGAGCAGCGAGCAGGCTGAGGCTAGTAGACTGGAACGGTAGTTGTAGAAAATAAAATGTTGCAGAAAAGGATACAAGATTTTTTTTTTCCGATATAGTAATGCGGCTAAAACTAGCAAGATTTTATCTGTAGACGTTACAGTTAATAATTCCTCGTACACCACCAAGGCAAACAATGTTAGCAGCACCACCATAGCATCTAACGTTAACTGTACACAAGGATTCAAAAAGCCCCATCAGCCAAGCAACCTCAGTTATCCTGAAGGAGGTTCAGGAAAAGAAACTTTTCAACGGTCTTTCAGCTGACATGAGCATGAATGATGAGCCGTTTCTTGCCATCTACTGGACACAATTGGTAATAATCCTGAAATACAGGAAGAAGTTCAGCTTACTTCCTCTTCATGTGTGGAAAAGAACTACGGTTCACACGCTGCGTCAGTGTCTCCTAAAACTTTGGTTACTCTGCAGAAAGAATAAGTTGCTTTAACTCTGTACAATTCTTTTCATTGCAAATGTTTTGAGTACCAGAAACCGCTGTGACGTGGTTAGGACACATTTGCTGTGGAGAAGGCACAAGTTAAGGCCCGTACACAGCGGGACAAATATCAGCGGGCGTAATTCGTCAGCGTTTTTCGACGTGTTATTTGTGTGTGTGTTTTCGCTGACGATGAGCCGAATGAACATGCAAATTCATTATCTGTCACTAGATGGCGCTTAATGTAAAACAGAAATACCCCCGTACATAGGGTGGCGCTGCGCAACTTTGCGCTTCTGATACTCGCAACTCAGAAGAAGAGCAGAGAAGAAGAGAGCAAGTATTTAGAACATTTCTTCTAGATCAGACAAAGAAAACATGGATATTGTAAGCACCAGTAGCTCAAGCTCCAGCTCCAGCGATGATGAAATTATTTTTCTCTTGAATAAGGAAAGACGCCAGAAAAGACGCCGATATTGGACGGTGGTGTATGTCTTCTTCGTTTGTGTGCTCGGTAAGACCGTTTTGTGCTTGAGCGCCCCCAAGTTGTGTTTTACTGTAACTTCAGAAGCACAAGACACGTGAGAAAAAGGGCCGATTTCATTGGTCGGATAGTTTTTGACGCGGCGCGTCAAACCAAAAAAATTATGCTTTTACACGTGGCGTTTTTCGCGTCGGTGTGCACACTCTCATTGACGCCCTTTGTTTAGTCACGAGTCCGATTTTTTTTGTTATTCAGCACCCCTGGTCAAAAAGAGGTTCCCACGCACCTGCTGTTACCTGGTAACCTAGTATTAACTAGTTCCCAGGGGCCCAGTCATCATAGACACCTTTCTGTCAATACATGATAATTAAAGAAACGTGATGCAAATGTTGGCATGTTTAATAAGACAGTTACTGTGGCCAAGTTTACCACTAAGAACAATCTGGTCGGATTGCTTTCGCTTGTGTGGTGATTTTTACTTTTTGCTTATAAATGTATTAAACATGTTTGGTCTGATCTTCTTTATTCATAATTTGGAGGAAACAAAACCTGATAGTATTCGGTGAGCCTTAAAAGCAAATACTTTATCATTTACAAAGAATTTAAATTGAACTTTGCTTGTTATTTTGAGAAAGCAGCAACTAATGCACAAAGTTTAGTAGAAAACACTATGACAAATGAGTTTCTCTTCAATGAAAAGGCTACTTTTATAATGTACTGTTGCCACTTGAATCCAAAGCAGAGAAGGTCTAACGTTAAGAGCAGCATTGCTTCGTGTGTAGAACTAGCGTTAGCTAACGTTACTACGCCCCGACCCGCATCGGTTGGATCAAGTATCTCTGTTGGAAAGAAAAGCGTCAGTATGTCCTCTTCATACTGGGCCAGGCTGGTTTAACACAAGCAGCTAACTACAGTAAACCCAACTGATAATATTAACCACCTCAAATGATATTAAACATTTGTTTCTCTTGTTCTTTTCATACGGACCGTGTTTGAACGGATATCTGGTTAGCTATGCGACACAGCTAACATGCTGCTAACAAGCTAGCTAGTCAGCTAGCGTTAGCCCGCTGGTAGTAACAACACAAACAGCCAAAGCTGTGTGACGGTAACGTTGGCTCGGATGTCCCTGGCCTGCCCGGTGGGCGAATGTTATCCACCAGGCAATATACGAGATCACCATCCATGTTTTCCTAAGTACCGATATGCCGCCGTCAATAGCAGATGTAGCTACGGCTCGTAGCTGTCGCTTAAAAGCCTCCTTCTCTGCAGTGGCTGCTAATGTTAGCCAACTAGCGTTAGCTCAGTTACCTTATCGTTAGCGTTACCTAGCGAGGTTAACGTTCTCCGTGTTATCCTCTCTCGTGCCTTTTCACAGCGTTGGGAACATTCGCCTTTTCAGGAAATTGTTATAATCAACGAACCAATCCAAAGCATAAGCTGTTTTGTATATTTGCATTGTGGTTGTCCAGCCTGCAGGTTTAGGAGGATGCCATCCGTGGAGCTGTTCGGGGGGGATTGGGAAGGGAGCCGGGGAGTGACCACTGAACCGACTGGAGGAGCCCCCACTCGCGCCCCGGCGCCTACGTATTGAACACCCATGTTAACACTTGAGGCAGTGTTGGGGTTTTGTGGCTGCAGAGGCTGCCTGCCTCCAACCACCTACATGTATTTCTCCAGAAAAAAAAAGAGTTAAATGTGGGATTGCAGCAGAATATCAAGCATGAACATTCACTTTTCTTTAGGTGTACAAGGCTGGATAACCAACCAGACTGCTCTGTCAGGTCTGGTCTCATGGGGCTCTGGCCTAAATTCTTGTTTAATGGCTTTTTGTTTTAGTATTGTGCTTACATGGTGCATCTATAATATAAAGCATGGAATCATCATTCATGGAAAGCGAAATGAACACAACGTGTAGTTCAGCGCAAAGTGTCCCACATGTGCATATTAAGTGTCATAAGTTATTTGGGAGTACAATGGCTCTGGAGAAAGCTGCAACAGGCCAAGCAATCGGTCTGTTTCAAACAGGTTTGGAATGGGCACTACAGGAAGGCCTGCAACACGACACAGGGCAGGCTAGCGGAGACAGTGTGGGTGCGTAGGGGCTTGGGTGTGGCCGCCCTGGGGCTCCGTGCCAATTAGGGGCCCCTCAAACATAGCCTACATATTGACAAGGACACAGTGGTTGGCAGATTCGCCACCATGAAGGAGAGGAGGATGAAGATTTAAAAATGGACCATGATATGTGTATATATTTTGTTCTCAAGGATCATTAAGCAGACAACAAAATGATAAAAAAAAAAAAAATCTTGGCAGTAGCTCAGTCCCTAGGGAGTTGGGTTGGGAGCCAGAGGGTCTTTGGTTCAAGTTCTCGTACAGACAAAAGTACAGAGTGAGGATCGGTGGCTGGAGAGATGCCACTTCACCTCCTGGGCATTGCCAGGTGCTCTTGAGCAAGGCACCGTACCCCCCAGCCGCTCAGGGCGCTGGTCCAGCTAGCAGCCCACTCACTCTGACATCTCTCCATTTGAACATGATTAGGTCCTGAGCGTGTGTGTTTCAGGCCTGTGTGTAGTGATTACTAACAAACAGAGTGTTCATTGTAATTTCCCCATTGGGGATCAATAAACAGTATAAATTAAGTTATTACATTTTAATCCCAGCACCTGTTTCCTATGTGTCACTGCCTATGGCTCTGCTGTGCCTACTACAAAGGACTACCAACAACTACTATTTTTTTTGGGATTGTAATTACCACTTTTCATTCTAACCCCAACCGGCCCGTCAGACACCGCCTACCAAGAGCCTGGGTCTGACCGAGGTTTCTGCCTAAAAGGAAGTTTTTCCTCGCCACTGTCGCACTGTTGCTTGCTCTGGAGGACACTGTTGGGTCCTTGTAAATTCTGGAGTGTGGTCTAGACCTACTCTAACTGTAAAGTGTCTTGAGATAACTCTTGTTGTGAATTGATACTATAAATAAATTGAAATTGAATTGAAATTATGGAGTCGTAAACAAACTTTGTGTTCAATATATATAATAGTGTGTCAATTATATAGTGTTATATACCTGTTCAGCACCTTCGCTGTCCATCAGCCTTCACTGTCCGTGCTGTTGAACCATTGTAACTTGACTGGCAAACTGTTTTCTTTGTTCTTCAATACAAACTTGTAAAAAAAGTGTCCTTTCTTTGTGTTTTATTGGACATATAGGCTTACTTGGCTCAACAAGTGACACATTGTAACATATGCATTCATCAGATATTTTACCTTTTTTTTTAACGGTTTTAATTTTGAAATGACTTGGTAGCAGAGGGCCCCATTATGAAGCTCCGCCCCCACTGTACTGAGAGTCTAGCGCCGCTCTTGTGTGGAATGAAATCCCAAGTTTGGGCTGAAACAGCTGCCAGCAATAATACTCCCAGAGCTTGCGTGATAAGATTTATGACTTAAACAGAGCTGGAGTTTGGAAGGGAATTAATGAAGACTAGTGAAAAAATCTAGAGAATGCTGTTGGGCATTTTTTAGTATTCTATTTAGATCATAATTTAGTTTTTTTTTTTTAAATCTAAGAATGTAGTAGCTCAGTCAGTGGGGAATTGGGTCAGGAAGCGGAGGGTAGCTGGTTCAAGGCCCCATACGGACCAAAGTATGGTGGTGGACTGGTAGCTGGAGAGGTGCCAGTTCACCTCCTGGGCACTGCCAAGGTGCTCTTGTGCTCTGAGCAAGGCACCAAACTGCTCAGGGCGCCTTTCCATGGGCAACCCCCCCCACACTCTGACATCTCTCCATTTGGTGCATCGTACTGAGCATGTGTGTGTAGTTCAGGCCTGTGTGTAATAACAACAGAGTGTAAATTGTAATTTCCCCTAGCGGGATTAATAAAGTATACATTATTAAGCCTGGTGTTACTTTAACTGTCTATGGGTGTTACACACTCCGGTACAGTGGGCGGCGCTGTGCACTGTGACACGTTGGTTGGCGAACCGCCATGATGAGACCAGAAGAAGAAAGTTGCGAGGACTGCTCCTCAGCAGCAGCAGCATTTGTGTTATGATTTTACTACTGAGCAGTTGTACTAATGGGAAGCGTTACTGTCAATACTGGGAGTAAGCATGGAGAAAGCGGGCAATGTGGACATTTCTTTCCCTTATCGGATGTGACTTCTCAAGGTGGGACGCCGTCATGAACCAAGGTTAACAGAGATAGCAGCTGTGATAGCAGCTAACGTTAACCAAAGAAAGCCCCAGATTAGGGTCAGGCTTCACAAACCGAGAGCCAACTAACGGTAGATATAACAATGGTATTTAACTGACATTCGTCCTTACATCTTTTCACGAGCTGAATACCAAGGCAAACATAGCTGAAGTGAAGTCACGTTAAGTTAGCCGGTTAGCGAGGTTCACAAGAGCTAACCAGCTAACGCCAGACTAGCTAACACTACTTAACCATGTTAAAATCACTAGGCATTAGTACAAATTATAAACCACTTCTTCTAGAGAAGCGGACCAAGCTCGTCGACTGCAGCTTAGCATTAGCTCTTGTTAGCATCAGTAGGAGGAACTGGCTCTTTAAGATGAAATAAAGGCCCGCACACAATGGAATGTAGCGATAGGATGCTGTCATCTGGTGTAGCTTGTTTTGCTAACGTTGGATGACGTCCTAGCGCCGGACTGGGTGGCCTGTTAACACTCAGTTTCCTCAGCCAGGCTAAGGTTAATGGAGCTCGCATCATCTCCGTGTGGAAATTACCAACAGCTTTGTGTTAACACTGTCAATACTCAAAGTAATTCTTTGGTAAGAGGCCGTTTGTTTACAGGTCATTACAAGTGGCCAGGAGTCATTGAGAAAAATGACAGTGTTTTGACATCACAAGTCCCATCGGTGTTTGACTTCTGAGTGGCACCAAGCAAGTCCAAAATACCTGCATGGGCCTAGCCATGGACATTATCTAGTATGTAGGTGTGACCTGTTGAATGGCATATGATTTATAAAGTAACTAACTGGCTGTATGAAAAACAGTCTACTCAGTGTTTCCATATTTACACTGTAATGTTTAAAGGGCCTATATTATACATACTATACTATATACTGTTCATATGGCTGTGTTCCCCGCATTGGAGACATTATAAATCTGTGGAGCCTTAGTCTTCATTAGGCTCTGCTTTACTTCTGTTTTTTGCAGACTATTTGGTGTATGCATCGAAAAACTAAATGCTTCTGATTTTAAAATAATCTCTTTACCACCACAGTGTTATTTATTCATTGGCTTGATTTTGGTTGGGTTTCAATCAAGTATTGTACTGTAAATGTACTGTAAAACATTCTATCCAATAAGAAGTACTACAGTGATTTAGTATTGCACAACCTTGCAGTGAGGGGACACAATAAAAACCAAGAAGCAGAAGGGTTTGTTAATTGTACATGGACTGCATTTATATAGCACTTTCATGAAAGCACTTTACTATTGTTGCCTCTCATTTACAAACACACACACACACATACCAACACATGGACAGATGGAGTCGAGGATCAAACTGCCGACCTGGCTCCTGTTCAAATTTGTAGTCTCCAAGCCATAGCTGAGGCAACCCCGATGACATCACAGGCCAATCACTGCATGTAGTGGGCGTGAATGTCAGATGGTCACAGAAACGGTCTTTCCTTCAACTTAAAAAAGAATTGTGCATCCCCACTACATGTTTGGAACATGCCAAACCGAAGTTGTGCCCAACCATAACTAACTGAGCTTTATACCAGTAACCTAGGAAATGTACGTAGGTATGTGTAGATAGGGACCTTACGCCAGAGCCTGATGTGAATCCTCTGGAGAAATATAACTACATGTCACTGCGACGCAGAACTGTGGTTGGTCCACTCGGCCACGGCTTGGTAGTGTTGCATTCCCCCGACTCATCTCCTGGTTCTCCTTCTCCATGAACAACATGAAATCAAGGAGAGGATTAACTTCTCCTGCTGCAGATGTACCACCGTGGACAGAAAGAACAGAGGAGACACTTTGTTTGTCTCACTATGACTCTAGAGTCCCTACTCACTCTGAAGATAATCACCATCAGTCTCTTCCTCCCTCTACCACACACACACACACACACACACACCCACCGGCCCTGCCATTCTCTTAATGTTGTTTATTGAGAAGAAGAACCTGGAAATATATTATAATATTATCAAAGAGATACGCTAGAATGACGCAGAAACTAGGGCACAAGTATAAACAACAGGCTACTTACATAAGCTACGGCGAAAGCTCTGCATGAAGGCCCCTGCAGAAGCCTGAATCCACACTCTGTACACTGTATGTTTGTACAATTTAACCTTTCTAGCTTGCACCCTGTAATAACTGTTTTTCTGCTCCAAACAGGTACGGGTGGCGTTCCTGCCTTCGAGCGGAAAGATTAATCAAGAGAAGGAGATGGAAAGGATGGCTGCTCTCCACTTGTCATCAGCCACTCATTTAATACTCTCAGAGAGAGACTGAAAGGAAGAGAACAGATCCTCTGGCAGGAGGGTGAGACACAGAGAAAACATCCACAGCTATCAGCCACTTTTTATAACGGAGGAAATGGCTTTCTTGGACAACCCAGCCATTATTTTGGCCCACATCAGACAGTCTCATGTGACCAGTGATGATACAGGGATGTGTGAGATGGTACTCATAGACCAGGATGTGGATCTGGAGAAGTGCCAGCTGGCTCTGGTACCTGGCAGCAGCTGTGGGTCAACGGGGTCCACCTCCCTGAGTGAGGGGGACAGCAGCGTGACAGACAACCACGCCTGTGACCTCTCCCAGTCCATGGACATTACCTCCAGCTGGGACTTTGGCATCCGTCGGCGCTCTAACACAGGTAGGCTCATCTCCTGGCTCTGGCTGGTTAGCAGGGCAGGCTTTCTGTCAGGCACATCTCTGCCCTGTCGCTATAGCAGGGGCCGCCAGAAAGCCTCTTCTGCTGTTTTTTGGAGGGGGGTTGTGTGTCTAATCTGGGCCAGTGGTTTAGTGAGGCTCGTCAAATTGTGTGCTATTTTAGGCTGTTGGAGCACAAGTGGAAAAGCTTGGGGTTACTGTGTAAGTGGTGTTAATTGCAATGAGCTGAGTAGCACAGATCACATTAACAATGATTTATTTCCATGTTGGATGGCATTATACTTTGTAAATCAAGCAGGCAATGCCAGATTGTTCCTTAATAATTGAGTTCATGGTTAAGGATGCAAAAATTACATACAGTACTTTTCTAACCCACCGGTATCAAACAATCGATGTAAACACAAAATTTAGTTTAACACCATCAGTAGCATTGTCCGTCTGCATCACCTGCTGTACCAATGTTTTGTTCAGTTAAGGACTGCAACAACTTTCTCTCTGTCTACGTTGATAGGATAAATGACATGAGCAAATCAGCCCCTTGTCCTTTGTGGCCAACAATCCTGCTGAGTTGTAATTTGTTCCTTTGTGTGCCCTCTATAATCAGTAACTCTTTGGCCCAATCTCAAAGTGAGCCCTGAGGACTAAAGTCTCCCAGACTTAACTGATCTCAGGTGCAAAGTGAGTGAGTGTGTGAGGCCACATGGGCTCCGATAGGTAGAAATGGGAATGGGACAGCACTTCACCAGATCACATGTTACCATGGCGACATTTAACAGCAAAGATGTTGCTGACACTTGCCGGTTTGGGTATTTTCATTAGAAGTTTGTTGCTTTCCACACGGCCGAGGCCCAGGAGACGGCTGCCTGATTCCAACTTTATTCAGACTCTGATTTTACAAGCTGGACAACAGGTCCGCTCCGCTCCGTGGTCGTGTGGCGTGCTGCTGTTTACTTTTGTAATTTCAGGATTTCTCCATGGTCTCCGTGGTAAACATGACGCTTTGAACTGTGGGTCCAAGTCCATGAGTCTGGACTTTGGGATGGGGTTACGGATCATAAATATGTCTCATCAACTGAGTCACTGTCTTGTGGTGTTCCCCAAGGATTTGTCTTGGGTTCAATTTTGTTTGCTTTGTTCCTCTTAGGCAGATGAGAGGACATTTAAAATGTAAATTCACTGTATTTATTAAGTGTTTTTCTATTCTTAATGACAACTCAAAGTGCCTTTACATAGTACAGAAACCATTCACACACATTCATACACTGTGGTGCTGTCTGCTTATCAGTTTCTTTGCATTGGGTTCTCATCAAATTCTTAAATCAGTTCTAAATTCCGGTGATTACTTTTAGAGCCTTGCATGGTCAGACACCTGCCTACATTAAAGAGCTACTGCAGCCCTACATCCCCAGTAGGAATTGGAGGTCCTCTGATCAGGACTGGTTGGTTGTTTCAGACTCACAACAAAGAAGATTGTGCTTTTAAGCTTGTAGCTTTCCCAAACTTTGCAACTGTCTCCAACAGGAGAAAATCTTTATTAGATAGTCTGACACGAGATAGACAGGAAGTGTGAGGAGAGAGCAAGGCAAAACCATTCTCCAGTTGGATTCCAGCCGGGAACCTTTCTGGCATACTGTTGCCCTTTTTCTCTAGGGCCCAGTGCATACTCTATGCAAAGTGCACCTACACCAACCACTCCAGGTTCACAAGACCACAAAAATGAAAGGAAAACCTCTGATTGTTACAGCTTTACATGGACTATAAGATCCCACCATAGTCAGAATCAAAATGCCTCATTGTGGGGGTAGTGCTCCAAGTTCATGGCCAAAATAATAACTCTCATTATTTCAATCAATATTGAGATCATGATTTCTTCCTCCGATTATTGATTTTAGGGACAAAGTATTTGTATTGCACTCTTGCATGTAAATAAATAGAGCACTGCTGTCACTTCTGTGTTGTGCTACATTCCTGCTAAGGTACACATCTTTGCATCAACCCAAGACTTCTTGATAAGATTCTTCTACACCTAAAGTTCTTGTGCTAACCCTAAAATCTCAAGGTTTGGTCAGTCAGTCTTCATATAATACCGTGTGTTGGGTTGTGGGGTGTAATATGCACCTTGTAAAAAAATTGAGTATAATGAGTTTGAATCAAATAAAAAGTGTGAATCTATTGTGAGGTACAATCAGGTGTTTTAATTGGAAGGTAAATATGGTTTTGGTGATAGAGGGAGTCAAAAGGTACACACCATGTCTCTTTTTGGCTCTCTGGACTGCTGGTCGTGGTTCTGGGATGTGGGTAGAAAGCTGCAATCCTCTGAGACTTAATGAGATTGAGTTCTGACCTGTGGTGGCTGTTTCATCAGGACTCCATCACGAAAGCCGCGAGAAACCTGGGGCTGCTGGTAAGATAAGAGGGATGAACAAAAACGCTTTAAAAAAAGTATACACATTTTATCTGCTCTTGTGGGTGTGCATATATTTGTTTGTGTGACTGTCCAAATATCACATGGCAGTAATTTAACCGGTGTGTGTTGTATTTAAGAATACATTTTTCTATTCTACCAGTTTTTTTTAGCAACTTTGACCTATTTTCCTGTGATTGAAATTCAAAAGTTGTTTTTTTCTTTTCAGCCCAAAGACTTGAAAGGTTAAGGAAAGAACGGCAGAACCAAATCAAATGTAAAAACGTTCAATGGAAAGAGAGGTCATCCTCCCAATCAGGTACTGTTGCTTATTCTTTTTTAATTGCATGTAGTTTTCTCATTAAAAAAGCACAGCTTAGAGCTAGGCAATATGGAGAAAATCAAATATAATATTTTTGACCAAATTCATGGATGTTGATATTGCGGCAATATTTGAGGGTTAACTGTTGGTGCTTTCAGACAATACAGTTGAAGAAAAAAAATGACATCACTTTACTGTAATGCAGCCTTTACCAGGAAGAGACAACACTAATGCCATATAATGATATCCAAAATGGAAGCCGATATCTAGGCTCATACATTGATGTAATTATTACTAAATTTGTTGCCCTACGTTTCACTTATTGCTTCTATGCATAGTGAATGTTTTCACTATCCAATAACTTGGTTCTGAATACAAGCGCTGAAATCTGAACGTTGACATTATATTCTATGAAAAACAGTACATACAATATTATATCAAACATCTTGAACCCAACATTGGACCACTGCATCAGTACCTAATTCCTGTGGTTCCCAACCTTTAGTGTATAACTGGATCATTTTATGGTGAACACATGCAGCGGGTGAAGGACGTGCTATTTGTATGCCTTCATGTGACCTGTGTAATAAAATATGTTAAGTTTTCTTGTTCGTTTCTAATTCTGATCGCAAGATTGAAACAGTTTTTCCATCCAGACTTGAATTTCTTCCATTTCTCTGGATGTTTTCCTGCAGTAAGGAGAAAGTAAGTACTGTTGTCAATGTATGTCCCTAACCAAGTGTCTATTGCTCTCATGTGTTGTGTCCAGCGGAGGATCTGGGGTCCCTGTTTGAAAAGCGAGACTTTAAAGACAGGCCACGGACAACCGGTAGCAAATCCACGCTGTCCCTGCGGCTGGAGCAGTGTCCCCAGCAGCTCAACAACCCCTTCAATGAATACTCCAAATTTGATGGCAAGGTGAGTTACTCCACATTTTTGCTCCTCTTTATTTGTGTTTTCCAGTATCTTCTTCAACATTTACACACACAAAATAAGCGTATTATTCTGTCTCTTTTATATAGACCTTAGTGGTCCCCTAATACTGTATCTGAAGTCTCTTTTATATAGACCTTAGTGGTCCCTAATACTGTATCTGAAGTCTCTTTTATATAGACCTTAGTGGTCCCCTAATACTGTATCTGAAGTCTCTTTTATATAGACCTTAGTGGTCCCTAATACCTAATACTGTATCTGAAGTCTCTTTTATATAGACCTTAGTGGTCCCTAATACTGTATCTGAAGTCTCTTTTATATAGACCTTAGTGGTCCCCTAATACTGTATCTGAAGTCTCTTTTATATAGACCTTAGTGGTCCCCTAATACTGTATCTGAAGTCTCTTTTATATAGACCTTAGTGGTCCCCTAATACTGGATCTGAAGTCTCTTTATATAGACCTTAGTGGTCCCCTAATACTGTATCTGAAGTCTCTTTATATAGACCTTAGTTGTCCCTAATACTGTATCTGAAGTCTCTTTATATAGACCTTAGTGGTCCCTAATACTGTATCTGAAGTCTCTTTTATATAGACCTTAGTGGTCCCTAATACTGTATCTGAAGTCTTTTATATAGACCTTAGTGGTCCCTAATACTGTATCTGAAGTCTTTTATATAGACCTTAGTGGTCCCCTAATACTGTATCTGAAGTCTCTTTTATATAGACCTTAGTGGTCCCCTAATACTGTATCTGAAGTCTCTTTTATATAGACCTTAGCGGTCCCCTAATACTGTATCTGAAGTCTCTTTTATATAGACCTTAGTGGTCCCCTAATACTGTATCTGAAGTCTCTTTTATATAGACCTTAGTGGTCCCTAATACTGTATCTGAAGTCTCTTTATATAGACCTTAGTGGTCCCCTAATACTGTATCTGAAGTCTCTTTTATATAGACCTTAGTGGTCCCTAATACTGTATCTGAAGTCTCTTTTATATAGACCTTAGCGGTCCCCTAATACTGTATCTGAAGTCTCTTTTATATAGACCTTAGTGGTCCCTAATACTGTATCTGAAGTCTCTTTATATAGACCTTAGTGGTCCCTAATACTGTATCTGAAGTCTCTTTTATATAGACCTTAGTGGTCCCTAATACTGTATCTGAAGTCTTTTTATATAGACCTTAGTGGTCCCCTAATACTGTATCTGAAGTCTTTTATATAGACCTTAGTGGTCCCCTAATACTGTATCTGAAGTCTTTTTATATAGACCTTAGTGGTCCCCTAATACTGTATCTGAAGTCTCTTTTATATAGACCTTAGTGGTCCCCTAATACTGTATCTGAAGTCTCTTTTATATAGACCTTAGTGGTCCCTAATACTGTATCTGAAGTCTCTTTATATAGACCTTAGTGGTCCCCTAATACTGTATCTGAAGTCTCTTTTATATAGACCTTAGTGGTCCCTAATACTGTATCTGAAGTCTCTTTTATATAGACCTTAGTGGTCCCTAATACTGTATCTGAAGTCTCTTTTATATAGACCTTAGTGGTCCCCTAATACTGTATCTGAAGTCTCTTTTATATAGACCTTAGTGGTCCCTAATACTGTATCTGAAGTCTCTTTTATATAGACCTTAGTGGTCCCTAATACTGTATCAGAAGTATCTTTTATATAGACCTTAGTGGTCCCCTAATACTGTATCTGAAGTCTCTTTTATATAGACCTTAGTGGTCCCTAATACTGTATCTGAAGTCTCTTTTATATAGACCTTAGTGGTCCCTAATACTGTATCTGAAGTCTCTTTTATATAGACCTTAGTGGTCCCCTAATACTGTATCTGAAGTCTCTTTATATAGACCTTAGTGGTCCCCTAATACTGTATCTGAAGTCTCTTTATATAGACCTTAGTGGTCCCCTAATACTGTATCTGAAGTCTTTTGAAGTTTTGCTAATGTATAGTTTACACACACACACACACACACACACACAGGGAGAGAGAGAGAGCTTATATTGTCATTCAACTGTACATACAGAGTGTACATATGAAGGACAACACATCTCCACACGACTTTGAGCAGCTCCCACTTCCACCCTGTCCTGTGCCTGCTGAGAATCGGTTCCTGTTTGTCCTGTTTGTCCTTTCATGTCTATCTCTCTGAAATTACCAACCAGAGCAGTGCAGCACATAACCTCTCCTTATTATTTATTAAGTATTGGTTGAGTATGTGAGGAAGCTCCCCTTACTAAATAAAGTTAAGCGTTGAATATGCTGTCCCTGTTCATCCCTTTGCTCTCTGTAATCAGTTTTTTCTTTCTCATCTCATTTTAGGGCCACATTGGCACAACAGCTACAAAAAAGATCGACGTCTACCTCTCGATGCAGATGGCTCAGGAGAAACTCCATCCCATGACAGTGGTGACCATCGCCAACGCCCGCGTGCACGACCTCATCGGCCTCATCTGTTGGCAGTACACAAGCGAGGGGCGAGAACCCAAACTCAAGTGAGAACAAACACTTTTTATAGAGCCCCCATCGTCCTCCTTTTCAGCGTCATATTTGTACTCTTGGTGTCTTCTAGAATAGGTTTATATGCTTTCATGTTAAAAAAAATGATGTTTCTCATACTGCACAATGCTGCAGCACCTTCACCTGAAACTTTAGGCTCTTTGGAGATGAGCCAGGCCTGCGCAGAATCAATCACAGCAATCACCACCCAGTGCATGCTGGGTAGCTTTATGTAGGTTTTATAGCCAGGCGCCGCAGTTGCTGTCCACCCACTGCAAGATCCCAGGCATGATGGGATCTGTCTGGCTATCAGCTGATCTAACAGCTGGTTGGATCAGAATTGACTCACCATGATGAAGTTTTATATACATTTTGTATTGTTTCTGAATTGGAGAGATTTTAATTGCTATTTGTCTGATTTAAAGGCTTATTCTGTACACATGTTGTGTTGCTGATAGTGACGTTTGGAAGTCAGAGAGATTAAATCTGTTCAGATTACAGATAATCTCCAGTCTGTTATTAACATCAGCAACAGATCATCCCTGGTCTGTTATTATTATTATTATTATTATTATTATTATTATTATTATTATTATTGTCCAGCATTCGTAGCCCAATCCCAGTTACTTCTCCCCATTTGTGCATGTATAGGCACTGAGCGTGTGTGTATCTCAGGCCTGTGTGTAATGTGTTCTAACAACAGAGTGAAATAATTGTAATTTCCCCTTCGGGATCAATAAAAACATTATTGTTTATTGACATCAACAACAGGTCACATGTAGAGCATTTTGACAGCTACTCTGTCCTAACTGGAGACTACATCCAAGCTGATATATGTGTCTGATAACATTTAATTAAATCAGAATCAGAGCTAACAGGATGTAAGTGTTCCTGTACCTTCCTGTTCAGCCTGAAGGCTGCTGGAAACCGCTGGAAACTGTCCAACCTGACCTGTGCATTTTTGTCCCCGCCCCGGCTGCTGCCGCCCACTCTCAGATAGAGATAGAGAGAGAGAGAGAGAAAGAGAGAGAGATAGATAGAGAAAGAGAGAGATCCCAAAATGGGAAATTACAGTGTTACAGCAGTAAAAGACAGCGCTACAGAATATACATGAAATAATAGGATGCAACATACATGAAATAATAAATAGGTTAGAATACATGAACAAATATTTAAAATATACTTTACATGATTGCTCAACAAAATTGCTTGCTCAGGCAGCACCTACGGGCAGGACAGATATAAAAACAGGGCTGGCTTCCTCAATCAGTGACATCTTATTGGCGTTGAGAAAAAGTGCTGTCTGTGGGAGAGACGTGTGTTTTTGTACTTTATACATGTATTCCAGACACAAAATCCCAAAAGACATAATAGGGGCCCTTTAACACCAGTATAATATAAATTTCTGTGCCCCACTTGTCTCCTGTCTCTCTCTGAACTGCTGTGTCCCGTGTCTCCGCAGTGAGAATGTGAACGCTTACTGCCTCCACATCGCTGAGGATGACGGCGAGGTGGACACGGACTTCCCTCCGCTGGACTCCAACGAGCCGATCCACAAGTTTGGTTTCAGCACTCTGGCCTTGGTGGAGAAATACTCCTCCCCTGGCCTCGCCTCCAGACAGTCGCTGTTTGTCAGAATGTAAGACATTGGGAACATGTTTGTGCATGTAACCATGAGTGGGAGTAAAAAGATTGGGATGTGTATGTCATATTAATGTTTTTTATCATGAAGTTGAATGTTTCATATTGACTAACAATGCACACTATGTTTGTTAGCGTTCTAAATATATGTAACATGCATCATCATCGGCTGGGTATCGAACCTAAATACTATTTTAGTGCCTATAGTAATATGTCTGTTTTTCCGAACGTTTTTAATAACATACTAAAGTCCAAAGTTTATGTTCATGCAGGTCTGTTGAACACAGATCGGTATATTAGTAACAAGGGACTGTTTCTTTCAGCTTCCCACTGAATTCCTACCTTTGCATAAAACAACAACAATCAGGCTTTTACAAAACACTTTAGCATAATTTTTCATTCCCATTCATACACTTTCATAAACATCAAGTATGATCCGAACAGCTTATTTCTGGCACTGTTCTAGTGCTTACTATGAGTAGCCACTGATTATGATGCCTAATAGAATTAAAAAACTGTTTAAATTGCAATATATAAACACGTTGATTCAATCAGAACTGAAGAAACCATTAGGAAGAACAGCCAGTTGTCTTCAGTGGTAGTGGAGAGATGTTTATTACATTTTTGTCTGTCCGCGTGATTAACATGAATCTATGAGTCCTTTTCTGCTTGTTTCCATTTTAGAAATGCTGCCCGTGGTTTCTCTTTAATCCCTGTGGACAGTATGAAGGTGACCATGAAGGAAATTCTCCAGAAAGCACTCAAGAAGAGGAAAGGCTCACAGAAAGGCTCAGGTAATGACACCTGCAACATTTAACCCCCTCTCCCTTTGAAGGTTCCATGACATGGTGCTTTTTGGAGGCTTTAAATAGACCTTAGTGGTCCCTAATACTGTATCTGAAGTCTCTTTTATATAGACCTTAGTGGTCCCCTAATACTGTATCTGAAGTCTCTTTTATATAGACCTTAGTGGTCCCTAATACTGTATCAGAAGTCTCTTTTATATAGACCTTAGTGGTCCCCTAATACTGTATCTGAAGTCTCTTTTATATAGACCTTAGTGGTCCCTAATACTGTATCAGAAGTCTCTTTTATATAGACCTTAGTGGTCCCCTAATACTGTATCTGAAGTCTCTTTTATATAGACCTTAGTGGTCCCTAATACTGTATCTGAAGTCTCTTTTATATAGACCTTAGTGGTCCCTAATACTGTATCTGAAGTCTCTTTTATATAGACCTTAGTGGTCCCTAATACTGTATCTGAAGTCTCTTTTATATAGACCTTAGTGGTCCCTAATACTGTATCAGAAGTCTCTTTTATATAGACCTTAGTGGTCCCTAATACTGTATCTGAAGTCTCTTTTATATAGACCTTAGTGGTCCCTAATACTGTATCAGAAGTCTCTTTTATATAGACCTTAGTGGTCCCTAATACTGTATCTGAAGTCTCTTTTATATAGACCTTAGTGGTCCCTAATACTGTATCTGAAGTCTCTTTATATAGACCTTAGTGGTCCCTAATACTGTATCAGAAGTCTCTTTTTATATAGACCTTAGTGGTCCCCTAATACTGTATCTGAAGTCTCTTTTTATATAGACCTTAGTGGTCCCCTAATACTGTATCTGAAGTCTCTTTTATATAGACCTTAGTGGTCCCCTAATACTGTATCTGAAGTCTCTTTTATATAGACCTTAGTGGTCCCCTAATACTGTATCTGAAGTCTCTTTTATATAGACCTTAGTGGTCCCCTAATACTGTATCTGAAGTCTCTTTTATATAGACCTTAGTGGTCCCTAATACTGTATCTGAAGTCTCTTTTATATAGACCTTAGTGGTCCCTAATACTGTATCAGAAGTCTCTTTTATATAGACCTTAGTGGTCCCTAATACTGTATCTGAAGTCTCTTTTATATAGACCTTAGTGGTCCCTAATACTGTATCTGAAGTCTCTTTATATAGACCTTAGTGGTCCCTAATACTGTATCAGAAGTCTCTTTTATATAGACCTTAGTGGTCCCCTAATACTGTATCTGAAGTCTCTTTATATAGACCTTAGTGGTCCCCTAATACTGTATCTGAAGTCTCTTTTATATAGACCTTAGTGGTCCCCTAATACTGTATCTGAAGTCTCTTTTATATAGACCTTAGTGGTCCCCTAATACTGTATCTGAAGTCTCTTTATATAGACCTTAGTGGTCCCCTAATACTGTATCTGAAGTCTCTTTTATATAGACCTTAGTGGTCCCCTAATACTGTATCTGAAGTCTCTTTATATAGACCTTAGTGGTCCCTAATACTGTATCTGAAGTCTCTTTATATAGACCTTAGTGGTCCCCTAATACTGTATCTGAAGTCTCTTTATATAGACCTTAGTGGTCCCCTAATACTGTATCTGAAGTCTCTTTTATATAGACCTTAGTGGTCCCCTAATACTGTATCTGAAGTCTCTTTATATAGACCTTAGTGGTCCCCCCTAATACTGTATCTGAAGTCTCTTTTTATATAGACCTTAGTGGTCCCTAATACTGTATCTGAAGTCTCTTTTATATAGACCTTAGTGGTCCCTAATACTGTATCTGAAGTCTCTTTTATATAGACCTTAGTGGTCCCTAATACTGTATCTGAAGTCTCTTTTATATAGACCTTAGTGGTCCCCTAATACTGTATCTGAAATCTCTTTATATAGACCTTAGTGGTCCCTAATACTGTATCTGAAGTCTCTTTTATATAGACCTTAGTGGTCCCTAATACTGTATCTGAAGTCTCTTTTATATAGACCTTAGTGGTCCCCTAATACTGTATCTGAAGTCTCTTTTATATAGACCTTAGTGGTCCCTAATACTGTATCTGAAGTCTCTTTTATATAGACCTTAGTGGTCCCTAATACTGTATCTGAAGTCTCTTTTATATAGACCTTAGTGGTCCCTAATACTGTATCTGAAGTCTCTTTTTTATTTATCACCATTTCTAGCCACTGAGGGGGGCATAGGTAGGCTGGGGGAACGCATATTATGAAATTGTCATGCCATGGGACCTTTTAATGTAATACACTTAGATTATTTAGTACATTATGTCTTGATTTGTCTCTGGTTTGTTTGGTTGTCTCTCATCCAGCACATTGGAATGCTATGTACAGCTTATATAAATATAAACTGAAGGTTATTTGAGGCTTAAAACTTAGGTTGCATTTGCCATCCAACTATTGTCTGCATATTGTTGTCTAAAGTGGAGTCTAGCTGTTATCCATTTTCTTTTTCTAAAGCAGGAACAATATATTAAAGATGGGGATGATCTCATGCACGCACGTATGTTTACGAACCATGTTTAGGGCCTTTATATGGAATTACAATCATTTCCTGGAGACATACCCTAACCTTAACCACCGAGCCAAAGCGTGCACACACACACACACAGTTTAGATGAGTATTGATCATTTCCTGTATTTACCCTTCCTCCTCCCGCTGACACACACACACACTGTCTTTCCAGCAGTACTGCCGCGGTCATGCAGGGCTGCTGTTTTGGCTTTTCTCACTTAGTCGTTGATATGATACTTTTGTTGAGGATTTTACTTTCCATTATGTACCAAGATCTCTTTTTTCCAGTCATTTTATTTCCAAGTGGGGGGCACTCCTTCAGACAAAATCCAGCAAGCTAAAGATAATGAAATCGTTAGCTCAAGATAAAATATTTCAAATAAAGCCAACTCCTGGCTTCCGTAGAGAACAAACTGTACAATAAACATTTAGTGGCCATCATCCTAACACGTGCTTGTTGGTGGTTGGACCTAACGTATCGTTACCATAAGCATTCCTGTTAGCTGTGACAACATTGCACTCACTATCATGATTAGGACTGGGAGTTGTCCCCACCTGGCTCTAAAAGTTTGAAGCAGCTAAGGTGTGTTGCTCTTGTCCGACAGGGCCCCTGTATCGGCTAGAGAAGCAGACGGAGCCAAACGTGGGGGTAGACCTGGACTCGACCCTGGAGAGCCAGAGCACCCTGGAGTTCTGTCTGGTCCGAGAAAACAGTAAGTCCCCCCAGTTGTTCACCGCCACCGGTGTTCACTTCACCTCTTATCCAGGGTTTCCGCAGGGTCTTAAAATATCTTAAAAAGTCACAAATTTCAAAATCTAAATTTTAGGCCTCTAAAAGTCTTAAATTCGCAGAAATCATGTGTTCTATGTCTTACATAATTTTAAACAGGTCTTAATTTTCCTACATCCATGCAACACTACCTCTAATCTCTCTTCTTTTTAATTCCGTGGTGTTGTAGTTCTTTCTTTTGCTAGTCCAAATACAATGACGATTCAGGACAATTAAAACACAAACAGACTTTTTATCCAAAAGCCACAATTTAACTTAATGGCACTGAAGTGTTTAGTTTAAGGTTTAATGAATGTCTTGTTTGTGTGCTATGCCTGTTTTGTGTTTTAACATTCCTTTTTAACATGTAACCTACCTCTTTTTTATATTTTATTAGTGACTTTAGAGACTCTTTTATACATGTACATATACACTCACCGGCCACTTTATTAGGTACCCCATGCTAGTAACGGGTTGGACCCCCTTTGCCTTCAGAACTGCCTCAATTCTTCGTGGCATAGATTCAACAAGGTGCTGGAAGCATTCCTCAGGGAGTTTGGTCCATATTGACATGATGGCATCACACAGTTGCCGCAGATTTGTCGGCTGCACATCCATGATGCGAATCTCCCGTTCCACCACATCCCAAAGATGCTCTATTGGATTGAGATCTGGTGACTGTGGAGGCCATTTGAGTACAGCGAACTCATTGTCATGTTCAAGAAACCAGTCTGAGATGATTCCAGCTTTATGACATGGCGCATTATCCTGCTGAAAGTAGCCATCAGAAGTTGGGTACATTGTGGTCATAAAGGGATGGACATGGTCAGCAACAATACTCAGGTAGGCTGTGGCGTTGCAACGATGGTCAATTGGTACCAAGGGGCCCAAAGAGTGCCAAGAAAATATTCCCCACACCATGACACCACCACCACCAGCCTGAACCGTTGATACAAGGCAGGATGGATCCATGCTTTCATGTTGTAGACGCCAAATTCTGACCCTACCATCCGAATGTCGCAGCAGAAATCGAGACTCATCAGACCAGGCAACGTTTTTCCAATCTTCTATTGTCCAATTTCGATGAGCTTGTGCAAATTGTAGCCTCAGTTTCCTGTTCTTAGCTGAAAGGAGTGGCACCCGGTGTGGTCTTCTGCTGCTGTAGCCCATCTGCCTCAAAGTTCGACGTACTGTGCGTTCAGAGATGCTCTTCTGCCCACCTTGGTTGTAACGGGTGGTAATTTGAGTCACTGTTGCCCTTCTATCAGCTCGAACCAGTCTGGCCATTCTCCTCTGACCTCTGGCATCAACAAGGCATTTCCGCCCACAGAACTGCCGCTCACTGGATGTTTTTTCTTTTTCGGACCATTCTCTGTAAACCCTAGAGATGGTTGTGCGTGAAAATCCCAGTAGATTAGCAGTTTCTGAAATACTCAGACCAGCCCTTCTGGCACCAACAATCATGCCACGTTCAAAGTCACTCAAATCACCTTTCTTCCCCATACTGATGCTCGGTTTGAACTGCAGGAGATTGTCTTGACCATGTCTACATGCCTAAATGCACTGAGTTGCCGCCATGTGATTGGCTGCTTAGAAATTAAGTGTTAACGAGCAGTTGGACAGGTGTACCTAATAAAGTGGCCGGTGAGTGTATGTATTTAATTATTTTCCTGCTTTGCACTTTTACTGATGTTTTCTACTGAAAGGACTGGATTCAATTTCGATGTACATGTAACTATTCTAACCACGACTCTGACATATTTAGTTGCCCCTAAGAAGCCTTCACTTTTACCGCATTGTACACTGCAGTCTCAAAACATGGTTTACATCACGGACCTTCCCTATGACCTCCAGCTCTCCCTAGAAACAGCAGCAGCATTCCGATCGATTGCACGATTGCATTCCTTGGAAGTTGTATTTAATGGCTTAACATCAGGACTTCCTGTCTAGTTTTGTGATTGGTTTTCCCTGTGTGTCCAGGCTCCCGGGGGCGAGGAGAGCTCCGAGGAAGACCCACCCATTGACATCACCACAGTCCAAGACATGCTGAGCAGTCACCACTATAAGTCCTTCAAGATCAGTATGATCCACAAGCTGCGCTTCACCACCGATGTCCAGCTAGGTACCAACTGCTTTCTCCAGCTCCAAGCATTTGGTGGCAATATGTCCCATCATTGATAGGATCAGCCAGAGCAAATTAACTCTATCTTCAGCTAACTTCTTAATGGTTACAGCAGCAGCATTTTGAAATGAAAACCTTGCAAAAGCCTCCTAAATATGTATTTGATGCCACATATACAGTGGGTACTGAAAGTATTCAGACCCCTTTAAATTTTTCACTCTTTGTTTCATTGCAGCCTTTTTCCAAAAATCAAAAAAGTTCATTTTATTTCTCAGTAATGTACACTCAGCAACCCATCTTGACAGAAAAAAACAGAAATTTAGAAATTTTTGCATATTTATTAAAAAACAAAAACTGAAATATCACATGGTCATAAGTATTCAGACCCTTTGTTCAGTATTTAGTAGAAGCACCCTTTTTGATCTAATACAGCCATGAGTCGTTTTGGGAAAGATGCAACAAGTTTCTCACATCTGGATTTGGGTATCCTCTGCCATTCCTCCTTGCAGATCCTCTCCAGTTCTGTCAGGTTGGATGGTAAACGTTGGTGGACAGTCATTTTCAGGTCTCTCCAGAGATGCTCAATTGGGTTTAAGTCAGGGCTCTGGCTGGGCCATTCAAGAACAGCCACAGAGTTGTTGTGAAGCCACTCCTTCGTTATTTTAGCGGTGTGCTTAGGGTCATTGTCTTGTTGGAAGGTAAACCTTCGGCCCAGTCTGAGGTCCAGAGCACTCTGGAAAAGGTTTTCGTCCAGGATATCCCTGTACTTGGCCGCATTCATCTTTCCCTCGATTGCAACCAGTCGTCCTGTCCCTGCAGCTGAAAAACACCCCCACAGCATGATGCTGCCACCACCATGCTTCACTGTTGAGACTGTATTGGACAGGTGATGAGCAGTGCCTGGTTTTCTCCACACATACCGCTTAGAATTAAGGCCAAAAAGTTCTATCTTGGTCTCATCAGACCAGAGGATTTTATTTATCACCATCTTGGAGTCCTTCAGGTGTTTTTAGCAAACTCCATGCGGGCTTTCATGTGTCTTGCACTGAGGAGAGGCTTCCTTCGGGCCACTCTGCCATAAAGCCCCGACTGGTGGATTGCTGCAGTGATGGTTGACTTACTACAACTTTCTCCCATCTCCCGACTGCATCTCTGGAGCTTAGCCACAGTGACCATTGGGTTCTTCTTTGCCTCTCTCACCAAGGCTCTTCTCCCCGATAGCTCAGTTTGGCCGGACGGCCAGCTCTAGGAAGGGTTCTGGTCGTCCCAAACGTCTTCCATTTGAGGATTATGGAGGCCACTGTGCTCTTAGGAACCTTAAGTGCAGCAGAAATTTTTTTGTAACCTTGACCAGATCTGTGCCTTGCCACAATTCTGTCTCTGAGCTCTTCAGGCAGTTCCTTTGACCTCATGATTGTCATTTGCTCTGACATGCACTGTGAGCTGTAAGGTCTTATATAGACAGGTGTGTGGCTTTCCTAATCAAGTCCAATCAGTATAATCAAACACAGCTGGACTCCAATGAAGGTGTAGAACCATCTCAAGGATGATCAGAAGAAATAGACAGCACCTGAGTTACATATGAGGGTCACGGCAAAGGGTCTGAATACATATGACCATGTGATATTTCAGTTTTTGTTTTTTAATAAATATGCAAAAATTTCTAAATTTCTGTTTTTTTCTGTCAAGATGGGTTGCTGAGTGTACATTACTGAGAAATAAAATGAACTTTTTTGATTTTTGGAAAAAGGCTGCAATGAAACAAAGAGTGAAAAATTTAAAGGGGTCTGAATACTTTCCGTACCCACTGTACATAATATCATGCTAACTCAGCATGTAATGATGCTAAAAGCTCCCCAGCTGATCCCTGCGTGCTACAAGACATGGAAATAATATATCTCATGGTAGAGCGAGTTAGCCCTAGTGTTATAGCTATTGGAAGGTACATGTAAGACCAGACTGTGGTCACTACCCACATTCCCCTGCTCAGCTGTGAACTACAGAAAACCACATGTCCCACCACACTGTCATACAGGTCATCTTGTAGCAATAAATGGGTTGGGATTTCAGACCCAATGCCTCCGTTGCCTCTTGTAGTATCTGTAGCTCTTGTTGCGGTGTATTTCCCTGGGAAGCCGGAGCTGGGAATGACGTCACGCCACATTTGATTGCGTTCAATTTACAAGTCTAGCCAGGTTAGCCACTGTTGGCAATACCAGTTGATAACAACACATTAGGCAGCGTAGCAACATGTCCACAGATAGAAGTTGGACAGGACTGTGTGTACGACTGATTTAGTGAGACACAAATACAACAGAAGTGCTAATAAACGGTTTGTTACTACAGCTTTCATTACTGTTGATGCACGGGGCAGCCATTGTGGATTTTGAGCTCGGGGTACTCGGAGGTTGCCTGAGTTCGGAGTTCGTTCCAGTGGTTATCTTGTGTATGAAATATGTTTTCCATTCATTAGCTGATGCTGTTCTCTTACTCTCAGGCATTTCAGGAGAGAAAGTGGAGATTGATCCTGTCACCAATCAGAAGGCCAGCACAAAGTTCTGGATCCGGCAGAAACCCATCTCTATCGACTCGGACCACCTGTGTGCCTGTGACCTGGTGGAGGAGCGCAGCCCCAGTACGTGGCAGTGTATGATCATTCAATCAGTCAATCTTTATTTATACAGCACCTTTCAAACACAACAGTATGCTGAACAGTGATTGAAAACATCATACGAGAAAACAGTAATAGAAAGAAAGAAAATAAGAATGGATTTAGAGACAAAAGGATTATCAAATAGTTAAGGCCATTTTATGGTTGTGCGTCGAATTGATGGCATACCCCCACAGACCCCTCAGCGTCAACGTAACTACACGTCGCTTGGCCGTGGTGCCGACTCGTCTCCAGGTTCTCCTTCTCCATCAACAACATTCTGCCCAGTGCAGACGCACAGAGTTGATGATGAGTTATCCACACGCTGGAAATCTCTACTCTCAGATATATGCCAAGACATTTCTGTTGAGATATGATTTTCTGCTGCATGTTCAGTGGGAAACGGGCTGTTTGGGAGCTCTTTGGGTTCCATTTGGTGTTAGAGCTGACAGAGCCAGTGAAGGTATGATACAGTCACTGAATATTCTGTACGCCTTTTTCTCATATTGAACATGATGCCAGTTTTATTCTTATTATAGCGCCTTCCTCTCATGATGATACATAGAATCCAGCCTGCTTAATCAAACCGTTTTCTCTATCTTATCAACACATTTGTGTCCCAAGAACAATCAGATGGCTTTTATTTTAGCTGGATCATTTCCAGTGAGCTCTTTTTTTCCATCCAGCTGTGAGGAGAGCTCACACACAGACATGGCTGCAGCAGTTAACATGCTTTCCCTCTGTGTGTTACAGATCATGCAATATTCAAGCTCACTTATCTCAGCAACCACGACTACAAGCCGCTCTACTTTGAGTCGGACGCTGCTACGGTCAATGAAATAGTGCTGAAGGTGAGTTCTCTTTTCTATGAACAGTTTAGGGTTAAAAACCAGATTGATCTATTAATGTTTTCTCATTAAAATAGGAAGATAGAGACATCTTCTGACTGTGACTGAGTTGGAGTGGCAGGAAGTGATAGTAAAGCATATTTACTCATGTGGTTTTTTTATTGGTCGTATGCACAAACATAACATCAGTAGTCTGCCCAGGCACCTCCAACAGTGCTTCCTAAAACACACAAGTACAAGTTAAGATACAGGGCTAAATATAAATGATATAGCTCCATTTATATATGTATACTGTATATGCATAATGAGAAAAGATACTGTACTGGTACTAAAGCAGGAGCATTATTAAATAGTAGTTAGAACTTAGACTTAAGAACCAGGAGCAGACAAAACTTGTGAAATGCTCCTGCTTAGTACCAGTATAGTACTAGTACTAATACTATACTAGAGACTATATCATTGTATTTCACTGCAGCAATCTTCAGCCTTTGAAATGACCCTGATGATGTCATAGTGATGTCATCTGAGTAGTAATAAGATGCCCTGCCTCTATATCTCCATACGGCACTGGTACCTTAAACAGCAGGAACATGAATGGGATCAAAGATGGCAGATAATTCATTTATTTAAAGTTAAGAGTTTGTTTTATAAAATGTATTAATGTATAAATGAGCATATTGGCTGAAACTAGACAAGAATACCTACGTTTTGATGTATAAATTGTCCATGACAAGTTAGAATTGTTGGCGTAGGAACAAGTTATAGAGAACGGAGTAAGATTATTTTTTCGAAGCCGTTCACTCTGATGTCACAGCTCACTCTGCCTCACGCAATACACACCCATTATAAATGCAGAAAAATCATAAAATGTACACTGTACTTAAACAGCTTTTTCACAAAAACTGTAAAATATATCAATCTGAAAAGCCATAGCATAATAGCTGAATATTTTGTGAACGTTTTAAAGTTTGAAAGACGTCTGTAGGTGAACAAATGTAGGAGGAGATACATTATGAAACAGAAGAAGATTTGAAGGATTTGAAGCTTGCTCTCATGGACTTTAATGTTAAAAAAATTGTTTAAATGCTTAATATTTGAAAAAGTATAAATAGTAGAAAAATAGTAAAAGAAGTCCCATCATCTGCTGAAAGAGCTGAAGATTTGAAAAGTTGAATGGTTTAAATAGCTGAAAGTATGCAGAAGATACGGAGAGCCAAAAAACGTACGGAAGACGAAATAATAAAGAAAGAACCGAATAACAATAGTTGGAATGCTGTGGAACAGCATTCCAACTATCAAAGGAAGCACAATCACAGAAGGGCCAGCGTTCAGTCGGGTTCAGTTTCGAAACATTTCTTTTCTTTTTTTTCCAAATATTAAAATTTTTCTCAAAACACCCAAAGATTCAGTGAAAGTAGAGATCTGATGTTTCGTTGTATCAAATCAGCCGTGTTATTTTGGGGTAATCAAAATCAGGTAGTTAAAAATAAGCTCATATTTCTTTTGTTGTGATCAAATATTGTTTTATTAATATTTGTGATATAGACATTTTGAAAAGGAAGCCAACACAAGGGTTAAACCAGGTGTTTGTTTCCAGGTAAACTACATCCTGGAGTCCCGGGCCAGCACCGCCCGGGCTGATTACTTCGCCCAGAAGCAGCGGAAGCTGAGCCGGCGCACCAGCTTCAGCTTCCAGAAGGAGAAGAAGACGGGCCAGTAGGTCTGCTGCACACAGAGGAGACAGACCGGAGACAGCCGGCAGAGGGGGCGCCTCTGAAACCCCATGGGCATGGACAGCAAAAACAAACCAATGATTAGTTTTCTAAAAAACGAAAAAGCCTCGGAGGAGCTGTGGGAGCGATCCGCTCCGGTTCACTCCCTGCCCCACTGACTCTTCTCCAGGGCAGATCTGTGCTTGAAAGCTACACGCTAAATTGTTGCTTCTCTCCCGCCATCTTTACCACATTTACTGTAACATAGCAACAGGACAAGAAACCTTCCCATTTTTATGTTCTGTACAGACATTTTACATTCACAAAATGAAATGATGATATAGAAATGAAAACGCCTAGTGTGGATGTCTTTTCTTAAACCAGTCAGTACCCTCCGCTCAGTGGCCAGTTTACCAGGTCCACCTAGCCCCCCCCAGAGGTTTTGATGTTTGGAACGGCGACCGGGCTGCTGGGCAACATCAGAACGTTTGATTCATCTTTTATATATTACTATATACAACTGTATAAAGCCATAGAGTTGATGAGCACCAGGAACTTCCAGCTCCAGGCCCACTTCGGTAGATTGTCTCTAAAGCACACCCAGAACATCAGGATGTTGATGAGGGGGGGTGTTGTTGCAGCGCTGTTGTATCAGACTGCTTTAGATTGAGCCATGTGGACCCGGGGAACTGACAACTGACGCGCAAATTCACAAAAAGGATTGCGCTGCTAAACCTGCACAATAAAGACAAAACAAAAAAGCGAATCCAATCTTTGTGAATTTGCCCGAGGGTTTCCTAGCCGTGTCCAGTGTGATTTGGACAGGTGTGGCCATGGCACACTTTCACAGGAAAGCTCTGAAGAGGAGGCAGCAGCTAAGAGAAGTGCTTGGTTCATATCTTACTTCTATTTTAAAGCTAGAAAATACACATTTTGGCATTGTGGTGGAGACTGAGTGTGATAGGCAGAGACACCTGTCTATCAAAGCTGTAAACAGCTGTTTAGATGAAGATGCAGGTTGCAGCAACACTCCAGCTTACCACGACCTTACATGATGCAGGTTTGGAAATGCTCCAAACCATTTTAAGGGAGGAAAAGCTTTTGATGCGTTTGTGACGGTACATTAACACATAGTAACAGTATTCTCACACGTGTGTTAGTGTGGAGCAAGTCATTCATGCATTCAGCTCTGATTGGCCAGTTCATTTTCTCACATTGCCACCGTACTGGTGCTGGACAACGGACTTTCTTGAGTCCCAGCAGCTGGTTGAAGTCATATCATGCACGTTCAGTTCACAACATCTCCATTTTCTGAGTGTTTGTGTCAACAGCTACATAACAACTGCAAGATTACTGCTTATACTCCACAGGGTGTCTTTTAAAAGGACATTTTGTCCTAATAATGCCACGTTATGTCCTTCCTTCTGTCCATACTTACTGTGAAAGGATCTCTTCATAGTGACTACATTGTAATGGTGGAGGACAAGTCTGCAGTCCTGTGCGCTTTCAGTTTTTCCCAAATATTTGAGTTATTTATTCACTGTTAACTGCCACATATTGATTTTCTATTTCTCCTTATATTATAAATGGGTCATATCTTTTTTCATCGTAGAGCTGTGCACAGCACATTGATTCCCTTTCAAGCCTGTCTCCATGGCCGCCTCTCTATCAAGCCTCCATCAGAAGATTGTCATTGAAAACACATTACTTAATGGTAAAAATAATAATAATTCAGTCAGAGGCTGAGCACAGCGGAACTTAAACGTTACGAAGCGTAGATACACTTCTCCAAAGGAGACCATATGCAAGTCAGAGTACCGTTCATCATGTTTTATACCTTGAGAAGAACTGCAGGTAACATCACCGATGCAACATCAGCATTTTCTCCACTGTTTTTACTTTTTTACAAGCTGTATTTTTAAATGATGCGTGTTTATTTCCCACCCAACACATTTGGGAAGGGATCCAGGACATGGGTTGGAGAAGCAGATTTGCAACTGGATTCAGAACCCTTATTTATTTGTGTAGTTGTAAGTATGGAGAGAAAGGAATGATTACAGTAAGTAAAAACTCTTTGAATGTGTTTTCTGAACATACTTTACTTTAATATCTGGACTCTCCTTCCCAGAGATCTTCTCTTTTATTTCATTTTCGTTTCCTCGGATGCATGAGTTCATCTCTAGCAGACAGGTTCCTGACCCGAGTCACGGCTGTCCACACGGCCTGGGCCTATGCTAGCTCCTCTGCTGCCCTGGCTACTGGAGCTAGCATCACACGAGACACACTGGACTGTAGAGGTGAAGCTGTCCAGCTGCTCTTGGCTGAGTGGCTCTGTACATACACACAGAGGCATATTTCAATAGAATCAAAATATAGATGCACTTTCTCTAAATCATATCTCATCTATCTATACATTTCGTGTGTGTCTGTCTGTCTGTCTCTCTTGCTACGGGCACGAGTAAATGTGGTTCATTGGCTTTTGCCGCTATAGCCTCTGCCCCCTCCCCACCACTCAGATCAAATCCCCTACTTCACCGTTAACCATTAAGACACTAAACCTGTGTGGAAGTGAATCTCTCTCTCTCTCTCTCTCTCTCTCTCTCTCTCTCTCTCTCTCTCTCTCTCTCTCTCTCTCTCTCTCTCTCTCTCTCTCTCTCTCTCTCTCTCTCTCTCTCTCTCTCTCTCTCTCTCTCTGATCATCCAATACCAGTCAGTGTTGTGCCTGGGGACAGGCCTGACTGTATCCAAAGTCTCTGAGCAAGCTCTGAGACTTCCAGCAGCCAGAGAGAGGAGGCTGCCCCCCTGCTTTACATTCTCTCCCTACATTCAGCCCCCACAGCTGGGACAAAGCTCCCACCTGGGGGGGTTCAACCATGTATTGATTGTGGAATCGGAAGGTGGAGCAAAAAGAGATCTAGGACTAATGGAGGTCACTGACGGGGGGGTCATCTCATCTTTAGAGTCTGAGGGCTCCATCTTGGGGGGGATTCAGCAGAAAGAGGAGGTGTGGGGCAAACCCAGTCTAAAGAGAGAGAAACTAACCTGATTAGGCTCGTTTGGGATGAACTGCGCCTCGCCTGTAAAGTGGACGAGGGCAGGCGGCAGCAGTGGGGGGGACTGAAGCTGCGGACAGACCTGATTGGTTAGTTTCTCTCTCTACTGACAGACCTGATTGGTTAGTCTCTCTACTGACAGACCTGATTGGTTAGTTTCTCTCTACTGACAGACCTGATTGGTTAGTCTCTCTCTCTACTGACAGACCTGATTGGTTAGTTTCTCTCTCTACTGACAGACCTGATTGGTTAGTTTCTCTACTGACAGACCTGAGTGGTTAGTTTCTCTCTCTACTGACACACCTGATTGGTTAGTTTCTCTCTCTACTGACAGACCTGATTGGTTAGTTTCTCTCTACTGACAGACCTGATTGGTTAGTTTCTCTCTACTGACAGACCTGATTGGTTAGTTTCTCTCTCTACTGACAGACATGATTGGTTAGTCTCTCTCTACTGACAGACCTGATTGGTTAGTTTCTCTCTCTACTGACAGACCTGATTGGTTAGTTTCTCTCTCTACTGACAGACCTGAGTGGTTAGTTTCTCTCTCTACTGACAGACCTGATTGGTTAGTTTCTCTCTCTACTGACAGACCTGATTGGTTAGTTTCTCTCTCTACTGACACACCTGATTGGTTAGTTTCTCTCTCTACTGACAGACCTGAGTGGTTAGTTTCTCTCTCTACTGACAGACCTGATTGGTTAGTTTCTCTCTCTACTGACAGACCTGATTGGTTAGTTTCTCTCTCTACTGACAGACCTGAGTGGTTAGTTTCTCTCTCTACTGACTCACCTGATTGGTTAGTTTCTCTATCTACTGACAGACCTGATTGGTTAGTTTCTCTCTCTACTGACAGACCTGATTGGTTAGTTTCTCTCTCTACTGACAGACCTGATTGGTTAGTTTCTCTCTCTACTGACAGACCTGATTGGTTAGTTTCTCTCTCTACTGACAGACCTGAGTGGTTAGTTTCTCTCTCTACTGACTCACCTGATTGGTTAGTTTCTCTCTCTACTGACAGACCTGATTGGTTAGTTTCTCTCTCTACTGACAGACCTGATTGGTTAGTTTCTCTCTCTACTGACAGACCTGATTGGTTAGTCTCTCTCTCTACTGACAGACCTGATTGGTTAGTCTCTCTCTACTGACAGACCTGATTGGTTAGTTTCTCTCTCTACTGACAGACCTGATTGGTTAGTTTCTCTCTCTACTGACAGACCTGATTGGTTAGTTTCTCTCTCTACTGACAGACATGATTGGTTAGTCTCTCTCTACTGACAGACCTGATTGGTTAGTTTCTCTCTCTACTGACAGACCTGATTGGTTAGTTTCTCTCTCTACTGACAGACCTGATTGGTTAGTTTCTCTCTCTACTGACAGACCTGATTGGTTAGTCTCTCTCTACTGAGAGACCTGATTGGTTAGTTTCTCTACTGACACACCTGATTGGTTAGTTTCTCTCTCTACTGACACACCTGATTGGTTAGTTTCTCTCTCTACTGACAGACCTGATTGGTTAGTTTCTCTACTGACACACCTGATTGGTTAGTTTCTCTCTCTACTGACAGACCTGATTGGTTAGTTTCTCTCTCTACTGAGAGACCTGATTGGTTAGTTTCTCTCTCTACCGACAGACCTGATTGGTTAGTCTCTCTCTACTGACAGACCTGATTGGTTAGTTTCTCTCTCTACTGACAGACCTGATTGGTTAGTCTCTCTCTACTGACAGACCTGATTGGTTAGTTTCTCTCTCTACTGACAGACCTGATTGGTTAGTTTCTCTCTACTGACAGACCTGATTGGTTAGTTTCTCTCTACTGAGAGACCGGATTGGTTAGTTTCTCTCTACTGACAGACCTGATTGGTTAGTTTCTCTCTCTACTGACAGACCTGATTGGTTAGTTTCTCTCTACTGACAGACCTGATTGGTTAGTCTCTCTACTGAGAGACCTGATTGGTTAGTTTCTCTCTACTGACAGACCTGATTGGTTAGTCTCTCTACTGAGAGACCTGATTGGTTAGTCTCTCTCTACTGACAGACCTGATTGGTTAGTTTCTCTCTCTACTGACAGACCTGATTGGTTAGTTTCTCTCTCTACTGACAGACCTGATTGGTTAGTTTCTCTCTCTACTGACAGACCTGATTGGTTAGTTTCTCTCTCTACTGACAGACCTGATTGGTTAGTTTCTCTCTCTCTACTGACAGACCTGATTGGTTAGTCTCTCTACTGACAGACCTGATTGGTTAGTTTCTCACTACTGACAGACCTGATTGGTTAGTTTCTCTCTCTACTGACAGACCTGATTGGTTAGTTTCTCTCTCTACTGACAGACCTGATTGGTTAGTCTCTCTACTGAGAGACCTGATTGGTTAGTTTCTCTCTACTGACAGACCTGATTGGTTAGTTTCTCTCTCTACTGAGAGACCTGATTGGTTAGTTTCTCTCTACTGACAGACCTAATTGGTTAGTTTCTCTCTCTACTGACAGACCTGATTGGTTAGTTTCTCTCTACTGACAGACCTGATTGGTTAGTCTCTCTCTACTGACAGACCTGATTGGTTAGTTTCTCTCTACTGAGAGACCTGATTGGTTAGTTTCTCTCTCTACTGACAGACCTGATTGGTTAGTTTCTTTCTCTTCTGACAGACCTGATTGGTTAGTTTCTCTCTACTGACAGACCTGATTGGTTAGTCTCTCTACAGACAGACCTGATTGGTTAGTTTCTCTCTACTGACAGACCTGATTGGTTAGTCTCTCTACAGACAGACCTGATTGGTTAGTTTCTCTCTACTGACAGACCTGATTGGTTAGTCTCTCTCTCTACTGACAGACCTGATTGGTTAGTTTCTCTCTCTACTGACAGACCTGATTGGTTAGTCTCTCTCTACTGACAGACCTGATTGGTTAGTTTCTCTCTCTACTGACAGACCTGATTGGTTAGTTTCTCTCTACTGACAGACCTGATTGGTTAGTTTCTCTCTCTACTGACAGACCTGATTGGTTAGTCTCTCTACAGACAGACCTGATTGGTTAGTTTCTCTCTCTACTGACAGACCTGATTGGTTAGTTTCTCTCTCTACTGACAGACCTGATTGGTTAGTCTCTCTCTCTACTGACAGACCTGATTGGTTAGTCTCTCTTTACTGACAGACCTGATTGGTTAGTTTCTCTCTCTACTGACAGACCTGATTGGTTAGTCTCTCCCTCTACTGACAGACCTGATTGGTTAGTTTCTCTCTACTGACAGACCTGATTGGTTAGTTTCTCTCTCTACTGACAGACCTGATTGGTTAGTTTCTCTCTCTACTGACAGACCTGATTGGTTAGTTTCTCTCTACTGACAGACCTGATTGGTTAGTTTCTCTCTCTACTGACAGACCTGATTGGTTAGTTTCTCTCTCTACTGAGAGACCTGATTGGTTAGTCTCTCTACAGACAGACCTGATTGGTTAGTCTCTCTACAGACAGACCTGATTGGTTAGTTTCTCTCTCTACTGACAGACCTGATTGGTTAGTTTCTCTCTCTACTGACAGACCTGATTGGTTAGTCTCTCTCTCTACTGACAGACCTGATTGGTTAGTCTCTCTTTACTGACAGACCTGATTGGTTAGTTTCTCTCTCTACTGACAGACCTGATTGGTTAGTCTCTCTTTACTGACAGACCTGATTGGTTAGTCTCTCTCTACTGACAGACCTGATTGGTTAGTCTCTCCCTCTACTGACAGACCTGATTGGTTAGTCTCTCTCTCTACTGACAGACCTGATTGGTTAGTTTCTCTCTACTGACAGACCTGATTGGTTAGTTTCTCTCTACTGACAGACCTGATTGGTTAGTTTCTCTCTACTGACAGACCTGATTGGTTAGTCTCTCTACAGACAGACCTGATTGGTTAGTTTCTCTCTCTACTGACAGACCTGATTGGTTAGTTTCTCTCTACTGACAGACCTGATTGGTTAGTTTCTCTCTCTACTGACAGACCTGATTGGTTAGTCTCTCCCTCTACTGACAGACCTGATTGGTTAGTTTCTCTCTACTGACAGACCTGATTGGTTAGTCTCTCTCTCTACTGACAGACCTGATTGGTTAGTTTCTCTCTCTACTGACAGACCTGATTGGTTAGTCTCTCTCTACTGACAGACCTGATTGGTTAGTCTCTCTCTACTGACAGACCTGATTGGTTAGTCTCTCTCTACTGACAGACCTGATTGGTTAGTCTCTCTCTCTACTGACAGACCTGATTGGTTAGTTTCTCTCTCTACTGACAGACCTGATTGGTTAGTTTCTCTCTCTACTGACAGACCTGATTGGTTAGTTTCTCTCTCTACTGACAGACCTGATTGGTTAGTCTCTCTCTACTGACAGACCTGATTGGTTAGTTTCTCTACTGACAGACCTGATTGGTTAGTCTCTCTCTACTGACAGACCTGATTGGTTAGTCTCTCTACTGACAGACTTTGCATTTTAATTATATTTCTGGTTCAATTTTATGGTCTGTTTTTTTACTTCCACCTTTCCTCGCATTGACGTTGCTGTGCTTTCTTGATTTTTGCTAGACCTTCAAGGTGTTATCAAAGATGGTACCACATTATTTCTCCTGCTCCTCCTTGCCGTGTATGGCTCATGTACAGTACACGTACAGTAGTTCATTTACAGCTTAGGAACTACATCACATATTCTATCTACAGTATATGACATCAAAACCTGCTAAAATGTATCATAAATTATATTTAAACTTAATTCCATGACAGATTTTATAACAACTGATTTGCTCATTGTATAAAAAAGGAAGATTGGTTCCCTTTTTGAGAGAGTTGATTATATTTTTCTTGGCTTATAGAACATACTATATACAATAAAATATTTCCTTATCTAAAATGAAGTTTGATCCAGATTTGATATCCTTAAGCTGACTAAGCTCTCCATTTCTAAACAGCTGAATGCCTAATAACATCAGAACATAAGACATATCTAGGACTTGGCTGTCTCATATGCTTGGTGAGACAGTGAGACAGTGAGACAGACAGCAACACCCAGAGTTCCATTCCATTTATTAGATATGCTTTATAAATAGACACAGTCAGACACATATGTTGAAAGTATAAAAAATACAAGATTACAGGATTTTCTAGACATTTTAGTGAGGTCTCTTCTCCATTGTTAAGTTAACTTGAATGACTGATGATTAATTTCTTTTTTCCTACACAGCATAGTCCATTCATCGAGCCCGTTACTATCATCACCGTCATGTTAAAATGAGATCAGAGCGTAGAAAACAGTCACATGCAGCCAGAAACTTTTCACTGGACCTGTACAGCCGTCCGTCAGCCACACAGGTGGAAGTTTTAAATATATATATATATATATGTACTTCAAGTTTCACTACTTTGTCTTACAAATTCTAAGGAAAAGCTGATATCACAAGGGAAGAAGTTGAAATGGAAAACAATAATTAAAGACGATTATGATAATGATTATTCAACCTTTACTGAGGACTGATAGACAAATGTCCCCTCATGTGTCATCAAGTCATTTGACAAATGGGGTCAAACCCTTTTTTTTTTCTTCTTTTTTTTTTAAATAGTTTGGATATTAGCATACACTACGTCCCAGCTACACTTTTGAGTTCTTAAACTGTACTGTACGTTTGAAATCATCATCAGTGTGCTGGTAGAAAATTTGGGATTCAAAAACAAAATCAAGAAACGTGTATCCAAGGAGATGAGGCAACACGGCTCAGTTGCATCAATACATGATTCTAAAACGTCTGCAAACAAAGAGCAGTGCAAAGGTTCTGATGCGAAAGAGAAAAACATACAGGAAGGACGAGATCAATCACACATGTAGAAACCTAGTGCAGCACAAATACACAACTAATGTCTTCTTCAAGCATTTATGGACCAGATGGAGCTACTGTACCTTGTTCTAAGGACAATAACTCCTGCTGCTAATTCATTTATTTTTTTTATTTGTAAATATATTTAAAAATACAACTCATCAACTTCAGAAATTGCATGATTACTTGGCATTATACCAAGTTCTGTTTTAGTAACTCTCACTATTCACAGTGTTTAAAACTGAACAGTACAGGCCATCACCTACTGTGTGGCTGCTAACTGGCACCATGTTAATGTCCACTATGGAGGCTGCGTTCAAGTCCAGTAGTGCTCCAGTTATTCTACACCACAGAATTAAAGAACTCCATCTCCACAATTTGCCCTTAAACTCAAAGAGGAAACGTTAACGTGCTCATATTACGCTTTTTCCCCTTTCCTTTATTGTATTATACTGACTGGCTAGTAGTCCTTACCTAGATACTGTCAGGGCCCTCATACTCTGCTTCTGACTGGCTAGTAGTCCTTACCTAGGTACTGTCAGGGCCCTCATACTCTGCTTCTGACTGGCTAGTAGTCCTTACCTAGGTACTGTCAGGCCCTCATACTCTGCTTCTGACTGGCTAGTAGTCCTTACCTAGGTACTGTCAGGGCCCTCATACTCTGCTTCTGACTGGCTAGTAGTCCTTACCTAGGTACTGTCAGGGCCCTCATACTCTGCTTCTGACTGGCTAGTAGTCCTTACCTAGGTACTGTCAGGGCCCTCATACTCTGCTTCTGACTGGCTAGTAGTCCTTACCTAGGTACTGTCAGGCCCTCATACTCTGCTTCTGACTGGCTAGTAGTCCTTACCTAGATACTGTCAGGGCCCTCATACTCTGCTTCTGACTGGCTAGTAGTCCTTACCTAGGTACTGTCAGGGCCCTCATACTCTGCTTCTGACTGGCTAGTAGTCCTTACCTAGGTACTGTCAGGACACGCCCTCATACTCTGCTTCTGACTGGCTAGTAGTCCTTACCTAGGTACTGTCAGGACCCTCATACTCTGCTTCTGACTGGCTAGTAGTCCTTACCTAGGTACTGTCAGGCCCTCATACTCTGCTTCTGACTGGCTAGTAGTCCTTACCTAGGTACTGTCAGGGCCCTCATACTCTGCTTCTGACTGGCTAGTAGTCCTTACCTAGGTACTGTCAGGGCCCTCATACTCTGCTTCTGACTGGCTAGTAGTCCTTACCTAGGTACTGTCAGGCCCTCATACTCTGCTTCTGACTGGCTAGTAGTCCTTACCTAGGTACTGTCAGGGCCCTCATACTCTGCTTCTGACTGGCTAGTAGTCCTTACCTAGGTACTGTCAGGGCCCTCATACTCTGCTTCTGACTGGCTAGTAGTCCTTACCTAGGTACTGTCAGGGCCCTCATACTCTGCTTCTGACTGGCTAGTAGTCCTTACCTAGGTACTGTCAGGCCCTCATACTCTGCTTCTGACTGGCTAGTAGTCCTTACCTAGATACTGTCAGGGCCCTCATACTCTGCTTCTGACTGGCTAGTAGTCCTTACCTAGGTACTGTCAGGGCCCTCATACTCTGCTTCTGACTGGCTAGTAGTCCTTACCTAGGTACTGTCAGGACACGCCCTCATACTCTGCTTCTGACTGGCTAGTAGTCCTTACCTAGGTACTGTCAGGACCCTCATACTCTGCTTCTGACTGGCTAGTAGTCCTTACCTAGGTACTGTCAGGCCCTCATACTCTGCTTCTGACTGGCTAGTAGTCCTTACCTAGGTACTGTCAGGGCCCTCATACTCTGCTTCTGACTGGCTAGTAGTCCTTACCTAGGTACTGTCAGGACCCTCATACTCTGCTTCTGACTGGCTAGTAGTCCTTACCTAGATACTGTCAGGGCCCTCATACTCTGCTTCTGACTGGCTAGTAGTCCTTACCTAGGTACTGTCAGGGCCCTCATACTCTGCTCCTGACTGGCTAGTAGTCCTTACCTAGGTACTGTCAGGACACGCCCTCATACTCTGCTTCTGACTGGCTAGTAGTCCTTACCTAGGTACTGTCAGGACCCTCATACTCTGCTTCTGACTGGCTAGTAGTCCTTACCTAGGTACTGTCAGGACCCTCATACTCTGCTTCTGACTGGCTAGTAGTCCTTACCTAGGTACTGTCAGGGCCCTCATACTCTGCTTCTGACTGGCTAGTAGTCCTTACCTAGGTACTGTCAGGGCCCTCATACTCTGCTTCTGACTGGCTAGTAGTCCTTACCTAGGTACTGTCAGGGCCCTCATACTCTGCTTCTGACTGGCTAGTAGTCCTTACCTAGGTACTGTCAGGACCCTCATACTCTGCTTCTGACTGGCTAGTAGTCCTTACCTAGATACTGTCAGGGCCCTCATACTCTGCTTCTGACTGGCTAGTAGTCCTTACCTAGGTACTGTCAGGGCCCTCATACTCTGCTCCTGACTGGCTAGTAGTCCTTACCTAGGTACTGTCAGGACCCTCATACTCTGCTTCTGACTGGCTAGTAGTCCTTACCTAGATACTGTCAGGGCCCTCATACTCTGCTTCTGACTGGCTAGTAGTCCTTACCTAGGTACTGTCAGGGCCCTCATACTCTGCTTCTGACTGGCTAGTAGTCCTTACCTAGGTACTGTCAGGCCCTCATACTCTGCTTCTGACTGGCTAGTAGTCCTTACCTAGGTACTGTCAGGACCCTCATACTCTGCTCCTGACTGGCTAGTAGTTCTTACCTAGGTACTGTCAGGGCCCTCATACTCTGCTTCTGACTGGCTAGTAGTCCTTACCTAGGTACTGTCAGGGCCCTCATACTCTGCTTCTGACTGGCTAGTTGTCCTTACCTAGCTACTGAGCATGTGCGACTCCCAAATGAGATGTCTCACTCTGGAGCTAAAGCAGAGAGCTCAACACACAGGGTGAAAAGAGGAGCTGCAGCAATGTTCAGTACAACAAAAATATGGTGTTTTCTGAAAATTAAACCACAAGGACCTATTTTGGTACAACCTCAAAATACAATTATGGACCTGAACATGAGCAGAATATGAGCACTTTAACTTGCAGTTACACAATAAGATTCCGTGCCTTTTCTTTCGTTTTAGCACAAATGTCTCTTGTTAAGCTTTCATTAATTTCTAATTATTTACTTTGCCACCAAACTTTCAATATTGTATCTCAATGTCAGAAACAACTTTCTTTACAGATGTGTATAACATATAACAGAAACATCTCCTTCTACAGGAATGTGGTACTTAAGTCATGACGCAACTTTGCATAGAAAGTATTTCTGTAGCTAAGAAAATAATGTTTTGTTTTTAATATTTTCAGCATGATATACCATTAAAGTCGCATATGAAAAATAGTCATGTAGTCACTTACAGAAATGGGCTTTCATTTAAAGAGGCTGAATTTTAAAAACATGGTAATAATTGCTAATCATTTTTGCCAATAATTTGCAAAAATCAAAATACCATAATGTCATCTAAGGAAATCCCTACCAAAGGGAATGTGTTGTAACAGTAAATGACCAGGATACAGATCCTTGTTTTGGATAAAAAGTATGTACTTGTTAAAATTATTAAAATAAATAATGTACTGTACTCATTCTGAACCTGACAGGAAATATTCTGAAAAAGAATAATACTGACCAAGCAGACATGAATATATATCATTTTGATAACAAAATACTTCTACAAATGTTTGTAATTGGATTGATATATAAATATGTTTAACAATATATATGTATTTCTATACATATATATTTACAACAAAAGGTGCACTTAAATAATGTCGTCAAGGAGATGCGGGGTGCCTACCCAGTCCAACGTCCTGGGCTCAGAGGCAGCCATAATCATGCACATAAACTGTTTACCGGTCCTCTTATCAATAGGATAAATAGTTGTGGGTGTGAACCTTCTGTTACTTTCCACAAACTCACAGAGCAGCTGATATACCCGGGGGTATTCATGGCGTAGGAAAACCCCTCGAATCCTTAATTCCCGTTGGATATTTATAAAACAGATTTCCCGAGCCTTCCTGCCTTCCTCTCCCTCTTTGTCGATATCTGCTGTTCCAGGGGGCGGAGTGAGAATAAGTGTTTCCATGTCACTTTCCTTCTTGTGAACCTTTCTCTCAGGGCTGAAGGAAGCCAGTGCTACCTTTGCATATTTTCTGACAGTTGGAGCTTGGTTCCTTGGTGATGGCCCATCAGGCAATTGGTCCCCAACAGCAATAGATACATTCAAGATAAAACATTCGTTAGGGTCGTACTCTTTACCAGCTTCCTGCAGCTCCTTACAGTACTCCCCTAGGTTGTCCTTGAAGCTTTCAAGCTCTCTGAGGGACAGGTATGTAGGAGACATATGTAGACTATCCAGGCCATACTGCAGGAAATTACTGGATGACGCAGGATTTGGAAAACCGAGGAACAGGACTCCTCTACCTCGAGAAAGGTAGCCGACTTTGGCAATACGGGAAAAGGCTTTGTGAACATCAACAGTCTCCCGGCAGTGTTTGATGATGTGACGGCATATGCTGCCAATTCTTCCATACAGGCAGCTTTCTTTATGAATGTCCCAGTCCTCCCTGCGACAGTTACGAGAGCAGTAGTATGTGTAGCAGCTGTGGCAGGATTTAAAATATAGGCAAGCGTTAAACAGGGTCTCTGTCCTCCGGCATTTGTTGTTAGAGCACATCATTGTATCATCCTCATCTGGGCTCTGATCTGGGGAGCACTCATCGGCACTCTTCATTGCATCACTGGCCCCGTCCATGTCCCGAAAAGCATCCGGATTCATTCTTATTGACATTGGCTGTTTGTCAAGAGGAGCTGGTTCCTCCTGACATGCCCTTGAGCTCTTCCTGGACAGAGACACCGCTTCTTCCTCATCAATTAACTTCTTTAGTTGATCAAGAATGTCCTCACTCGCCCTTCTACTGGGTGGCTTGTAATCTGTCACAAGATCTGCCAGAAGTTCATCAAGTTGCTCAAGGCTTTGCTGTAGAGAGGCATTGTCGTGTGTCTTCTCTTTGGTTGAGCTTTCAAAGTCTTGCTGAGACAGTTCTGGACCCTGCTGGGTGCCTCTGGAGTCAAGGATGTCCCAACTGGCAGACCGTCCTTCCGCCTTCATAAGTTTTCCTGGTCGAATGTCATTATCAGTGATCGTTATCTCAGGCGTGACAAACCAGAGTTTACTAGCCATGCTCTTTGATGTCTCTGTTGGGCTTTTGTCAATTAGTGAGTTATCAGACAATGATAAGGCTGCATAGCGTCTTGGTGAACTGGAAAGATTTACTACCACTGGTTGTGGTTTGTCACCTGTGGCCGCTGCAGGCTTCCTCGAGTCAAGAAGATCGTCATAGCTCTGACCCCGCTGCACAGGAAGAGGCTGTTCCTTCTCTACACGAGAGTTGAGAATATTGTCCCAGGACCTTGAGTACGATTTTGAATCCGTGGCAATTCTTTGCGGTTCTACACATGGGTTGGCGTACCATGGTGTTAACACAGGCTCTTGACGAACTCTGGTTGGAGTAACTTGAGATACATAAGAGGCAGGATTTGTGGAATAACCCGATGCATCTGAGCCATACCAGTCATCTGTTTGTGCCTGAATCACTCTAGCATGTCTCCGGCCCTCTGTGTAATACGCCCTTGCTGGGACATGATGCTCTGGTGGCATTGCATACATGTCACTGGAATAATAAAACCTTGGCGGAGCAGTCTGGATTTGATAAGACCTTGGATCATCGCCATAGAATATTCTTGATGGAGGTGTCTGTATGATGTATGGCCCTGGTTCATTTGCTGCATAGGATTTGGGATACCCTGTCTGCACAGAGTAAGGATAGGGCTCCATCTCAGGATAATAGGGTCTTGTAGCTACAGCGTGCACCATTCGAGTCCTTGGATCTTGTACATATTGCACTTTTGGAGTATATGTTTGTCCTGGTGTGTAGCCTTCATCATGAAAGCAAGAACTTGGTTGGGGAGGAGCAGTAGTAACATATCTTCCTGGGTCATCTGCATAAAAGAACTTGGTTGGCACATTAGGACTGGAATGAGCTCTGCGCTCCCTACCATAGTAATCACCTGATGAAGGCATTCTTTGCAGGGGTATGTCCATGGGTTGAAGGCAACTATTTGGCATGCTGCGGGAATATTGATAAGCTTGCCTAGCCTCTGTACCTAACGAATCAGTTGGAGTTGGTGTTCTTGAGTAGGAGAAATAGCGTGGTACAGTCAGACTCCTACTTCCCCCACTGTGGTGCCTCTGCCAGGGAATATCCACATGAGGTGTAGCCTGTTTCCGTCCTGTATGATGTAATGCTCCGTGATCAGGTTTGATGTCCATCCGGCACCTGACATGAGGGCTAATTGCAGGTTTATCCAGCCCTCCATCCTCAGAATGATCAGCAGCATAGTGAGGTGAGTATCTACTGCTGTCGCCTATTTGAGGCTGCAACTTAATGGGATGGACGTCATGCACATGAGCCCTAGTTGCTGCATGGGAGGACTCCCTACGCTGTGATACTTCTGGTCTCCAGCGAGAGTCTCTTGGAGCCCTTTGGGACTCCCTGCCCTTCCTACCAGAAGATGAGGACCCGTCAAAAGACACAGGGGTGAGACTGGTCTGGACCCTAGGGGCACTTTTTGACCTGGCCCTTCTTTTTTGTTCTGGGACAACAACTTCACTGGTCATATCTGCAGCCATTGGTTGAGGAGTCAACCTATGGCTAAAAATGTCTGGAGCAGAGAAGCGGTATCTCTGCTGACGGCCCAAAGCATTCCAGGCAACATCTGGGTTGGCTGCATGCCGATCAGCCTTCTTGTATGGGGACTCCATTGAGTATTTTTGTGATTTTGGGTACTCCAATGACTTATAGTCAAAGGTTCGGCAGTGCCTCTTATTGACTTTGCTCTTCCTGTCCTCCAGTGTGCTGTGATTTGTAGAATCACATTGTTTGGAAGGTTGCAAGGACTTGAAGTGTGAAGAAATGGGGACCACTTTAATATCTTGATGCACAGTTGATACCAGTATGTTAGGAGGGTCTGTGCGTGTCATCTTAAAGGGACTCCTCTAGTTTTCTCCATTAAGTTGCTTTAGTGTTGATGTTGCCTGGAAAGGTAAACAAAAGAATTTTAGTTATTGACATTATGTAAATGGACTGTATTTATATATTGCTTTTCTAGTCAACTACTCAAAACACTTTTACATAGTTCAGGCACAATTCACACATTTGATTTAATATGATATGAACATATTCAAATTTCCAGGCATTCTTTCTCTCTCAGCACGGCATTTTCTCTCTCTCTTTCTCTCTGTCCTTTTTTAATTGAGCCAGGAAGTCAATAGAAAAGCCAAACTTTAATTTTAATGTCCCCTCATCCTAAAATGGTGTGTAGGTGGCCAGGCTAGCTAAGCTGGTAGAGCAGGTGCACATACAGTATAGAGGATTACTTCTTGATGCAGCGGCCGCCAGTTTTACTCTGACCTGCGGTCCTTTGCTGCATGTCAATCCCCCCTCTCCCCCCATTTTAATGTCTTCATCTGTCCTAAGGCCTAAAATGCCCGTTTGACCAACCAGCGACAATCATCCCTCTTCACCCCGACCCAAAGCTTCCTATACTTTCAGAAATGTCACCGGAACTAAATGTAGACCCTTTTGCCTGTGGTCGAAACAGAACTGGTTCCTCAAAAGGTTCCTGGTGTCTGGGGGAAATTCATGCAGTCAAAAAAGGGCTTTATTGGCAGTTGGTTTTGGCACATTACAGAAGTCTCTCGTTAGCATCTCGGAGTAGAGTGACCAGATGTCCCCGGTTTCCGGGGACAGTCCCCAGTTTTGGTGACCTGTCCCCGGCTGGATCTGTCCCTGGAAATGTCCCCGGTTTTCACTGTGACTGACAGACCCGAAAGTGGAATGAAATAAAGAAAATACTGACCAAACATAGCCGATAGTCGCACACCCAACACACGCAGGCTCAAGACAGCCAGAGCCAGCGCTGCTCAGAGATGTTTTAGAAAGCCGTATTTTACCATGCTAAAATCACTGATTATTTACATGGAGTCTGGTCGGTTTAGCGAACACAATTTTGCAGACTTTTTCTGTTTTAAAAAAGGATCTCAATCTTTAACAGAAAGATCTACGTCCTTGTAAGTCTGTCAGCAGCAAAACGAGCACGTTTATGAACGTAAATACAAACTCGACAATTATCCCATTAACTTCCATTGTAGCTTGTTTCTCTGCTGCCAACTGCAGCGATCTCGTTTAATACTGCTGCTTGTATCCGATACTCAATGAGCTGTCGCAGAAACAAGCCTGAAGCAATAAAGCAAAAGCTGTCAGATAAATGTAGTTCAGTAAACATTACAACATTCCCCTCTGAGGGGTGTGAAGTAGCAGCAGGGGTGAGTCTAGGATCAGACCTTTAGGGGGGCTCAGCCCCTAATGAGAATGGGGCCTACATCAAATGTTATCATGTTTACATTATGCATAAATATCTGCACACCCATTACTCTCTGTGAAATATCTCACAAATTCTTCACTCAACACATGCATCAGTACAACAAGCGGTTCCCGAGTAATCCGGTTTTGAAATTGCAACAAATCTTTAACAGTCTCCAAAATTATAATTATTCTCATGTAAACTATTTATGTCAGACAGACAATTTAGTAAATTGCTTAGCCAGTGTATCCCACCATAATGGTTATTATATTGCCAGATTCCAGACAATCCCACTTACTTATATATCCCACTTACAAATATGAATATATATTTCTACTGGTATGCTTCCTAGTGACATTAATGCAAAAATATGAAGAAAAACCAATTCCACCTGTGTGTGCATTGTTTAAATTCTTAAGTGCAAACTAGTTCAGGCTACAGCACAAATATCTCCGTCCATAGATAAGAACAATCAAGTCTAACCTCTGAATTTCTTTTCAAAGTGCACCAGATTGATAGCTGGCTCCGCCCTCCTACGTACAGTGGGTACGGAAAGTATTCAGACCCCTTTAAATTTTTCACTCTTTGTTTCATTGCAGCCTTTTTCCAAAAATCAAAAAAGTTCATTTTATTTCTCAGTAATGTACACTCAGCAATCCATCTTGACAGAAAAAAACAGAAATTTAGAAATTTTTGCATATTTATTAAAAAACAAAAACTGAAATATCACATGGTCATAAGTATTCAGACCCTTTGTTCAGTATTTAGTAGAAGCACCCTTTTGATCTAATACAGCCATGAGTCGTTTTGGGAAAGATGCAACAAGTTTCTCACATCTGGATTTGGGTATCCTCTGCCATTCCTCCTTGCAGATCCTCTCCAGTTCTGTCAGGTTGGATGGTAAACGTTGGTGGACAGTCATTTTCAGGTCTCTCCAGAGATGCTCAATTGGGTTTAAGTCAGGGCTCTGGCTGGGCCATTCAAGAACAGCCACAGAGTTGTTGTGAAGCCACTCCTTCGTTATTTTAGCGGTGTGCTTAGGGTCATTGTCTTGTTGGAAGGTAAACCTTCGGCCCAGTCTGAGGTCCAGAGCACTCTGAAAAGGTTTTCGTCCAGGATATCCCTGTACTTGGCCGCATTCATCTTTCCCTCGATTGCAACCAGTCGTCCTGTCCCTGCAGCTGAAAAACACCCCCACAGCATGATGCTGCCACCACCATGCTTCACTGTTGAGACTGTATTGGACAGGTGATGAGCAGTGCCTGGTTTTCTCCACACATACCGCTTAGAATTAAGGCCAAAAAGTTCTATCTTGGTCTCATCAGACCAGAGGATTTTATTTATCACCATCTTGGAGTCCTTCAGGTGTTTTTTAGCAAACTCCATGCGGGCTTTCATGTGTCTTGCACTGAGGAGAGGCTTCCTTCGGGCCACTCTGCCATAAAGCCCCGACTGGTGGATTGCTGCAGTGATGGTTGACTTACTACAACTTTCTCCCATCTCCCGACTGCATCTCTGGAGCTTAGCCACAGTGACCATTGGGTTCTTCTTTGCCTCTCTCACCAAGGCTCTTCTCCCCGATAGCTCAGTTTGGCCGGACGGCCAGCTCTAGGAAGGGTTCTGGTCGTCCCAAACGTCTTCCATTTGAGGATTATGGAGGCCACTGTGCTCTTAGGAACCTTAAGTGCAGCAGAAATTTTTTTGTAACCTTGACCAGATCTGTGCCTTGCCACAATTCTGTCTCTGAGCTCTTCAGGCAGTTCCTTTGACCTCATGATTGTCATTTGCTCTGACATGCACTGTGAGCTGTAAGGTCTTATATAGACAGGTGTGTGGCTTTCCTAATCAAGTCCAATCAGTATAATCAAACACAGCTGGACTCCAATGAAGGTGTAGAACCATCTCAAGGATGATCAGAAGAAATAGACAGCACCTGAGTTACATATGAGGGTCACGGCAAAGGGTCTGAATACATATGACCATGTGATATTTCAGTTTTTGTTTTTTAATAAATATGCAAAAATTTCTAAATTTCTGTTTTTTTTCTGTCAAGATGGGTTGCTGAGTGTACATTACTGAGAAATAAAATGAACTTTTTTGATTTTTGGAAAAAGGCTGCAATGAAACAAAGAGTGAAAAATTTAAAGGGGTCTGAATACTTTCCGTACCCACTGTACTTTTGCTCAGTTTTCATTTTCCTTCAGCACACCGTCTGGGTTGGCGGTATATTTGTGGGCTTTCTCCCGCCAAATAATTTGCGGTCCAATCAGCGAACAGAGGGAGGGGCTGAGGGGAGGGGGGGGGCTAGTCTTGTTTTGTTTGAAAATACTTTGAACGTCAACAAGAAGTAATGTCACCCAACATCACTTAGAGCACCTTTAAAATAGACAGGCCCATGGACCCCCCTTGTGCCCCAGTGCAGCTCTAGGTCTTATGATGCCCCTGGGGCAGTGTCCCCGTTTTAAGTTTTACAAAGACAGTTCATGTAAAAATATGACCTGTTTTGGAGGTATTTACGCTTCTGAGCTGAAAATGTTCCCTGAGAAATCTGGTCACCTTATCTTGGAGGCTACTTCAGACGTTACAGAAGTATCTCGTTAGCATCTACTAAAAATACAAGCTGCTGCAACCTGTGTGGACAACTGCAAGAGAAGGAGCCGACCCAGACGGAGCAACTGGTGGAGCAGCTGCTCAGACCGCGGCAGATGGAGGATGATTATGGGGTTGACTGTTGTGGGTTGGGGTTTTGTTTGGGATTATTTTTCCCTTTTGGCCCTGTCCTGTGTTACCCTCAGTGTCGGTAGGTTCTGTTTCCTGCTTCATTTTGAAGTCTGTTTTTTGTCTTGTCCAAGTGCACATTTGTAACAATCCTTTTAAAAGTGTAGTAACAGTTCAGTGAAGGTCTTGCTCCGGTCCACCTTACTGGAGCACACATGTAGAGGGTTTAAAGTTTGGAGGACTGGATATAATTATGGATCCATAATTAGCCATCTTTCAATGCCCAACGCTGCTCACTATATTTATGAATGCTCAATCAGACACATCTCGTCTTATTTGCAGCATCCTCTTTGGAATATGAGTAATGGACCAGTCCTCCAGATTTTAAACAAAATACACATAGAAATAGAAATATAGGCCTTTGCCCACCAAGTATGTATTTTTCCTAAGAAATTGTCGCACATTTAAAATATAACTACAACCCTACGTGTCAATCTCGTTTAGACCCCAACGCTGAAGCATTCGCCACGAGTGAAGTTTTCCGAAGAGGTTTGTTTTTCTTCGTTTTTTGCATCCGTCGAAAGTGCCGATGAGACAGGCGTCCCCAGGGGGACTCTTTCAGCTCTGTGTATGGAACTGAAAACAATTTCCAAGCTAGAAATATTCTCCATCTCCAAAAGTGTAGCAAAGGCAACCATGTCAATCTTGCTCAAAATAATAATGTCTCAGCCATCACTCCAAAATGGCCAGTAACGGACAGGGCTGCACATCCAATACTGAAGACCAGAAACACCCTGCCTGGTCTTGGCCAGGACCAAAACATGTAAGATAGATCATATTGTGAACTACCCCCGCGGGCACAGTTGGATTCAGAGTTAGAGTCAGAGCCCACCCCTAGCTCCCCCTTCCACTTGGATCTTGTCTTAGCGACATTGTCTTTAATCAATAATAATCATTTTATTTTATATATCACCTTTACAGACAGAGTCAGATTTAAGAAAAAACAAATTCAATACCAAAAAAGGTAAAAGACTTAAAGATTAAAGACTAAAAACCCCAGATTACAAACTTTAGACAACAGCGAGGTGTCTTCAGTTGGAGTAGTCAAGCCGGGGTGATATAAAAATATGAATGATCATCTCAAGTTCTCATAGCAAAAGCACGGCTCTAAGTCGAACAATGTTTCTCAGTTGAAAGAAAAGTGTGGGTCAGTGATTTGATATGTTGGTCAAGAAACTATTCTATTCTATTATGATCAAATATAACACCAAGATTTCAGAGTTTGGACTGTACAGCTGAAGAAAGGGATTTCAAAAGCTGATCTTTGGTTTTATCTTCATTAAGCTGCATAAAAATCCTTCGCCATCCAGTCCTTGATGGAAGACAAACATTCATCAGTACTGACGCTTTTTAAGTTTCTTCCGGATTAAAAAAACATACAGCTGGATGTCATCACCATCGAAATGATAAGGGATATTTCCAAATAGCCTAATTATGTGGCCTAGGGGAAGCATATACAGTACCCACAGACCCAATTTTTAAATAAGGAAGTTGGTATAACACCTATCGGCCTCGAGGAAGATTTCATACTGCTCACCAAGTTAGGGAGTTCTTCCAGTGAATTGATGGCCGAGGAACAAAGAGAATGAGAACATGCAGCAGAAGAGATGATGCTATTCCTGACATCTCTGATCTTAATTTCAAAGAAAAACAGAAAGTTGCTGCAGTCTTTATTTGGAAACACCAGCACTTCAAGATTGACAATGTTGAAGATGTCAAAAAGAAATTTAGCCATTTAAGATGCAAGCCTATACGTTTACTGGGCCGTAAATCTAAATTAAAAGACTGCAGTTATGTTAGTAACATGCAGCTCCTTAGAGCAAATAGAGTCAAGATTAAGACCAAGTGTTAAACAAGGTCCAAAGTATGACCCTACCGTGTGTGGACCAGACACACATTTGATCAAATTAAATGACTCAGTGAGATTAAGAAAATAAGAAAATCCGCAGCAAAGGTGCAAAAAATGTCACCGACGTGAATATTAAAATCACCAACCATGACCACTTTTTCCAACCCAATAATAGAGGACAAGAGATCACGGAATTCAGAAGCAGGGGGCCAGTAAATTAGAACAAAATAAAATGGATTTGAACTACCAACGTTGGTCACCTGTAGTTCAAATGAGGAAAAAAAAACAATGGTTACTGTACTAAGGCCCGAGGACCTGGGAGTACTGGTAAAACCACAGCCTGGTGGACAACAGTCATACTAGGATATTGGAGATATGCCCCTTCTGATTAAATCGTATTTTCTCCCATAATGACTGCTGATAAGCAGATACACTGCATGATTAGAACAGTTATACATGGCAAATTTACCACAGAGGTTATTGCTAATAGGCCCAGAGAAGGACACTGGATTTAAAATGACGATGAACAGAAAGTCCCATCAACATGGTTCTTATGTCCTGCACCACTGACACTCACTTCCACTCATTTCTACTGTATACAGATATTTAGTGTGTGTTACAATATTGTGGACATAATAAAAGCTTTGTTTAAAGGGTTAAACAGAACATGTGATTGTATTTGAGGATGGCCTGTTATAGGCTGATGCCTTTCAGCCACAGATGTAAATGTAAATGTGCTGTATTTATATAGCGCTTTTCTAATCTGAACGACTACTCAAAGCGCTTTTACATAGTACAGGAACCATTCACCATTCACACACATTCATACACTGTGGCCAAGGCTGCCGTACAAGGTGCCATCTGCTCATCAGATAAACATGCACACACATTCACACTCCGATGGCACAGCATCGGGGGCAACTCGGGGTTCAGTGTCTTGCCCAAGGACACTTCGACATGGGACTGCAGGGCCGGGGATTGAACCACCAACCTTCCAATTGGCAGGCAACCGCTCTACCACTGAGCCACAGCCGCCGTACCAACCCTAGTGCTGATACTAATGCAGTCTAACATTTCCATGTAAGGTGGGTCATTCCACTGTAACACCTTGAATGGAAACTATAAAAACATAACAATAAGGGCTGGTTACTGCCTCAAACTGGTCCCTCCTTCAAGAGATAGTGAGGGACTATGGAGTGTAATGGATGTCACTTCTCCCGTGGAAGTGTAGCAGTTACTTCTGGTCAGTGATTATTGTGAGCACTGTTTTTATGGTGCATTGTGGGTATTTTGTATTAAGCTGAACTCTCTCCCATGGGCACTGAACACCCCAGAACAGGTCTCTCCAGGCAGAACTAATTCATCTTCTCTACACTTCCCCTCCCCCAACATCACCATTTAACCCTACACCCGGTATAATACTCAGACTGTTCTACAGACTCTGTTCTACAGTTGGATATGTCCTGTCATCAGTCCTCCTGCTCATACTGGCCACTAAAAGATCTCCTCCTACTGCAATTCCAATTAGAGACAAAATCTAAAGCTTATATGATATGATAATACGAGGGTTCAGTCATAGGTAATCAAATCAAATCAATATATTTAGAGTGACAGTATAAAATCCCCTCTTCATGGAACCACAAAGGGAACTTTAGTTAATACTCACATTTTACATCATACAAGAGCTTACCTATCTGATACTGGACTCAAATATCTGGATCGGGGGATGACCAGACTCTTATATTCCATTCTGTTTCTATACTATTGCATACTGTTTGTTACATTTAGTCAAGTGTAGGAAAGCAATGTTAAAGCCACGCCTCATGTTGCCTTCCACACACAGAACGATCCCAGTCCCAGGCCTACATCGTATTACTTAAATACAGGTATTGGACTGGCACTAGTAAGCTGATGGAGGATCAAGACGGTGTAATGTTTGCAGTAAAGTGTATCATGACAATGTAAAGCTTTCAGTGAGTTTAGAGAAAGGAGAAAATAGACCATGTTGACTATGTTGCTCCTATCAAAAATTAGGTCATATGTCATTCTCTGGCATACAGCTGGCAACTAACTATACACCCTGTGTCCAAAAGAGAGGCAGTAATACTTAGCAACATGCTAAGAATGGGTAGCAAGCTCCATTATATTTCAGTCAGTGAGCTCTGCTTTGTTGGTGTTCTCTCACCCATAGCACGCCACATAAAGAAGCTGCTAGTTTAAGGTCAAATAACTGGGTCTTTCAAGTCTGAGAGGATATGAAATTGTCTTGTTCAGGTCCCTACAACACTGGGCCCGTAGAGTGTAAGTGTGCTTTAATCTTGACCTAAAATCGTACCCATCCACATGATTAGAACACACCAGTGAACTAAATGTAACACAGCACAAAGACAAAAGGTTATTTATCAACTAATTTAAAGGCATGATTAACTGTATAACCGGTAAGAAAAGAGGTTTGATGGACTATTAGTTAAACCATTTAACAATATTATCAAAACCCAAACTAAAATGTATTAAAAACCGGGTTTGCATTATTAAAGGTCTTAACTACTAGTTAGAAGTTTTGTGCTCGTGGCTCTCTGCTGGAGGACGCCGCCCTACGGATGAGGACTGGCGGGTTAAATCCGTACCTACACAGAGTCTGCCAGGCACACACAGCTGACAGCCACACAGGTGGAGGCGGTGGATGCTTGTCGGTTAACGGTTAATGATTGGTTAATATTTATTTCATTGTGCTTTCTTTTGGAAGGCTGGCTGACTCCTGCCAACAACCACCACATACTGGCTAATTAATTAGCCTGAGGTCAGCGCTAGCTATCAGTAAATAGAAGTAACATGGTGGCTGGTGTTCCAGTGTGTGAGTGCGTGCATCAACCACCATGTGCCCCATAATTCATTTAGTCTTAAGGCAAGTAGACACAGCCCTAAACTGGGGCAGTACATATTATTTGATGTCACCTTTCAGGACCCAAGGTCACCTTACAGAAGATTACAACATGCTCATTGTGATAAAACAGCGAGACCTTTGGATTATGACTCTTCCTAGTTCCACTGGACTAGCCTCTGGGATCACGTGGCTCAGCCTCTTGACCCCATTCCATGTGACTAGCCTAGCTGACTCTTCAGCTCTACTAATGCTGTTTCCTGCTCCATTTCCATTTGCACTATTACCTCCTGAGTCTCTTCAATGCTTGTGAAGGAGTAGCCACATGGGTGTAGTTCACCAGGGCCAAGAGGCTTCATGCTTCAGCAGCATTTCCTGGTTGGTCTGTGTTCTCTACTAAATCAATCTTTGATGTGGTTGCACCAATAATATTTCACACATAATGTAGCCCCTAAACACTTGTTGCTATTGAGTGTCAACTGCTGTTCTTGTAATCATCATGTTGTTGCATAGTTCTCCCTGAACAATGACAGGCTGGTTTCTACAGGTTTCACCACGTCAAATTTACCACTTTTTAAGACCATTATGAATAAAAGACCCTCAACGACATCAAAAACAAAGTTACATGTCCTAGTCCAGAAGTATTGTCTGAAACAATTCCCTCATTGGCATTATAGGACTGGGGTCTAGATCGGCTGCAGCATGCTGGTCTCAGTTGTAGTCCCAATGCAGCTAATTATATTTGGACTACAACACCACAGAGTTAAACAGAAACATTGGAAAGCGCTGCAGGAACATTTCAAAGAGCTTTAGAGGCAGAGTTACATTGACGTAAGATAATTAAGACCAGTTGAAAAGTAATTTTAGACCTTAAATTTAGAACACAATACTACAGAATATTTACAAATTTTTAAGACCTAAACTTTTGATTTTGAACTTTTAGACTTTTAAAGACCCCACGGAAAGCCTGAATGATGTTAGCAGAGATGTAAAGATGTGGAATTCTGTCATTTAGAGCACCATAGAGCTGCATTATCCGAAGCTCACTACACAAACTCCCAGACTTTTTTTTTGTAATCGTGACTTCCGTATCTCTAAACTATAGCATCTAATATGAGATCTCCATATTACAGTTTTTTATGTTAACTGTGATTTGGCCTTGTGCCCCCAACCACATTTAGGGAATTTTGATTATGGAGGATATTGTAATCACTGTAGCTGCTTTTTAACATGATACCTTTCTATGATATCTGTGCATAAGTTATGATTCAGGGTTATAGCTTTAACACTGGGTTAAAGTTAGAAAAATATTGAGGGTATGACTTAATAAAATGTAATGTATGTTGGATTTTGACAGAACATAAACTCTCACCTTCTGCATGAAAGGTATTAACGTTGGAAGCACTATAATCCTCTTCCCCACCCCCATCTCTACTTTTAATAATGAACTTGGGTTCATGTAACATTATCGCCAGGCAGAACGTTTTATAACCGCGTTTTAAACAATATCTGCACAAATATATATTGTTAAGGTACAGATAAGGTCAGCCAACTGAAACACAGAGGGAGTGTTGTTACCGTTATATAATAAAAAGCAATGGATTGTGGCAACCTCTGGTTGTTCTGCAAGCTCATCTACCACCCCAAGGTGGCTGAATGGGAATCAGGGGCCACAGAGTCACCCTTTATGAATGGGATTTTTGCAGAGTGCAATTCAGGGCATCACTAAGCAGCTCTCCACGCTTTGCTTCATGTTTGTTAGAGGGGTTTCTGGCCATCTGGAGGTGGAAGCATCGCGAAGCTCCAGGATATGTCCAGCTGGTCTGTGTCGCTCTCTGGTTTGACACAACTGACCAAAGTGTGGCCTAAGTAACTAAAAAAATCTTGAGGCTAGCTCTAAATTAATTGTAAGAGGATTTAATGACTCTGAATTAACTGCGTGGCTTCTAGCACCAGGTGGAGCCTGTGGGTGGCTCAGTGGAAGGAGAAGAACACTAGTTGTTCGCGGCTGTTAATTGCAGTTTGTCAAAGTAAAATAGTAGTTTTTTAACAGCAAAGAAAACAAGCTGGCATACTTTAAAGAACAAAAATATCTTCTTCTGTGGAGAAATAAAATGACGGAAAGTTGCAGTCACAAAACTTTACATCAAAATAAAGGCTGAGTTTTAAAACGGGTGTGGTCCAACTCAGGGCACCAGAGGTAGGCACTAGGAAGTAGTGATGGGGTGAAGGGTTCCCCCCCTCTTTACACCACTGACCCAGTTTGGCATCACGGCTGGTGTGACCCCACCAAATTGGTCTCTAGTGTTGGAGATGGTTAAATTACAATGTCCTGCCAGTAACAAAGTAGCAGTGAGTAGCTTGTATTAACGTTTAAGATATAGCACCATCAACCACTTGCCAAGCAAAAGGTGTTACAATACTCCTACGAGTTTATATAATATTTCTTACAATTTTCTTGCAAAAGAAGCCAAACCCTGCAGACAGAGGTTAGATACTGCAGTGTCAAGACAACTATCCCCAGCCCCTTAAATGACTACAGGCGATGAAGACTCAAAGACACATCTGTGCAGACACATCAGACACTGTAATAGGTTCACGTCCCCACAGATATAAATACCCAGGTACTGAATTCTCCCTGAAAACATCCAAAAGTTGATCAAAGACAAGACAGCCCATGCCGACAGGACGCTGCTGTGCGTGTGGGCTCCTTGGTTGGATCTATTTTTGCACCAGTGAATTAGGAGTGGCTGTTGTATTATCATGCCGCTGAGCCACGGGGCGCTAGCTCTTTGGCTGGTCGAGCAACCCCATTGGTCTAGACTGAAATGTCCCAGCAACTATTGGATGGGTCACTGGTTCTGCCTTCATATTCCTCTCAGGACTGGAATCATTCTGTTAGACCCCCCCTTCCCCTCCCGTTTGAGTGAGTGACCTTGTTCCAAGCAGCACTTCATTTTGTGTGTACTAGATGCCACAAAAAGGGTGATCCCAGAAACTACAATAATGGAGTTCTTCTCCACAGACATATGTCCACAGCTAAACTTCCTGTCCCCCCACTGCATCACTTTCAGCAAGACTTTATGGAGCTTTGAAGTTCATATTTTCAAAACCATGGCACCACCTTCAGTGGGTCTTCATTGTTAGTCTTGTTTAGAACATATTTCAACTGAAATTAAAACTTGAAAATGAAAATGAACTTTAGGAAAGCAGAGGAAGTGCCTAGCTGACATGTTTGTGTGCAGGCGTTCTGCTGCAGTTTCCTCACTCCATCACTGTCTGTCTTCAGAGACATACGGCCACCTTCTGCAGGCTGTGCTGAAAATTTCCGTTGGAATCTCATCTAAGTACCAAGCTAAATTCTTTTAAAGGCTACTAAAATACCACATGTTTTAGTAGGCCTATATTTTACCATTATATTATAAAAATGTCACCAGGGGCAGATACACTCAAGAAGTTCTTAAAATTATGTCAAGCTTTGGTTTGACATAACAATTGTAACTTCACTGCTGCAGCTGGATACATCACCTATCCATCCACCCATCTATACACACACGCGCGCACACATACACACGCACACACACACACACACACGCACGCACGCACGCGCAGCATACTGTGGCCTCAGTAGGCTAACATCTGGCTAGGCTATTCCGCCGGTCGTCTCGTGACTAGACCAGATCCTCCGTGCCACTGCACCCGTGCAGGGCCGAGGGCCTGATGTCTTCCTAACCAAATGGACCTGGGTCGCAGAGCACAACATCCCGGCCGGACAAACGTCGCATTGCCGCGCTGAGCTAACAAACACTGCGCAGTATGTGCTGCTGCCAGAGGCTGAATCCTGAATCCTGGATCCTGAATCCTGAATCCTGGATCCTGGATCCTGATGAGGATGATGTCAGTGTTCGACGACGGGAACACATTAGTCCACGAAACGGACCGCAGTGAGCAGGACCAACCCCGTGCACCCCCCTAATGCTCCACTAACTGCCACTGCTTCCATGCGTGTTACCGTGCGCAGACGCGAACATAGAAGAGATGTGGAGCTCGGTGCCTGCGTCCATCGCGGCGATGGGAAAGGAAACAGACATGCAGATCGTAGCCTGCGGCGGAAATGTGTGTGTCCCTGCAGACTAGTACACGGTAGCACGCATCAGTCTTACCGCATGAGTCCGGACGGGCTGCCTGGGCTCGTCCATGGTCCCGTCAGGAGGCTCCGAGGCGGGCGATAGTGGCTCCCAATGACGACATCGGACATGTGCAGCCCTCCTCCCTGACGCTACATCGGTGCTTGATTTCTGCGCAGCCCCGCTGCAACACCCACCGTAACCACAACCCACCGCCCCCCCCTCTCTCCATCTCGCCTGCAGCACCGAGGAGCAGCTTCGGGAGGCTGTGATTGCCTCCGTCCTCCCTCCATCTGTTTGCCTGTGACGAACATATTTCCATAAGGAAATCTGTTGTGCGCGTTCATTTTACATATCGTGGGCCCTCAGGGCTGCTAGGGTTTTAGAATCAGAATCAGCTTTATTTGCCAGGTATGACACATATGACACATACGAGGAATTTACGAACATACGAGGCATCGTTGCTAACAATGTGCTTACACATACAAAACAACCAAAACAAAATATACACACGAATATATACATAATATAAACATACAGAAACAATATAGAGGCATGAGTGCAATGAAGATATCAATAAAATTATTTAAATGTGGAGCATAGTGCAAAGGATACTGGGATAAATAGTATTATGTTATTATATTACAATATGAACAGAATGAACATTATGAACAGTTCTGAAATAGGAAATGAGAATGATCAATAAATAATAAGTGAGATATGAGAATGAGAGTGATGAATAATACTAAATAAGTGGAATAATAAGTGGAACCAGTAAACAGGTGCTGTAGAGACAGTGGTACTGGGTTATTGACCAGAACTGAACCTGACACTGTGGGTCAGAAGTCAGCTGTTCATCAGAGAGATGGCTTGTGGGTAGAAACTGTTCCTGACTTGGTTTTGGCGTACAGTGCTCTGTAGCGCCTACCAGGGGGGACAAGCTGGACCAGGTTGTGTCCGGGGTGAGATGGGTCTGCAGTGATGGTTCCTGCCCGTTTCCTGACTCTGAGGAGTATAAGTCATGGACGGAGGGCAGGTTGGCACCGATGATCTTTTCTGCTGTCCTAACTGTGCAGATCAAACCAGACAGTGATGGACGTGCAGAGGACAGTTTTGACATAATACACTATGCCTTTTGTCACTTTAGAAATGATTTCTTTCAACCTACTATAATTAAAAAATATAAAAAGCTAATTTGTCAGGGAGAAGCTGATAACATCATTCCTAAGTGAGTTGTTTGGAGGCAGCGAGCCATGTTATTGATAATTAATAGTTACTGTATAACACTTTGTTGACATATACTATATTATTATTATTTGAGGATGGGATTCGAACCCACGCGTGCAGAGCACAATGGATTAGCAGTCCATCGCCTTAACCACTCGGCCACCTCATCTTCTGTACATGGAATATACCATATATTTCATTATTTTGACATATACTATATTATTATTATTTGTTTACTTTTTTGACATACTATACTATGACTTCATTTACTTTTTTGACATACTATTCTATAACATTTTTACTTTTTAGAAATACTATACTATGACTTTTTTTAATAATCTTTTGACATACTATATTGTGACTTTTTTCACTTTTTGACATACTATATCATTATTATTGTTTTACTTTTTTGACATACTATACTAGAACTTTATTTACTTTTTTGACATACTATACTATGACTTTTTTTACTTTTTTGACATACTATATTATTATTATTTTTTACTTTTTGACATACTATACTATGGCTTTTAAATCATTTTTGACATAATATACTGACTTTTTTTTGACATACTATACTATACTGTGACTTTTTTCCTTTTTTTGACATACTATACTATAATTTTTTGAAATATATACACTATTTTTTTGTCACTTTAGAAATGATTTCAAAAAAATCAACCTACTATAATTAAAAAAATATAAAAAGCTAATTTGTCAGGGATGATAACATCATTCCTATGTGAGTTGTTTGGAGGCAGCATAGTATGTTATTGATAATTAATAGTTACTGTATAACACTTTTATTGACATATACTATATTATTATTATTTGTTTACTTTTTGAAATACTGTACTATGACTTTTTTAATGTCAAAATTTGAAATACTATACTATGACATTTTTCACTTTTTGACATACTATATTATTATTATCTTTTCCTTTTTTAAACATACTGTTTTTTTTAATATTTTTTGCCTCAAATACTATACTATGAATTTTTCACTTTTTTGACATACTATATTTATTATTATTTTTATTTTTTGACATACTATACTATGACCTTATTTACTTTTTTGACATACTATTCTATAACATTTTTTAAATACTTTTTAGAAATACTATACTATGACTTTTTTCACTTTTACGACATACTATACTATGACTGTTTTTAATAACCTTTTGACATACTATTGTGTGACTTTTTTCACTTTTTTTGACATACTATACTAGAACTTTATTTACTTTTTTGACATACTATATTATTATTATTTTTTTACTTTTTTGACATACTATATTATTATTATTTTTTTACTTTTTTGACATACTATACTATGACTTTTTTCATTTTTTTGACATACTATACTATGGAAGCTTTTTTTCATTTTTTTTAAGACATACTATACTATGAATTTTTTTATTTTTTTGACATACTATACTATGATTTTTTTTATTTTTTTGACATACTATACTATGACTTTTTTTCACTTTTTTGACATACTATACTATGGCTTTTTTTCATTTTTTTTGACATAATACTACTGACTTTTTTTTGAACATACTATACTGTGACTTTTTTTCCCTTTTTTGACATACTATACTATAATTGTTTTGACATAATACACTATGCCTTTTGTCACTTTAGAAATGATTTCTTTCAACCTACTATAATTAAAAAATATAAAAAGCTAATTTGTCAGGGAGAAGCTGATAACATCATTCCTAAGTGAGTTGTTTGGAGGCAGCGAGCCATGTTATTGATAATTAATAGTTACTGTATAACACAACCGATGAGGATGGGATTCAACTCCACGCGTGCAGAGCATAATGGATTAGCAGTCCATCGCCTTAACCACTGCCACCTCATCTTCTGTACATGGAATATACCATATATTTCATTATTTTTTTCATTTTTTGACATATACTATATTATTATTATTTTTTTTTTTCTTTTTGACATACTATGAACATTTTTGACATTTACTTTTTTTACATTTTACTATGACTTTTTTTTTTTGACACTTTTTTATAATTGTTTTGACATACTATATATTATTATTTTTTTTAATTACTTTTTTTGACATACTATACTATGACTTTTTTTCACTTTTTTGACATACTATACTATGACTTTTTTTTTTGACACTTTTTTTTTTGACATACTATATTATTATTATTTTTTCTTTTTTTGACATACTATACTATGACTTTTTTCACTTTTTTACATACTATATTATTATTATTTTTTTTCTTTTTGACATACTAGAACTTTATTTACTTTTTGACATACTTTACTATGACTTTTTTTCACTTTTTGACATACTATATTATTATTATTTTTTACTTTTTTTTGACATACTATACTATGACTTTTTTTCACTTTTTGACATACTATATTATTATTATTTTTTTTTTTTGACATACTAGAACTTTGATTTTTTTCACTTTTTTTTATTACATTTTTTTTTTTTTGACATACTGACTTTTTTTCACTTTTTTCACTTTTTTGACATACTATATTATTATTATTTTTTTACTTTTTTGACATACTATACTATGACTTTTTTCACTTTTTTGACATACTATATTATTATTATTTTTTTTCTTTTTTGACATACTAGAACTTTATTTACTTTTTTGACATACTTTACTATGACTTTTTTCACTTTTTTGACATACTATATTATTATTATTTTTTTACTTTTTTGACATACTATACTATGACTTTTTTCACTTTTTTGACATACTATTTATTATTATTTTTTTTTTACTTTTTTGACATACTTTTATTTACTTTTTGACATACTATACTATGACTTTTTTCTCTTTTTTGACATACTATATTATTAATATTTTTTTACTTTTTTGACATACTATACTATGGCTTTTTAAATCATTTTTTGACATAATATACTGACTTTTTTTACGTACTATTCTGTGATTTTTTTCCCTTTTTTGACATACTATATTATTATTATTTTTTTACTTTTTTGACATACTATACTATGACTTTTTTCACTTTTTGACATACTATATTATTATTATTTTTTTACTTTTTTGACATACTATACTATGACTTTTTTCACTTTTTGACATACTATACTATGACTTTTTAAATCATTTTTTGACATAATATACTGACTTTTTTTACGTACTATTCTGTGACTTTTTTCCCTTTTTTGACATACTATACTATAATTGTTTTGACATAATACACTATGCCTTTTGTCACTTTAGAAATGATTTCTTTCAACCTACTATAATTAAAAAATATAAAAGCTAATTTGTCACGGAGAAGCTGATAACATCATTCCTAAGTGAGTTGTTTGGAGGCAGCGAGCCATGTTATTGATAATTAATAGTTACTGTATAACACTTTGTTGACATATACTATATTATTATTATTTGTTTACTTTTTTGAAATACTGTACTATGACTTTTTTTAATACTTTTTTGAAATACTATACTATGACTTTTTTCACTTTTTGACATACTATATTATTATTATCTTTTCCTTTTTTAAACATACTGTACTATGACGTTTTTTAATACTTTTTTGAAATACTATACTATGACTTTTTTCACTTTTTGACATACTATATTATTATTATTTTTTTATTTTTTGACATACTATACTATGACCTTATTTACTTTTTTGACATACTATTCTATAACATTTTTTTAATACTTTTTAGAAATACTATACTATGACTTTTTTCACTTTTACGACATACTATACTTATGACTGTTTTTAACCTTTTGACATACTATTGTATGACTTTTTTTTTTTTTTTGACATACTAGAACTTTTTTTTACTTTTTTTTTGACATACTATATTATTATTATTTTTTTACTTTTTTGACATACTATATTATTATTATTTTTTTACTTTTTTGACATACTATACTATGACTTTTTTCATTTTTTTGACATACTATACTATGGCTTTTTTCATTTTTTTGACATACTATACTATGGCTTTTTTCATTTTTTTGACATACTATACTATGGCTTTTTTCATTTTTTTGACATACTATACTATGACTTTTTTCATTTTTTTGACATACTATACTATGGCTTTTTAAATCATTTTTTGACATAATATACTGACTTTTTTTACGTACTATACTGTGACTTTTTTTTCCCTTTTTTGACATACTATACTATAATTGTTTTTACATAATACACTATGCCTTTTGTCACTTTAGAAATGATTTTTTCAACCTACTATTTAAAAAATATAAAAAGCTAATTTGTCAGGGAGAAGCTGATAACATCATTCCTAAGTGAGTTGTTTGGAGGCAGCGAGCCATGTTATTGATAATTAATAGTTACTGTATAACACAACCGATGAGGATGGGATTCGAACCCACGCTTGGATTTCCATCGCCTTAACCACTGCCACCTCATCTTCTGTACATGGAATATACCATATATTTCATTATTTTGACATATACTATATTATTATTATTTTTTTTCTTTTTTGACATACTAGAACTTTATTTACTTTTTTGACATACTTTACTATGACTTTTTTCACTTTTTTGACATACTATATTATTATTATTTTTTTACTTTTTTGACATACTATACTATGACTTTTTTCACTTTTTTGACATACTATACTATGACTTTTTTTACTTTTTTGACATACTATATTATTATTATTTTTTTTTTTTTTTGACATACTATACTATGACTTTTTTTTTTTTTTGACATACTATATTATTATTTTTTTTTTTTTTTTTTGATACTTACTATGACTTTTTTACTTTTTTGACATACTATACTATGACTTTTTTTTACTTTTTTGACATACTATACTTATTTTTTTTTACTTTTTTGACATACTATACTATGACTTTTTTTCACTTTTTGACATACTATATTATTATTATTTTTTTTTTTTTGACATACTATACTATGACTTTTTTTACTTTTTTTTTGACATACTATATTATTATTTTTTTTTTTTTTGACATATAGAACTTTATTTGTCTTTTTTGATTTTTGACATACTTACTATGACTTTTTTTCACTTTTTTTTTGACATACTATATTATTATTATTTTACTTTTTTGACATACTATACTATGACTTTTTTCACTGACATACTATATTATTATTATTTTTTTTACTTTTTGACATACTAGAACTTTTTTTACTTTTTTGACATACTTTACTATGACTTTTTTTCACTTTTTTGACATACTATTTATTATTATTTTTTTTACTTTTTGACATACTATACTATGACTTTTTTACTTTTTTTACTATATTATTATTATTTTTTTTTTTTTTGACATACTAGAACTTTTTTAAATTTTTTTTGACATACTTTACTATGACTTTTTTCACTTTTTTGACATACTATATTATTATTATTTTTTTACTTTTTTGACATACTATACTATGACTTTTTTCACTTTTTTGACATACTATATTATTATTATTTTTTTTTTTTGACATACTATACTATGACTTTTTTCACTTTTTGACATACTATATTATTAATATTTTTTACTTTTTTGACATACTATACTATGACTTTTTTAATTTTTTGACATAATATACTGACTTTTTTTACTTCTTTGTGACTTTTTTCACTTTTTGACATACTATATTATTATTATTTTTTTACTTTTTTGACATACTATACTATGACTTTTTTCACTTTTTTGACATACTATATTATTATTATTTTTTACTTTTTTGACATACTATACTATGACTTTTTTTCACTTTTTTGACATACTATACTATGACTTTTTAAATCATTTTTGACATAATATACTTTTTTTTACTTTTTTGACATACTATTCTATAACATTTTTTACTTTTTTTTTTCATACTATACTATGACTTTTTTTCACTTTTTGACATACTATATTATTATTATTTTTTTTTTTTTTGACTTATTTTTTACTTTTTTTTGACATACTATACTATGACTTTTTTCATTTTTTGACATACTATATTATTTTTTTTTGACATACTATACTATGGCTTTTTAAATCATTTTTTGACATAATATACTGACTTTTTTTACGTACTATACTGTGACTTTTTTCCCTTTTTTGACATACTATACTATAATTGTTTTGACATAATACACTATTTTTGTCACTTTAGAAATGATTTCTTTCAACCTACTATAATTAAAAAATATAAAAAGCTTAATTTTTTTGATAACATCATTCCTAAGTGAGTTGTTTGAGGAGCGAGCCATGTTTTGATAATTAATAGTTACTGTATAACACTTTTTTGACATATACTATATTATTATTATTTGTTTACTTTTTTGAAATACTGTACTATGACTTTTTTTTGACATACTACTTTTTGAAATACTATACTATGACTTTTTTTCACTTTTTGACATACTATATTATTATTATCTTTTCCTTTTTTAAACATACTGTACTATGACGTTTTTAATACTTTTTTGAATACTATACTATGACTTTTTTTCACTTTTTGACATACTATATTATTATTATTTTTTATTTTTGACATACTATACTATGACTTTTTTTTTGGATACTTTTTTGACATACTATTCTATGACTTTTTAAATACTTTTTAGAAATACTATACTATGACTTTTTTTTCACTTTTTACGACATACTATACTATGACTTTTTTAACCTTTTTTTGACATACTATTGTGTGACTTTTTTTCACTTTTTTTTGACATACTAGAACTTTATTTACTTTTTTGACATACTATATTATTATTATTTTTTTACTTTTTTGACATACTATATTATTATTATTTTTTTACTTTTTTGACATACTATACTTATGACTTTTTTTTACTTTTTTTGACATACTATACTATGACTTTTTTCATTTTTTTTTCACATAATATACTGACTTTTTTTTACGTGTGACTTTTTTTCCCTTTTTTGACATACTATTTTTATTATTTTTTTTTTTTTTGACATACTATACTATGACTTTTTTTACACTTTTTTGACATACTATACTATGACTTTTTTAATAATCTTTTGACATACTATATTGTGACTTTTTTCACTTTTTTGACATACTATACTATTATTATTATTTTTTACTTTTTTTACATACTATGACTTACTATTACTTTTTTACTTTTTTGACATACTATATTATTATTATTTTTTACTTTTTGACATACTATACTTTTTGACTTTTTTTTTCACTTTTTTGACATACTATATTATTATTATTTTTACTTTTTTGACATACTATACTATGACTTTTTTTTACTTTTTGACATACTATACTATGACTTTTTTAAATCATTTTTGACATAATATACTACTTTTTTATTTTTTTTACTTTTTCCCTTTTTTTGACATACTATACTATGACTTTTTACATTTTTTTGACATACTATTCTATAACATTTTTTAAATTTTTTTTTGACATACTATACTATGACTTTTTTTCACTTTTTGACATACTATACTATATTTTATTTTTTTTACTTTTTTGACATTTTTTTTGACTATATATGACTTTTTTACTTTTTTGACATACTATATTATTATTTTTTTTACTTTTTGACATACTATACTATGACTTTTTTCACTTTTTGACATACTATACTATGGCTTTTTAAATCATTTTTGACATAATATACTGACTTTTTTTACGTACTATACTGTGACTTTTTCCCCATTTTTTTTTTTTTTGACATACTATACTATGACCTTATTTACATTTTTGACATACTATTCTATAACATTTTTTAAATACTTTTTAGAAATACTATACTATGACTTTTTTTACTTTTACGACATACTATACTATGACTGTTTTTAATAATCTTTTGACTTTACTTTTTTTCACTTTTTTTGACATACTATACTATGACTTTATTTACTTTTTTGACATACTATACTATGACTTTTTTCATTTTTTTGACATACTATACTATGACTTTTTTCATTTTTTTGACATAATATACTGACTTTTTTTACGTACTATACTGTGACTTTTTTCCCTTTTTTGACATACTATACTATAATTGTTTTGACATAATACACTATGCCTTTTTTTCACTTTAGAAATGATTTCTTTCAACCTACTATAATTAAAAAATATAAAAAGCTAATTTGTCAGGGAGAAGCTGATAACATCATTCCTAAGTGAGTTGTTTGGAGGCAGCGAGCCATGTTATTGATAATTAATAGTTACTGTATAACACAACCGATGAGGATGGGATTCGAACCCATGCGTGCAGAGCACAATGGATTAGCAGTCCATCGCCTTAACCACTCGGCCACCTCATCTTCTGTACATGGAATATACCATATATTTCATTATTTTGACATATACTATATTATTATTATTTGTTTACTTTTTGACATACTGTACTATGACTTTTTTCACTTTTTGACATACTACATTATTAATATTTTTTTACTTTTTTGACATACTTTTGTACTATGACTTTTTCATTTTGACTTACTTTGACTGTTTTTAATACTTTTTGACATACTATATTATGACTTTTTCACTTTTTGACATACTATATTATTATTATTTTTTACTTTTTTTGACATACTATACTATGACTTTTTATTTTTTTTGATATACTATACTATGACCTTATTTACTTTTTTGACATACTATTCTATAACATTTTTTAAATACTTTTTAGAAATACTATACTATGACTTTTTTCACTTTTACGACATACTATACTATGACTGTTTTTAATAATCTTTTGACATACTATTGTGTGACTTTTTTCACTTTTTTGACATACTATACTATAATTGTTTTGACATAATATACTGACTTTTTTTACGTACTATTCTATCACTTTTTATCACTTTTTTCTACATACTATACTTTGACTTTTTTCACTTTTGTGAAATACTATACTATGACTGTTTTTAATATTTTTTGACATACTATATTATTATTATTATTTTTTTTCACTTTTTTGACATACTATACTATGACTGTTTTTAATAATCTTTTGACATACTATATTGTGACTTTTTTCACTTTTTGACATACTATATTATTATTATTTTTTTACTTTTTTGACATACTGTACTATGACTTTTTTTACTTTTTTGACATACTATACTATGACTGTTTTTAATAATCTTTTGACATACTATATTGTGACTTTTTTCACTTTTGACATACTATACTATGGCTTTTTTCATTTTTGACATAATATACTGACTTTTTTTACGTACTATACTGTGACTTTTTTCCCTTTTTGACATACTATATTATTATTATTTTTTACTTTTTTGACATACTGTACTATGACTTTATTTACTTTTTTGACATACTATACTATGACTGTTTTTAATAATCTTTTGACATACTATATTGTGACTTTTTTCACTTTTTGACATACTATATTTTTTATTATTTTTCTATGACTTTTTTAAAACCTTTTTGACATACTATAATATGACTTTTTTCATTTTTGACTTTTTTGACATACTATACTATGACTTTTTTTTTTCACTTTTGACATACTATACTATGGCTTTTTCATTTTTGACATAATATACTGACTTTTTTTACGTACTATACTGTGACTTTTTTCCCTTTTTGACATACTATATTATTATTATTTTTTTACTTTTTTGACATTCTATTCTATGACTTTTTATCACTTTTTTCTACATACTATTCTATGATGGGATGGGATTTTTTTACTTTTACTATGACTTTATTTACTTTTTTACATACTTTTTGACTTTTTTCATCACTTTTTTGACATACTATACTATGACTTTTATTTTGTTGACATTTTATGACTTTATTTACATTTTTCACATACTGTACTATGACTTTTTTAATACTTTTTGACATACTGTACTATGACTTTTTTTTTTTTACTTTTTGAAATACTATACTATGACTTTATTTACTTTTTTGACATACTATACTATGACTGTTTTTAATAATCTTTTGACATACTATATTGTGACTTTTTTCACTTTTTGACATACTATATTATTTTTTTTTTTTACTTTTTTGACATACTATACTATGACTTTATTTACTTTTTTGACATACTATACTATGACTTTTTTACTTTTTGACATACTATATTATTATTATTTTTTTACTTTTTTGACATACTATACATTGACTGTTTTTAATAATCTTTTTTATATTGTGACTTTTTTTGGAGGCACTTTTTTGACATACTATATTATTATTATTTTTTCACTTTTTTTGACATACTATACTATGACTTTTTTTCATTTTTTTTCACTTTTTGACATATGACTATTTTTTTACTTTTTTGACATACTATACTATGACTTTATTTACTTTTTTGACATACTATACTATGACTGTTTTTTCTTTTGACATACTATATTGTGACTTTTTTCACTTTTTGACATACTATATTATTATTATTTTTTTACTTTTTTGACATACTATACTATGACTTTTTCACTTTTTTGACATACTATATTATTATTATTTATTTTCTTTTTTGACATACTATTCTATAACATTTTTTAAATACTTTTTCGACATACTATACTATGACTGTTTTTAATAATCTTTTGACATACTATATTGTGACTATATTATTATTATTTTTTTACTTTTTTGACATACTATACTATGACTGTTTTTAATAATCTTTTGACATACTATATTGTGACTTTTTTCACTTTTTGACATATTACATTATTAATATTTTTTTACTTTTTTGACATACTATACTATGACTTTATTTACTTTTTTGACATACTATTCTATAACATTTTTTAAATACTTTTTTGACATACTATACTATGACTTTAAATACTTTTTTGACATACTATACTATGACTGTTTTTAATAATCTTTTGACATACTATATTATTATTATTTTTTTACTTTTTTGACTTACTGTACTATGACATTTTTTAATACTTTTTTGACATACTATACTATGACTGTTTTTAATAATCTTTTGACATACTACATTATTAATATTTTTGTACTTTTTTGACATACTGTACTATGACTTTTTTAAAAACTTTTTTGACATACTATAATATGACTTTATTTACTTTTTGACATACTATAATATGACTTTATTTACTTTTTTGACATACTATACTATGACTTTATTTACTTATTTGACATACTATACTATGGCTTTTTTCATTTTTCTGACATACTATACTATGGCTTTTTAAATCATTTTTTGACATAATATACTGACTTTTTTTACGTACTATACTGTGACTTTTTTCCCTTTTTGACATACTATATTATTATTATTTTTTTACTTTTTTGACATACTATTCTATGACTTTTTATCACTTTTTTCTACATACTATACTATGATGGGATGGGATTCGAACCCACATACTATACTATGACTTTATTTACTTTTTTGACATACTATACTACGACTTTTATTTTGTTGACATACTATACTATGACTTTATTTACATTTTTCACATACTGTACTATGACTTTTTTTTATACTTTTTTGAAATACTATACTATGACTTTTTTTACTTTTTTGACATACTATACTATGACTGTTTTTAATAATCTTTTGATATACTATATTGTGACTTTTTTCACTTTTTGACATACTATATTATTTTTATTTTTTTACTTTTTTGACATACTATACTATGACTTTATTTACTTTTTTGACATACTATATTATTATTATTTTTTTTTTTTTGATATACTATACTATGACTTTATTTACTTTTTTGACATACTATATTATTATTATTTTTTTACTTTTTTGACATACTATATTATTATTATTTTTTTACTTTTTTGACATACTATACTATGACTGTTTTTAATAATCTTTTGACATATTATTATTATTATTTTTTCACTTTTTTGACATACTATACATTGACTGTTTTTAATAATCTTTTGACATACTATATTGTGACTTTTTTCACTTTTTGACATACTATATTATTATTATTTTTTTCACTTTTTTTACATACTATACTATGACTTTTTTCAGTTTTTGACATACTATATTATTATTATTTTTTCACTTTTTTGACATACTATACTATGACTTTTTATCACTTTTTTCTACATACTATACTATGATGGGAAGGGATTCGAACCCACATACTATACTATGACTTTATTTACTTTTACGACATACTATACTTTGACTTTTTTCATCACTTTTTTGACATACTATACTATGACTTTATTTACATTTTTCACTTTACTATGACTTTTTTTAATACTTTTTTGACATACTATACTATGACTTTATTTACTTTTTTGACACACTATACTATGACTGTTCATAATAATCTTTTGACATACTATATTGTGACTTTTTTCACTTTTTGACATACTATATTATTATTATTTTTTTACTTTTTTGACATACTATACTATGACTTTTTCACTTTTTTGACATACTATATTTTTTTTTACTTTTTTACTTTTTTTTTCACTTTTTGACATACTATACTATGACTTTTTTTTACTTTTTTGACATACTATATTATTTTTTTACTACTTTATTTTTTTTTTTTTTGACATACTAGAACTTTATTTACTTTTTTGACATACTATACTATGACTTTTTTCACTTTTTTGACATACTATATTATTATTATTTTTTTACTTTTTTGACATACTATACTATGGCTTTTTAAATCATTTTTTGACATAATATACTGACTTTTTTTACGTACTATACTGTGACTTTTTTCCCTTTTTTGACATACTATACTATAATTGTTTTGACATAATACACTATGCCTTTTGTCACTTTAGAAATGATTTCTTTCAACCTACTATAATTAAAAAATATAAAAAGCTAATTTGTCAGGGAGAAGCTGATAACATCATTCCTAAGTGAGTTGTTTGGAGGCAGCGAGCCATGTTATTGATAATTAATAGTTACTGTATAACACAACCGATGAGGATGGGATTCGAACCCACGCGTGCAGAGCACAATGGATTAGCAGTCCATCGCCTTAACCACTCGGCCACCTCATCTTCTGTACATGGAATATACCATATATTTCATTATTTTGACATATACTATATTATTATTATTTGTTTACTTTTTTGACATACTATACTATGACTTTTTTTCACTTTTTGACATACTATACTATGACTTTTTTCACTTTTTGACATACTTTTTTATTTTTTTACTTTTTTTGACATACTATACTATGACTTTTTTTTCACTTTTTTTGACATACTATATTATTTTATTTTTTTTTTTTTTTGACATACTATATTATGACTTTTTCACTTTTTTGACATACTATATTTATTATTATTTTTTTTCTTTTTTTACTAGAACTTTATTTACTTTTTGACATACTTTACTATGACTTTTTTCACTTTTTGACATACTACATTATTATTATTTTTTCACTTTTTTGACATACTATATTATGACTTTTTTTTTGACACTTTTTTTTACATACTATATTATTACTTTTTTTACTTTTTTTTGACATACTAGAACTTTATTTTTTTTTTGACATACTATACTATGACTTTTTTCACTTTTTTGACATACTATATTATTATTATTTTTTACTTTTTTGACATACTATACTATGACTTTTTTTCACTTTTTGACATACTATATTATTATTTTTTTTTTTTTTTTAATAGAACTTTATTTTACTTTTTTTTTGACATACTTTACTATGACTTTTTCACTTTTTTGACATACTATATTATTATTATTTTTTACTTTTTGACATACTATACTATGACTTTTTTTCACTTTTTTGACATACTATATTATTATTATTTTTTTTTTTATTTTTGACATACTAGAACTTTATTTACTTTTTTTTTGACATACTATACTATGACTTTTTTTCACTTTTTTGACATACTATATTATTATTATTTTTTTACTTTTTTGACATACTATACTATGGCTTTTTAAATCATTTTTTGTAATATACTGACTTTTTTTTTTAATACTATTCTGTGATTTTTTTTCCCTTTTTGACATACTATATTATTATTTTTTTTATTTTTGACATACTTATACTATGACTTTTTTTCACTTTTTGACATACTATATTATTATTATTTTTTACTTTTTTGACATACTATACTATGACTTTTTTGCTTTTTTGACATACTATACTATGGCTTTTTAAATCATTTTTGACATAATATACTGACTTTTTTTACTATTTACTATTCTGTGACTTTTTTCCCTTTTTTGACATACTATACTAAATAATTGTTTTGACATAATACACTATGCCTTTTGTCACTTTAGAAATGATTTCTTTCAACCTACTATAATTAAAAAATATAAAAAGCTAATTTGTTTTGATAACATCATTCCTAAGTGAGTTGTTTGGAGGCAGCGAGCCATGTTATTGATAATTAATAGTTACTGTATTTGCACTTTGTTGACATATACTATATTATTATTATTTGTTTACTTTTTTTTAAATACTTTTTTGTACTATGACTTTTTTTGAATACTTTTTTGAAATACTATACTATGACTTTTTTTCACTTTTTGACATACTATATTATTATTATTTTTCCTTTTTTAAACATACTATACTTTTTGATGACGTTTTTTAATACTTTTTTTCAAATACTATACTATGACTTTTTTTTTTTCACTTTTTTGACATACTATATTATTATTATTTTTTATTTTTGACATACTATACTATGACCTTTTTTACTTTTTTGACATACTATTCTTAACATTTTTTAAATACTTTTTTTGAAATACTATACTATGACTTTTTTCACTTTTTGACATACTATACTATGACTGTTTTTAATAATTTTTGACATACTTTTGTGACTTTTTTGTGTTACTTTTTTTTTGACATACTAGAACTTTATTTACTTTTTTGACATACTATATTTATTATTGATTTTTTACTTTTTTTTTTGACATACTATATTATTATTATTTTTTACTTTTTTGACATACTATACTATGACTTTTTTCATTTTTTGACATACTATACTATGGCTTTTTTGCAAATTTTTTGACATAATATACTGACTTTTTTTTTTTACCTTTTTGGACACTGTACTGTGATTTTTTTTTATATTACTTTTTTGACATACTATACTATAATTGTTTTGACATAATACACTATGCCTTTTGTCACTTTAGAAATGATTTCTTTCAACCTTATAATTAAAAAATATAAAAAGCTAATTTGTCAGGGGAGAAGCTGATAACATCATTCCTAAGTGAGTTGTTTGGAGGCAGCGAGCCATGTTATTGATAATTAATAGTTACTTTATAACACAACCGATGAGGATGGGATTTTGAACCCAACGTGCAGAGAGCACAATGGATTAGCACCATTTTAACCACTCAACCTCATTTTGTACATTTATACCATATATTTCATTTTTTGACATACTATATTATTATTTTTTTTTTTCTTTTTTGACATACTAGAACTTTATTTACTTTTTTGACATACTTTACTATGACTTTTTTTTTTTGACTTTTTGACATACTATATTAATTTTTTTTACTTTTTGACATTTTTTTTTTCACTTTTTGACATACTTTATATGACTTTTTTTACTATGACTAATTTTATGACACTTTTTACATACTATACTATGACTTTTTTTTTTTTGACATACTACATTTTATTATTTTTTACTTTTTTGACATACTATACTATGACTTTTTTTTCACTTTTTGACATACTATATTATTTTATTTTTTTTTTTTTTGACATACTAGAACTTTATTTACTTTTTGACATACTTTTTTTCACTTTTTTGACATACTATACTATTATTATCTTTTTACTTTTTTCTTTTTGACATACTATACTATTACTTTTTTTATTTTTTTTGACTTTTTTTTTTTGACATACTATATTATTATTATTTTTTACTTTTTTGACATACTATACTATGACTTTTTTCACTTTTTGACATACTATATTATTATTATTTTTTACTTTTTGACATACTATACTTTTGACTTTTTTCACTTTTGACATACTATACTATGGCTTTTTAAATCATTTTTGACATAATAACTGACTTTTTTTTCACTTTTTGACTATTCTTTTGACTTTTTTTTTTTTACCATTTTTTGACATACTATACTATGACTTTTTTTTACTTTTGACATAATACATTTATAACATTTTTAAATACTTTGTATACTTACTTTTGACTTTTTTTTTCACTTTTTTTACATACTATATTATTATTATTTTTTACTTTTTAAAACCACATACTATACTATGACTTTTTTTACTTTTTTGACATACTATATTATTATTTTTTTTTATTTTTTGACATACTATACTATGACTTTTTTTTCACTTTTTGACATACTATACTATGGCTTTTTTTATTTTTGACATTTTTGACATAATATACTGACTTTTTTTACTGCAGATATCTGGACTTTTTTCATACTATACTAGTGTAATTTATATTTTGGCTTCTAAAATTGACATCTATACTACTATGACTTTTTATTATTTTTATTATACTATTTTTGACATACTTATTCTATAACATTTTTAAATACTTTTAGAAATACTATACTATGACTTTTTTCACTTTTGCTACTTTTTAATCTTTTGACATACTATTTGTGACTTTTTTTTTCACTTTTTTTGACATACTATACTATGACTTTTTTACTTTTTGACATACTATACTATGACTTTTTTTCATTTTTTGACATACATACTATGACTTTTTTCATTTTTTTTGACATAATATACTGACTTTTTTACGTACCATACTGTGACTTTTTTTTTTTTTTGACATACTATACTATAATTGTTTTTACATAATACACTATGCCTTTTTGTCACTTTAGAAATGATTTCTTTCAACCTACTATAATTAAAAAATATAAAAAGCTAATTTGTCAGGAGAAGCTGATAACATCATTCCTAAGTGAGTTGTTTGAGGCAGCGAGCCATGTTATTGATAATTAATAGTTACTGTATAACACAACCGATGAGGATGGGATTCAACCCACGTGCAGAGCACAATGGATTAGCAGTCCATCGCCTTAACCACTGGCCACCTCATCTTCTGTACATGGAATATACCATTTATTTCATTATTTTGACATATACTATATTATTATTATTTGTTTACTTTTTTGACATACTGTACTATGACTTTTTTCACTTTTTGACATACTACATTATTAATATTTTTTTACTTTTTTGACATACTGTACTATGACTTTTTTCACTTTTTTGAAATACTATACTATGACTGTTTTTAATACTCTTTTGACATACTATATTGTGACTTTTTTCACTTTTTGACATACTATATTATTATTATTTTTTTACTTTTTTGACATACTATACTATGACTTTTTTATTTTGTTGATATACTATACTATGACCTTATTTACTTTTTTGACATACTATTCTATAACATTTTTTAAATACTTTTTAGAAATACTATACTATGACTTTTTTCACTTTTACGACATACTATACTATGACTGTTTTTAATAATCTTTTGACATACTATTGTGTGACTTTTTTCACTTTTTTGACATACTATACTATAATTGTTTTGACATAATATACTGACTTTTTTTACGTACTATTCTATCACTTTTTATCACTTTTTTCTACATACTATACTTTGACTTTTTTCACTTTTGTGAAATACTATACTATGACTGTTTTTAATAATCTTTTGACATACTATATTATTATTATTATTTTTTCACTTTTTTGACATACTATACTATGACTGTTTTTAATAATCTTTTGACATACTATATTGTGACTTTTTTCACTTTTTGACATACTATATTATTATTTTTTTTGTACTTTTTGACATACTGTACTATGACTTTATTTACTTTTGTTGACATACTATACTATGACTTTTTTCACTTTTTGACATACTATACTATGGCTTTTTAAATCATTTTTTGACATAATATACTGACTTTTTTTACGTACTATACTGTGACTTTTTTCTCTTTTTGACATACTATATTATTATTATTTTTTTTTTGACATACTGTACTATGACTTTATTTACTTTTTTGACATACTATACTATGACTGTTTTTAATAATCTTTTGACATACTATATTGTGACTTTTTTCACTTTTTGACATACTATATTATTATTATTTTTCTATGACTTTTTTAAAACCTTTTTTGACATACTATAATATGACTTTATTTACTTTTGTTGACATACTATACTATGACTTTTTTCACTTTTTGACATACTATACTATGGCTTTTTAAATCATTTTTTGACATAATATACTGACTTTTTTTACGTACTATACTGTGACTTTTTTCCCTTTTTGACATACTATATTATTATTATTTTATTATTATTATTTTTTTACTTTTTTGACATTCTATTCTATGACTTTTTATCACTTTTTTCTACATACTATTCTATGATGGGATGGGATTCGAACCCACATACTATACTATGACTTTATTTACTTTTACGACATACTATACTTTGACTTTTTTCATCACTTTTTTGACATACTATACTATGACTTTTATTTTGTTGACATACTATACTATGACTTTATTTACATTTTTCACATACTGTACTATGACTTTTTTTAATACTTTTTTGACATACTGTACTATGACTTTTTTTAATACTTTTTTGAAATACTATACTATGACTTTATTTACTTTTTTGACATACTATACTATGACTGTTTTTAATAATCTTTTGACATACTATATTGTGACTTTTTTCACTTTTTGACATACTATATTATTTTTATTTTTTAACTTTTTTGACATACTATACTATGACTTTATTTACTTTTTTGACATACTATACTATGACTTTATTTACTTTTTTGACATACTATATTATTATTATTTTTTCACTTTTTTGACATACTATACATTGACTGTTTTTAATAATCTTTTGACATACTATATTGTGACTTTTTTCACTTTTTGACATACTATATTATTATTATTTTTTCACTTTTTTGACATACTATACTATGACTTTTTTCACTTTTTTCTACATACTATACTATGATGGGAAGGGATTCGAACCCACATACTATTCTATGACTTTATTTACATTTTTCACTGTACTATGACTTTTTTTAATACTTTTTTGACATACTATACTATGACTTTATTTTCTTTTTTGACACACTATACTATGACTGTTTTTAATAATCTTTTGACATACTATATTGTGACTATATTATTATTATTTTTTTACTTTTTTGACATACTATACTATGACTGTTTTTAATAATCTTTTGACATACTATATTGTGACTTTTTTTTTCACTTTTTGACATATTACATTATTAATTTTTTTACTTTTTGACATATTTATGACTTTATAAAGTTTTTTAAATACTTTCTATTTTTTTTACTTTTTTGACATAAAAATATAATGACTTTAATTTTATTTTTTCAGATATACTACACTGACTGTTTTTAATAAAAACATACTAAATTTAAAATTTTTGTACTTTTTTTGACATATGTATTCATGACTTTTTTTCTTTTTTGACATACTATAATATGACTTTTTTTTTTTTGACATACTTAACTGACATTTACTTTTTGACATACTTTTGACTTTTTTCATTTTTTTGACATACTATACTATGGCTTAAATCATTTTTGACATAATATACTGACTTTTTGGACGTACTATACTGTGACTTTTTTCCCTTTTTTGACATACTATACTATAATTGTTTTGACATAATACACTATGCCTTTTGTCACTTTAGAATGATTTCTTTCAACCTACTATAATTAAAAAATATAAAAGCTAATTTGTCCCATGAAGCCATAACATCATTCCTAAGACTTTTTTTAGCGAGCCATTTTTGACATACTAATAGTTTTGTCAACCAACCGGATTTCGAATTCCACCTTTAGAGCACAATTTGGATTAGCAGTCCATCGACTTTTTTACCTCATCTTCTGTACATAATATACCAGGATATTTTTTATTTTGACATATACTATATTATTATTATTTTTTTACTTTTTTGACATACTGTACGACTTTTTTTCACTTTTTGACATACTATATTATTATTATTTTTTTACTTTTTTGACATACTATACTATGACTTTATTTACTTTTTTGACATACTATACTATGACTTTTTCACTTTTTTGACATACTATATTATTATTATTTTTTTACTTTTTTGACATACTATACATATATACTACATACTATGACTGTTTAATAATCTTTTGACATACTATATTGTGACTATATTATTATTATTTTTTTACTTTTTTGACATACTATACTATGACTTTTTTCACTTTTTGACATATTACATTATTAATATTTTTTTACTTTTTTGACATACTATACTATGACTTTATTTACTTTTTTGACATACTATTCTATAACATTTTTTAAATACTTTTTTGACATACTATACTATGACTGTTTTTAATAATCTTTTGACATACTATATTGTGACTTTTTTCACTTTTTGACATACTATATTATTATTATTTTTTCCATGCATTTGTTACTTCTAGGCTGGATTACTGCAATTCTTTATTATCAGGCTGCTTTGGTACTCCATAAAGACTCTTCAGCTGATCCAGAATGCTGCAGCCACTGTTCTGACAGGAACCAAGAAAATTTGATCACATTCTCCTGTTTTAGCTTCTTGCATTGGCTTCCTGTAAAATCCAGAATAGAATTTAAAATCCTTCTTCTCACCTACAAAGCTCTTCATGGTCAGGGCACCCTCTTATCTTAAAGACTCATAGACCGGGACAAGAGCACTTTCCCATAATGCAGGATTACTATGGTTCCTAGAGTCTCTAAAAGTAGAACAAGAGACTTCAGCTATCAGGCTTTCCTGTGGAACAGGTTCCAGTTTGGGTTCGAGGCAGACACCGCTCCACATTTAAGAGTAGGCTTAGGACTTTCCTTTTTTGATAAAGCTTATAGTTAGGGCATAGAATTGAATATTGTTATGGAGTGAGGAGTTGCAGATCCCAAACCCGCCCACATGGCTTTCATCATAGTTGAAGATCTATCTATCATATAATCAAGATTATAATAAAAACTAAAGGGAGACTTGGCATACAGCCCGATCCGGTTTCCTCTTAGTTCTAGCCATTCCAGGCCCCTCTTATTTTTGTTCTTTGGTTATGCTTTTTAATAAATAGCAATAGTTTTAGAATTGAATATTGTTATTTTTCTGTCAAGATGGATTACTGAGTGTACATTTGATGAAATCCGTTGACATAGTTTTGATTTTTGACTGTCATATAATAAAACTTTGAAATACATTTTCCGGTTGGGAAGTTCACCTGTCCAGGCTCCTCTTTTTACCCTGTCTTTCGTTATGCTGTACTGTTTTATGATTTTTAATACTTTTTGACATACTATACTATGACTTTTTTTACTTTTTTGACATACTATACTATGACTGTTTTAATAATCTTTTGACATACTACATATTGTGACTTTTGGTACTTTTTGACATACTATACTATTACATTTTTTACATTTTTTGACTTACTGTACTATGACATTTTTTAATACTTTTTTGACATACTATACTATGACTTTATTTACTTTTTTGACATACTATTCTATAAAAAATTTTAAATACTTTTTTGACATACTATACTATGACTGTTTTTAATAATCTTGTGACATACTATATTGTGACTTTTTTCACTTTTTGACATACTATATTATTATTATTTTTTCACTTTTTTGACATACTATACTATGACTGTTTTTAATAATCTTTTGACATACTATATTGTGACTTTTTTCACTTTTTGACATACTATATTATTATTATTTTTTATTTTTTTGATTGATACTATACTATGACTTTATTTACTTTTTTGACATACTATACTATGACTGTTTTAATAACTTTTGAATACTATATTGTGACTTTTTTCACTTTTTGACATACTGGCATGACTATTTTGTTTTACTTTTTCCATACTGTACTATGTCTTTTTTCATTTTTTGACATACTATACTTTGGCAAATCATTTTTTGACATAATATAATGACCCTTATTTTACGTACTTTTGTTTTTTTTTTCCCATTTTTTATTTTTTTGACATACTATACTATGACTTTTTTTCACTTTTTTGACATACTATACTATGACTTTTTTTTAATTTTTTGACATACTATTGTATGACTTTTTCACTTTTTTTTTGACATACTATACTATGATTGTTATTTTACTTTTTTGACATACTATATTATTATTATTTTTTACCTTTTGACATACTATATACTATGACTTTTTTTTTTTTTTTTTTGACATACTATACTATGACTTTTTTTTTTTTTGACATAATATACTGACTTTTTTACTTTTGACATACTATGACTTTTTTTCCTTTTTTGACATACTATTCTATACTTTTAAATACTTTTTTTCACATAATACACTATGCCTTTTTTCACTTTAGAAATGATTTCTTTTTTCACCTACTATTTAAAAAAATATAAAAAGCTAATTTTCAGGGAGAAGCTGATAACATCATTCCTAAGTGAGTTGTTTGAGGCAGCGAGCCATGTTATTGATAATTAATAGTTACTGTATAACACAACCGATGAGGATGGGATTCGAACCCACGCGTGCAGAGCACAATGGATTAGCAGTCCATCGCCTTAACCACTTGGCCACCTCATCTTCTGTACATGGAATATACCATATATTTCATTATTTTGACATATACTATATTATTATTATTTGTTTACTTTTTTGACATACTGTACTATGACTTTTTTCACTTTTTGACATACTACCTTATTAATATTTTTTTACTTTTTTGACATACTATACTATGACTTCATTTACTTTTTTGAAATACTGTACTATGACTTTTTTTAATAATCTTTTGACATACTATATTGTGACTTTTTTACTTTTTGACATACTATATTATTATTATTTTTTCACTTTTTTGACATACTATATTGTGACTTTTTTCACTTTTTGACATACTATATTATTATTATTTTTTTACTTTTTTGAATTACTGTACTATGACATTTTTTAATACTTTTTTGACATACTATACTATGTCTTTATTTACTTTTTTGACATACTATTCTATAACATTTTTTAAATACTTTTTAGAAATACTATACTTTGACTTTTTTCACTTTTACAACATACTATACTATGACTGTTTTTAATAATCTTTTGACATACTATATTATTATTATCTTTTCATTTTTTAAACATACTATACTATGACTTTTTTCACTTTTTTGACATACTACATTATTAATATTTTTTTCCTTTTTTGACATACTATACCATGACTTTTTTTAAATACTTTTTGTCAGGTTCAGGACACTTTATCTTACTAAATAACCATGGTCAAGCAAAGAAACGAGACGCAGACATACAAAATGTGTAGTTAAAAAGCTTTTGCAAAAGGGAGAGATCCGTGACAGCAACCTCCTGCTAGCATTGCTTCCACGGAACTCTGGCAACTAGAAAGCTAAAAGCAAAGTCTTTTTATTGAAACACACACACACAAAGATTTACAGTTGTTGAGTCTAAGGCATCTGGTGTTTGGTTTATGCCTACAGGAAAAGGAACAGAGTGCTGATTGCCGGGCAACCTGACCCCCCCTGACCTCGAAATTAAGACTATCTAAAGGATTTACAACAGAGTAGACTTTATGGCGGTGTTTCAAGGAAAACATCGTTGGTTAAATGTGCATATAAGATTATAAAATATAAAGCATACATGAATATACGTCAAGCAAGATATGAATATATGATAAGCACGAAAGTTATGATTATGATATGAATTTAAGCATGCAAGGTATAATATTCTAAGACACTACTACAGAGAATTGTCTAATAAGGAACATATAAAAACGAATTTCTCTGTCATTTCCCTCCTGTTGTACATTTAACAAACATCAGCAATTATGACTCCGGTTTTTTCAATAATTACGTCAAATGCACATGCACACACAGGATAGGATACTTGTTTACTCTTCATCAGGAGAAGGCAAAAACCCTTTCCGTCTGTTAGAAAGGAAAAATTCCTTTTCGACCCTCCCTTAGGGAGCGATCACCCTTTTGGCCAAGATGAGTTCAAAGGTTTATGTGTGCTTTAATACATTTGTTCACATTCATCATTTTATCAGATTTAGCAGAGAGCTGATGAAACTGGACATGTTAGTTGGTCAGTTGTTTTCATGAAAAAAAATTTAGTACTGCTACAAGGAAAGTAACAATTCTAAGAATAATCCATTCTTTAACCAGACTCCGCTAACTACATTATCTGCCTCACTGTTGACTTTTTTATCTCTTTTGGCTTTCTGAATGACACTAGTATCTTTGTCATTATCTGGGATAAATGTGCAACATACCAATAAGCGCACACACAGCCGTCAACTTTAACACCAGCCTATTTTGTAGGGCGATCAATCTTATAGACAATTCTTTTGGGCTGTTACGGTTGAATATACTTTGTTTCCATTCTCAGCTCAACTTTTTTTTGGCCATCTGACCACTGAGCCAGCCTATTTTGTCAATTTATAGCTTTCGGGATCTTTGACAAGGGCTGTTCATCATGGCTCACTCACCAAAGCACTCACCTAATAATGTCATGGCGTTCCAAAAGCACTTTGGTGGCGGAGCGTTACCATGTGTGAATGATCTGCCGGTTCTAGAGCGCAACGACCCTCCCAACCCACCGGTAAATCTAGGGACATGTAGGAGCCACACAGCCAATTGACTCCTAGCTGGCCATATGTTCTCAATGCATCAGGGGCCTGGAAATAGGGCACACAAGTCTTATTACCTACAGACTTGGTGATGTCCACTTTGCATACAGTCAATGGCGGACCATTTGCCAATTCAGGGTCTCGTTCAACAGAGTGGGTGTTAAGGCGGAGGGTAGCGTGTAGGAAGATGGTGCTGGCGTCGACGGGTTTTGACAACCTACGGGTTGTGGGCGGAAATTGGCATACGTGTGCATACATAACAGTTTTAGTGGTTCTCAGATTTGGTTACATATTTAGCATAGCAATACCAAAGGTTCAAATCAAAGGACGAATTATAAACCACATCATAGTCTTTCATGGCTTGACTTTTTTCACGATGAGCACACGGTTTCCATGTGAAACCTGTTGTTTGGTCCCTTAGTCGACAACGACACGCAGAGGACCAGTTTGACAGAACAAACCCATCCCTTTTAGTTCACCCATAGCTGGAGTTAAAGTCTCAGTTGGTTTCTTCTTTTCTTCAGCAGACAAGGTTTTGATACCGTTTTGACCCTCCAGCCTATTGACGGGGTGTTTTGGAATGATCTTTTTTCAGTGACTTTGGTGAACCCACGTGGATCGTTCAGAAATCTTTACAGCTGTGGGCGTGGCGATGAGCACAGTGTACGGCCCCTCCCACTTTTTACTGATGACCAGCACTTCCTCTTTATCACTTTTATCAGCACTTATCATCTGGCTGGAGTTCCCCCACCTGGGGGAGACAGAGAGGAGAGATAGGCAGATTACATGCACTTTGAACACTCCTATCTCTAAACACTTTGCACACCACTCTGCTAAGAGGGCCCTGGATCATCACTTTTCTCTGCCCAGGGGACCCCTTCCCACAAAGGTTTTTAAACGGCCTGCCATGAACTACTTCAAAAGGTGTCAGTCCTGTCGTTTTGGTGTAATTCTCATGTACACCTCTTACTAGAGAAGACACCCTGGCCATGGCTTTCCTGTCTGATCCATAATTTTCTTTTTTTACTGCCATAGTCCTGGGGCGACCAATCCGGCACCTGGGGTTTAGGAACAGTGTTTTCAGTTCTACATACTGATGGTTGTCCTAGCAATTTTACTGTTACTGTCTTTTACAAAATGTATTATCCCTCCAATTATTTTGACCATACTGGGGGTATTACCGTTTTAGCGAAATCTGTTTTGGCTACTTAATGGCATCTGCTTTAGCCATGAAATCCATTGTTTTATCTCGGATGTTTTTTTATGGGCATTTCCTCTTTTCTTACATTTCCCATGAATTAATTTTTTAAGTAAGAATTTAGTACTGTACTCTTCCCGCTGTTGGGACATGGCCCTTCGCCATGGCCCAAACCCAGCTACCTCATGAAATACAAATTTAGACAAGCAGGGCTTGTCATCTTTCTTTATAGGCCATCAATACAAGTGGCACCATCTGATAGCCAAACATCTTTCTTTTTCTTTTTGGGACAGTTGTCTTGCATGTTTTTCAGTACTTCTTTGGCATCGGATTCTGTGGTTCCTCTTGAACCGCTAAGAGCATACTGATCCTACAGCTGCTTTTAGCTTTCTCATCTGCTTTTTGCATTACCTAAACTGACTGGATCCTTTCACTTTTTTGCACACTTGCAAGTAGCTAATCTGTGTTTAATTGAATAGCCTGAAGTAACTTCACTTTTTCTGCATATTCAACTGTTTTTGACCTTCTGTGTGCTCTTTCTGAGAGTGCATTATTTGTTCCACAGAAGGAGAGGAGCAGAGAGGGAGGGGCTGGGGCTTTTTTTTCACTGACTAGGCTGCTATCTCGGTGTATTTCTGTGACCTCCACTGTGTTTCTCTCCGACTTTATTCTACTGAGGCCAAAAATCTTTCCCTAAAAACCCACAGTCTGTTCAAATGTTTGGATGACATTAGCTCTTCTTTTAGGTGAGGAAAACTTTTCTTTTCCCCACATTGTTCCATCTCATTTTGTTGATCAAGGCCCTAGGCGTTTTAGATAAGGTCTTTTGCTCCTGAGTTTTTTAGTGTGTCTAATGTCTAGTGTGGGGCTCTTGGACTGTACTGCTTGTTTCTTTAAGCCAAACTCAGGAATACTTGCGATATTAGAGACCTTGTTGAAACAAAACAAACCAAAATGACAAGAACTGAACTTTTCTTCAACTTTTAACTTCTAACTTCACAACGAACAGAGTCACAGAGTGACCCCACAGTTCAAAGTGCGCATAACACATGACTGCTCCTTATCTCCCTTTGTCCCAACAGAAACCAGACCATGTTTGGAAAACACTCTAATCTTAAACAACACACTTCGTCCTTCTGTTTTCTGTTTTTCAGGCTTCTAGGGGCCAGAGCTGTCCTGTGAACCCGCCTAGTGCGTCAAAAAAAAAAAATATCAAAACACATACATATAAAAAAAACTAAAACAAAAATGACTGTAGCTGTCATTCAATCTTAGAAGCTAGAAATTTATCTCGTTGTAGATTGGTTCAGGCATTAACCTACAGTTTGGGCAAGCTGACCGTTGCATATTTCAAGGCGCCAGCTTTTTATTGCCTATTTGCTCACAGTGATAAATTGCAAAGCCATAACAATACTAGCTGTCTCTAGACGCTGGAGGCTCTATTCAAGGATCTATCTTTTTCATGTTTCAGAGGCACCTTCAATGTAGATCCACTTAATATATGAACAATTAACTAAAAGAAAATCTTGTCTATGAATTGTCTTATTACAGGCCTCAGTTACCTGTCTTATATCTCGAATCAAGCGCCAATGAACCTTATCACCTTTTTTTACTGGAAAAATTGGTGTATCACATGGCTAGTCAGGACATTCTCTGATTAGTCCTGCTTCTACTAACTCTCTAATTACAGGTGCAATGTCTCTCTGCCTCTGGTTTGAGTGGGCATTGTCTCACCCTTGGCTGCCAGTCTGGCCTTGTTTTTGTTTCTGGGCAGCTACTATCAGGCCTACATAGGCAGGCCCTTTAGTCTATAAACATTAAAGGACCCCTGCTAGGTCCTGTACATCTTTCACTCAGACCTATGGACGTAAATCATTGGTCAGTTTTGCATAGGTTGGGTGTGGTAATTTGCACCTCCCACCCCTGTTGATATCTGTTTGTTTCACTGGAGGGGCTGTATGCCAACCCTGGGTCATCTACGGCCCTTAATCATCTGCTCTTTGAACTTTGAGTGCCACTTCTCCCAAATCTTTCCATCTCATATCATATTGTTTGCTAGTGAAACGTGTGGCACTTGACTGAGCAATCTGGTCTTATTTTTGGCACTTTTCACAATAGTTGTCTTTTTCAGAATTTTTGACATGGCATTTTAAACTACTTCAACAATGTTTTTTACAAATCTAGCGGCTGTTAACGTTAATTGTTGACCACCTTAATCAAAAACAAATTCATATCTACACATATACAACCTCAGGTTTCCTTTGAATGTTCAGCTGTTTGTCTGTATTTGTGACCAGGTTTTTCATGCTCCCTCCATGACTAAGCACCTCAATGCTTTTTTCTCTACTTGTTAAAAAAAATAAAAAATAAAAAACATACTGGAAATAAAATAATTGAATTTTATTCCCATTGAAAATTAAAAAAAAAAAAAAACTTAGTCTTCCCATAACAGTGGCAATCCATGTACTCTGGCTCATTCTTCTTGAGCAATTTCAAATATTTATATATATGCATACATATATCTCCATATATATATATACATACACATACACACGCAACTGTTTTATTTTTTACTTTTTTTCTTAAATCTAACAATTTTGGAATTGGTATCAACCAACTGTTCTATATTCTTCCATTACTTTTTTCCTAATTTTTTCACTAGCTCTCTGACTCATTTTTTTTTTTTTTTTTTTTTACCAATAAGTCCATCTGTAATCTATAGGATCTGGTCCCAACTCAGTAATCAATGTATGTAATTTGTCAGACACCCTCATACAATTGTGATTGTAAACATGTATACATGCATTACTCCTCATAGAATTTGTTAAGAAATTTTAACACTACTCATGTTTCAAGAGGTTCTGCGTTCAGAAATTTTAACACATTGCCTCTTCCATGTGTGTAGTCTGTCTCTCAGACAAAATACACACTACTTCTCACCAAACCCACTGTTTGGCTACTTTTACTCTTCAACAACACGTAGCATTAATAACCCCACTGGATCACTCCAATTTTTTTCAGTCAGACCATGAAAACATCATTGCCTTAATTTAGATTTCACCAATGTGCAGATTCGATTCCCAACAGGTTCTGCTCACCTTTATTTAGGGGCCCCAGGCTCCGTTGTTTCCTGTTCTGACTGTTCCCATCCGATTTTTTAATCAATCCAACCCAATGTTCAATTTTTAGTGAATCCCCCATTTTCAGATTTGATTTATGCTTGGTTTTCGTTATATTCCAAATAAAAAGGCGCAAACAGAGATCAAGGGAAACATTGTCTCTGTAGTTTCCCTTATCTGTCTCTGTCTCTCTCTTGCCTGCCTGCTTTTCCACATTCCTGCAGCACACAGCTCTCCTGTATCCCCGTCTCTTTTTTCCCAAATAGCAACTCTCTCCTCCACCTGCAATCGCTGTAATAAACTAGTAACAGACGTCATTCTAAATTTACAATCAAAGCCGTATTTCTTTTTGCCCAATCTTTCACAAATTCCACACTTCCTGGGAAGGTTTTTTCCAGGAATTTTACATCTTTAGCTAGGTACAGCGGTACTTTGGTTTTTACCCATCTGTCCTGCTCTATTTCTCAAATCACACATCACAATAAAACACTGCGACAATAAAACTTCACAAATCACAATAAACCGTTACAAACAAACACTTTGAAGGGAAAAACACACCAACCTGTGTCCCTGTCCTAAGCAAAGTCTCACAAAGAACCACAAGTTATCACAGTAAACCGCTGTGCAGCAACACTTTTATTGTCTCACAACCAAACCAGCAAACAAACAAACAAATTGTTACAAAAAACTAACCCGCTTTTGGAAAAACACCCAGCGCTTCCGACGGACACCGCTGTGTAAACACACACACGGTGTGTGGGAAACAAACACAAATCCGCTACTCACTATGAGTCAACACACATAGCGTAATAGTGAAACACAACATAGAACACAAAACACATAGCAAACAGTGCACTGCTACAATACACAAACAAACAACACTGCCTCGCTGTGAAAGACGTACACAACGCTTCCGACTATACCACCGCAGTGACAACACACACACGGTTCTCGAAACAAAAAGCCGGTGATCACCCCTGCCGAACTCCCGAACCCAATCAGGATGGCTTTAGACACCCTGGTTTCCCCGCCGCGACGGGAATCCTTTCGCTTTGGACGTCCCGAACTTGTCAGAACCAACTGATAGCTCCCTCGAACTTGTCAGAACTAGCTGATAGCTCCCTGTTTAAACTAGCTATGTCCTAGACGGAAAGTATTAACCACAACAACCCGGCGAGTCCGCACCTGCTCCCAGCATCCACAACAAATCACTCAATAAAGTCCCAGACCGTAAGACACACAGCCGTTACGTCAAGCGTTTGTATATGTACACACAGGTAAACAGAGTAACAGACCCAATATAGTCCCAGACAGCGGGGCTACTATAATCACTACTTTCAGATTTGTCACATCCTCAGTACAAACCCTAACTAGCAAAAACTCCGTGCACCTCTTTTTTTACATGAGAAACTCAGAACTGCCACACTCACCGTCTCTGTCCGCTGCTTTATTACCATGTGGAGTCGTCACTAAGAATGCAGGGCAGCACCGACCAACCTATGGCCCGTCCCCACGAAGAGGTGGACGGCTGTTAACAGATCATCTGGCCTTGATCGTTTGCGCGGTCCTGGACTCCTCAGCTGTTGACTCCGGGTTTCGGCACCAGAAAATGTCAGGTTCAGGACACTTTATCTTACTAAATAACCATGGTCAAGCAAAAAACGAGACGCAGACGGCAAAATGTGTAGTTAAAAAGCTTTTTGCAAAGGGAGATCCGTGACAGCAACCTCCTGCTTTTTGCTTCCACGAACTCTGGCAACTAAAAGTAAAAGCAAAGTTTTTTATTGAAACACACACACACAGATTTACAGTTGTTGAGTCTAAAGCATCTGGTGTTTGGTTTATGCCTACACAGGAAAAGGAGGACAGAGTGCAGATTGCCGGGGCAACCTGACCCTCCGCCTGACCTCGAAATTAAGACTATCTAAAGGATTTACAACAGAGTAGACTTTATGGCGGTGTTTCAAGGAAAACATCGTTGGTTAAATGTGCATATAAGATTATAAAATATAAAGCATACATGAATATACGTCAAGCAAGATATGAATATATGATAAGCACGAAAGTTATGATTATGATATGAATTTAAGCATGCAAGGTATAATATTCTAAGACACTACTACAGAGAATTGTCTAATAAGGAACATATAAAAAACGAATTTCTCTGTCACTTTTTTTATCATTTTTTTGACATACTATACTATGACTGTTTTTAATAATCTTTTGACATACTATATTGTGACTTTTTTCACTTTTTGACATACTATATTATTATTATTTTTTGACTTTTTTGACATACTATACTATGCCTTTTTTCACTTTTTTGACATACTATACTATGCCTTTTTTCACTTTTTTGACATACTATACTATGACTGTTTTTAATAATCTTTTGACATACTATATTGTGACTTTTTTCACTTTTTGACATACTATATTATTATTATTTTTTTATTTTTGACATACTATACTATGACCTTATTTTCTTTTTTGACATACTATTCTATAACATTTTTTAAATACTTTTTAGAAATACTATACTATGACTTTTTTCACTTTTTGACATACTATATTATTATTATTTTTTTACTTTTTTGACTTACTGTACTATGACATTTTTAATACTTTTTTGACATACTATACTATGACTGTTTTTAATAATCTTTTGACATACTATATTATTATTATTTTTTTACTTTTTTGACATACTATACTATGACTTTTTCACTTTTTTGACATACTATATTATTATTATTTTTTTACTTTTTTGACATACTATACTATGACTTTTTTCACTTTTTGACATACTATACTATGGCTTTTTAAATCATTTTTTGACATAATATACTGACTTTTTTGACGTACTATTCTGTGATTTTTTCCCTTTTTTGACATACTATACTATAATTGTTTTGACATAATACACTATGCCTTTTGTCACTTTAGAAATGATTTCTTTCAACCTACTATAATTAAAAAATATAAAAAGCTAATTTGTCAGGGAGAAGCTGATAACATCATTCCTAAGTGAGTTGTTTGGAGGCAGCGAGCCCTGTTATTGATAATTAATAGTTACTGTATAACACAACCGATGAGGATTGAACCCATCGAACGCGTGCAGAGCACAATGGATTAGCAGTCCATCGCCTTAACCACTCGGCCACCTCATCTTCTGTACGTGGAATATACCATTTATTTCATTATTTTGACATATACTATATTATTATTATTTGTTTACTTTTTTGACATACTGTACTATGCCTTTTTTTAATCTTTTTTTTAAACATACTATACTATGGCTTGTTTTAGTCATTTTTACAACAATGTACTTTACATAACACTGTGACTTTTTTATCTTTTTTGACATACTATATTATGGCTTTTTTCACAATACTACAAAATACTGTTTTTCTAAAGACTCTCGTCATTTTTGACATACTATGATATGATTCGAACATATATGGTACCATTATGATCACTTTTTCGACATAGTATACTATTACTTTTTTATCACACTTTTCTACATACTGTACTATGACTGGGTTGGACATGCTATACTATGACTTTTTTATGAATTGTTAAAAACCCCTTTACTATGACTTTTTTGACATACTATACTATGACTTTATTTACTTTTTTGACATACTATATTATTATTATTTTTTCACTTTTTTGACATACTATACTATGACTTTTTTCACTTTTTTGACATACTATACTATGACTGTTTTTAATAATCTTTTGACATACTATATTGTGACTTTTTTCACTTTTTGACATACTATATTATTATTTTTTTACTTTTTTGACATACTATACTATGACTTCATTTACTTTTTTGAAATACTGTACTATGGCTTTTTCACTTTTTTGACATACTATTCTATAACATTTTTTAAATACTTTTTAGAAATACTATACTATGACTTTTTTTAATAATCTTTTGACATACTATATTGTGACTTTTTTCACTTTTTGACATACTACATTATTAATATTTTTGTACTTTTTTGACATACTGTACTATGACTTTATTTACTTATTTGACATACTATATTGTGACTTTTTTCACTTTTTCACATACTATATCATTATTATTGTTTTACTTTTTTGACATACTATACTATGACTTTATTTACTTTTTTGACATACTATACTATGACTTTTTTACTTTTTTGACATACTATACTATGACTTTATTTACTTTTTGACATACTATATTATTATTATTTTTTCACTTTTTTGACATACTATACTATGACTTTATTTACTTTTTGACATACTATATTATTATTATTTTTTCACTTTTTTGACATACTATACTATGACTGTTTTTAATAATCTTTTGACATTTTTTGATATACTATACTATGACTTTTTTTTCACTTTTTGACATACTATACATATTTTTTATTATTACATTTTTTGACTTTTTTGACATACTATACTATGCCTTTTTTCACTTTTTTGACATACTATATTAGTATTATTTTTTTATTTTTTGACATACTATACTATGACCTTATTTACTTTTTTGACAGACTATTCTATAACATTTTTTAATTTTAGAAATACTATACTATGACTTTTTTCACTTTTTGACATACTATATTATTATTATTTGTTTACTTTTTGACATACTGTACTATGACTTTTTTCACTTTTTTGACATACTTTTTATTTTTACACTTTTAATTGTTTTTTGACTTTTTAATACACTATGCCTTTTTTCACTTTTTGAAACTATATGATTTTTTCAACCTACTATAATTAAAAAATATAAAAAAAAGCTAATTTTTTGGGAGAAGCTGATAACATCATTCCTAAGTGAGTTGTTTGGAGGCAATTTTGAGCCATGTTTTGATAATTGGTTTACTGTATAACACAACCGATGAGGATGGGATTCGAACCATTAGAGCACAATGGATTTTTTTAACCACTTTTGACATACTTCTGTACATTTTATATACCATATATTTTTTATTTTGACATATACTATATTTATTATTTTTTACTTTTTTGACATACTTGTACTATGACTTTTTTTTCACTTTTTTTGACATACTATACTATACTATGACTGTTTTTTTTAATTTTTGACATACTATATTGTGACTTTTTCACTTTTTGACATACTATATATTATTTTTTTACTTTTTGACATACTATACTATGACTTCATTTACTTTTTTGAAATACTTTACTATGTCTTTTTTAATTTTTTTTGACATACTATTTTATTTTACTTTTTTTTACTATTCTATAACATTTTTTTAAATACTTTTTAGAAACTATACTATGACTTTTTTTTTGAATAATCTTTTGACATACTTTTTAATATTGGACTTTTTTTTTTTTTGACATACTACATTATTAATATTTTTTACTTTTTGACATACTATACTATGACTTTATTTACTTATTTTGACATACTATATTGTGACTTTTTTCACTTTTTTTTTGACATACTATATCATTATTATTGTTTTACTTTTTTGACATACTATACTATGACTTTTTTACTTTTTGACATACTATACTATGACTTTTTTTTACTTTTTGACATACTATACTATGACTTTTTTTGGACTTTTTTTGACATACTATATTGTGACTTTTTTCACTTTTTGACATACTATATCATTATTTTGTTTTACTTTTTTGACATACTATACTATGACTTTTTTCATTTTTTTGACATACTATATTATTATTATTTTTTTACTTTTTTGACATACTATACTATGACTTTTTTTATTTTTTTGACATACTATACTATGGCTTTTTAAATTATTTTTTGACATAATATACTGACTTTTTTTACGTACTATACTGTGACTTTTTTCCCTTTTTTGACATACTATACTATAATTGTTTTGACATAATACACTATGCCTTTTGTCACTTTAGAAATGATTTCTTTCAACCTACTATAATTAAAAAATATAAAAAGCTAATTTGTCAGGGAGAAGCTGATAACATCATTCTAAGTTTGTTTGGAGGCAGCGAGCCATGTTATTGATAATTAATAGTTACTGTATAACACAACCGATGAGGATGGGATTCAAACATTTTTAGCACAATGGATTAGCAGTCCATCGCTTTAACCACTCGACCACCTCATCTTCTGTACATGGAATATACCATATATTTCATTATTTTTTGACATATACTATATTATTATTATTTTTTTATTTTTTGACATACTGTACTATGACTTTTTTCACTTTTTTTGACATAATATACTATGACTGTTTTTATAATCTTTTTTGACATACTATATTTTTTTTTCACTTTTTTTGACATACTATATTATTATTATTTTTTTTTTTTTTGAACATATGTACTATGACTTTTTTTTACTTTTTTGAAATACTATACTATGACTTTTTTACTTTTTGACATACTATATTATTATTATTTTTTTACTTTTTTGACATACTATTTTTTGACATACTTTTTTTTTCTTTTTTGACATACTATACTTTGACATACTATACTTTTTTTCACTTTTTTGACATACTATTATTATATTTTTTACTTTTTGACATACTATACTATGACTTTTTTCACTTTTTGACATACTATACTATGACTTTTTTAATGACTTTTTGATATACTATATTGTGACTTTTTTTTCATTTTTTTGACATACTATATTATTATTATTTTTTCACTTTTTGACATACTATACTATGACCTTTTTACTTTTTTTGACATACTATTCTATAACATTTTTAAATTTTTTTAGACATACTATACTATGACTTTTTTTCACTTTTTGACATACTATACTATGACTGTTTTAATAATTTTTTTACTATACTGTGACTATTTTGATTTTTTACTTTTGACATACTATTTTTTTACTTTTTTGACATACTATACTATTATTTTTTTTTTTTTTTTTATACTTTTACTATGACTTTTTTACTTTTTTGACATACTATATTATTATTTTTTTTACTTTTTTGACATACTATACTTTTTTTTTAATAATCTTTTTGACATATTATACTTTTTATTATTATTTTTTTTCACTTTTTTTGACATACTATACTTGACTTTTTTTAATCTTTTTTGACATACTATATTGTGACTTTTTTCACTTTTTAGACATACTATATTATTATTATTTTTTTGACATACTATACACTTTTTTTTTTTTTTTGACATACTATACTATGACTTTTTTTTATCACTTTTTTTTACATACTATACTATGATGGGAAGGATTTAAATCACATACTATACTATGATTTTTTATTTTTTTTGACATACTATACTTTGACTTTTTTGACATACTATACTATGACTTTTTTACATTTTTTGACATACTATGATTTTTTATACTTTTTTTTTACATACTATACTATGACTTTTTACTTTTTTTGACATACTATTTTTTACTATGACTGTTTTTTTAATCTTTTGACATACTATATTGTGACTTTTTTCACTTTTTTGACATACTATACTATAATTTTTTGACATTTTACTGAATTTTTTGACATACTATACTATACTTGACTTTTTTTGACCTTTTTTTTTATTTTTTTGACATACTATACTATGACTTTTTTCACTTTTTGACATACTATTCTATAACATTTTTTAATTTTTTTAGAAATACTATACTATGACTTTTTTTTTGACTTTTTTGACATACTATATTATAATTATTTTTTTACTTTTTTGACTTACTGTACTATGACATTTTTTAATACTTTTTTGACATACTATACTATGACTTTATTTACTTTTTTGACATACTATTCTATAACATTTTTTAAATACTTTTTAGAAATACTATACTATGACTTTTTATCACTTTTTTCTACATACTATACTATGACTTTTATCCCTTTTTTGACATACTATTCTATGACTTTTTATCACTTTTTTCTACATACTATACTATGACGGGATGGGATTCGAACCCACATACTATACTATGACTTTATTTAATACTTTTTTGACATACTGTACTATGACTTTTTTTAATACTTTTTTGACATACTACACTATGACTGTTTTTAATAATCTTTTGATATACTATATTGTGACTTTTTTCACTTTTTGACATACTATATTATTTTTCTTTTTTTACTTTTTTGACATGCTATACTATAACATTTTTTAAATACTTTTACGACATACTATACTATGACTGTTTTTAATAATCTTTTGACATACTATATTGTGACTATATTATCATTATTTTTTTTACTTTTTTGCTATACTATGACTTTTTTCACTTTTTGACATATTACATTATTAATATTTTTTTACTTTTTTGACATACTATACTATGACTTTATGTACTTTTTTGACATACTATTCTATAACATTTTTTAAATACTTTTTTGACATACTATACTATGACTGTTTTTAATAATCTTTTGACATACTATATTATTATTATTTTTTTACTTTTTTGACATACTATACTATGACTTTTTTTTTTACTTTTTGACATACTATACTATTATTATTTTTTTTTTACTTTTTTGACATACTATACTATGACTTTTTTACTTTTTTTTTTGACATACTATACTATGACTTTTTTACACTTTTTGACATACTATATTATTATTATTTTTTTACTTTTTTTGACATACTATACTATGACTTTTTTCACTTTTTGACATACTATATTATTATTATTTTTTTACTTTTTTGACATACTATACTATGACTTTATTTACTTTTTTGACATACTATACTATGACTTTTTTTTTTTGACATATATTATTATTATTTTTTACTTTTTTGACATACTATACTATATACTACATTTTGACATGACTTTTTAATTTTTTGACATACTATATTATTACTTATTTTTTTTTTTTACTTTTTGACATACTATACTATGACTTTTTTCACTTTTTTGACATATTACATTATTAATATTTTTTACTTTTTTTTGACATACTATACTATGACTTTATTTACTTTTTTTGACATACTATTCTATAACATTTTTTTCACTTTTTGACATACTATACTATGACTGTTTTTAATTTTTTGACATACTATACTGTACTTTTTTTTTTCACTTTTTGACATACTATATTATTATTATTTTTTTGCATTTTTTGACATACTGCACTTTATTACTTTTTGAATTTTTGACTACTTCAGCTGATAGGCGGCGGAGGCTTGGAAGAATTTTTTGCAAAACGTTTTTTAGGACTATATTAGATCACTTTTTTTACTTTTTGACATACTGTAAAATATGACTTTTCCTTTTTTGACCTACTAAGCTATTCATGGTCAGGCATTTTTATTTTTGAGCTATAGTTTTTATTTTTTCCATAATGCAGGATTACTTGTTTCCTTTTAAAAATAGAACGGAGCAAGAGCGTCAGCTATTTTTTTTACTTTTTGACACCACTTCCATGACTTTTTTTAGGCATACCACCACATTTATTATTTTTTTTTTTTGACAAAGCTTATAGTTGACTTTTAGAATTGAATATTGTTATTTTTGAGGAGTTTTTTAACCTTTCGACATACCATTTCTCATCATAGTTGTCAGATCTACTTTTTATAATCAAGATTATAATAAAACTAAAAGGGAGACTTGGCATTTAGCCCGATTTTGGGGATTCTAGCCATTTTTTCCCCTTTTTGACATGTCTATGTCTTTGTTTTGCTTTTGACATAAAGCTTACTTATGACTTTTTTCATTTTATGGAGTAAAGTCTGCATCTTTACTTTTTTTATTTTGAGATTTATCTAATATATAAAAACTATTGAGACTTTTTACACTTTTTTGACATACTATACTGTGAGGCTCTTTTTTAATGTTTTTGACTTAGTTATGCTTTTTTTTAGACATTTTTTATTTTTTGACATACTATACTATGACTTTTTTCACTTTTTTGACATACTATACTATGACTGTTTTTAATAATCTTTTGACATACTATATTGTGACTTTTTTCACTTTTTGACATACTATATTATTATTATTTTTTTACATTTTTTTTTACTTACTGTACTATGACATTTTTTAATACTTTTTTGACATACTATACTATGACTTTATTTACTTTTTTGACATACTATTCTATAAAAAATTTTAAATACTTTTTTGACATACTATACTATGACTGTTTTTTCAATTTTTTTGACATACTATATTTTTTTTTTCACTTTTTGACATACTATATTATTATTTTTTTTACTTTTTACATACTATACTATGACTTTTTTTCAATTTTTGACATACTATATTGTGACTTTTTTACTTTTTGACATACTATATTATTATTATTTTTTTTACTTTTTGACATACTATACTATGACTTTTTTACTTTTTTGACATACTATATATGACTATTTTTTTCATAATTTTTTGACATACCATATTTTTTTTTTTCACTTTTTGACATACTATATCATTATTTTTTTTACTTTTTGACATACTATACTATGACTTTTTTTTTTTTTTTGACATACTATACTATGACTTTTTTTCATTTTTGACATACTTAATTTTTTTTCAACTTTCTTTGACTTTTTTTTATTTTTATTTTTTGACATACTATACTATGACTTTTTTACTTTTACGACATACTATACTATGACTTTTTTTAATAATTTTTTGACATACTATTATGACTTTTTTTCACTTTTTTGACATACTATACTATGATTTTTTACTTTTTTGACATACTATACTATGATTTTTTTTTTTTGACATACTATACTATGACTTTTTTTCATTTTTTTGACATACTATACTATGACTTTTTTCATTTTTTTGACATAATATACTGACTTTTTTACGTACATACTGTGACTTTTTTCCCTTTTTTGACATACTATACTATAATTGTTTTTTAATACACTATGCCTTTTGTCACTTTAGAAATGATTTCTTTCAACCTACTATAATTAAAAAATATAAAAAGCTAATTTGTCAGGGAGAAGCTGATAACATCATTCCTAAGTGAGTTGTTTGAGGCAGCGAGCCATGTTATTGATAATTAATTTTTACTGTATAACACACCGATGAGGATGGGATTTTTGCACACAATGGATTAGCAGTCCATCGCCTTAACCACTGCCACCTCATCTTCTGTACATGGAATATACCATATTTTTCATTATTTTGACATATACTATATTATTATTATTTGTTTATTTTTTGACATACTGTATATTATGACTTTTTTTACTTTTTTGACATACTATACTATTATTACTTTTTTACTTTTTGACATACTATACTATGACTTTTTTTTTTTGACATACTATACTATGACTTTTTTTCATTTTTGACATACTTATTTATTATTTTTTTTACTTTTTGACATACTATACTATGACTTTTTTTTCACTTTTTGACATACTATACTATGACTTTTTTTTTCTTTTTGACATACTATATTATGACTTTTTTCACTTTTTTGACATACTATATTTTATTTTTTTTTTTTTTTTGACATACTATACTATGACTTTTTTTATTTTTTGACATACTATAATTATTTTGACTTACTTTGACTTTTTTTTACTTTTTGACATACTATATTATTACTTTTTTTACTTTTTTTGACATACTATACTATGACTTTTTTACATTTTATTACATATATTGACATATGACTTTTTTTTACTTTTTTTTCTCTACATACTATACTATGACTTTTTTATTTTTTTTTCACTTTTTGACATACTATATTATTATTATTTTTTAATTTTTTTGACATACTTACTATGACTTTTTTACTTTTTTTGACATACTATTATTTTTTTTTACTTTTTGACATACTATACTATGACTTTTTTTTTTTGACATACTATACTATGACTTTTTTTCACTTTTTGACATACTATATTATTATTTTTTTGACATTTTTTTTGACATACTATACTATTTTTTGACATTTTGACATACTACTATGACTTTTTTAATACTTTTTTGACATACTATACTATGACTTTTTTAATTTTTTGACATACTATATTGTGACTTTTTTTCACTTTTTTGACATACTATGATTATTTTTTTTTTTTTTGACATACTATACTATGACTTTTTTAGACTTTTTTTACATACTTTTATTTTATTTTTTGACATACTTTTTACTGTACTATGACTTTTTTACTTTTTGACATACTATATATTATGACTTTTTTACTTTTTTGACATACTATACTATGACTTTATTTTTGACACATTTTTTGTTTTTACATACTTTTGACTTTTTTTTTTTCACTTTTGACATACTATATTATTATTATTTTTTCACTTTTTGACATACTATACTGACTTTTTTACTTTTTTGACATACTATATTATTACTTTTTTTCACTTTTTGACATACTATATTATTATTATTTTTTACTTTTTTTTGACATACTATACTATGACTTTTTTAATTTTTTTTTGACATACTATATTTTGACTTTTTTTTTTTTATTTTGACACTTTTTTTTCACTTTTGACATACTATATTATTATTTTTTTTGACATTTTGACATACTATACTATGACTTTTTTTTTTTTTTTTGACATACTATACTATGGTTTTTTAAATCATTTTTTTGACATAATATCTTTTTTTTTGACATTTTTTAGAAATACTATTATGACTTTTTTTCTTTTTGACATACTATATTATTATTATTTTTATACTATACTATTTTTTACTTTTTTGACATACTATTTTAACTTTTTTAATACTTTTTGACATACTACTATACTATGACTTTTTTTCACTTTTTGACATACTATATTATTATTATTTTTTACTTTTTTGACATACCATACTATGACTATTTTTTAATACTTTTTGACATACATACTATTTACTATTTGACTTTTTCACTTTTTGACATACTACATACTATACTTTGACTTTTTTTTACATTTTTGACATTTTCACTATATTTATGACTTTTTTTTGAATACTTTTTTGACATACTATACTTTCACTTTTTTAACATATATTGATAAGCTATACTATACTTATTATTACTTTTCATTTTTTGAACATACTATACTTTGACTTTTTTACTTTTTTGACATACTACATTATTATATTTTTTTTCACTTTTTTGACATACTATTTTATGATACTTTTTTTATCATTTTTTTGACATACTATACTAAGACTTCATTTACTTTTTTGACATACTGTACTATGACTTTTTTTTTTACTTTTACGACATACTATACTATGACTGTTTTTAATAATCTTTTTTATATTGTGACTTTTTTCACTTTTTTGACATACTATATTATTATTATTTTTTACTTTTTTGACATACTATACTATGACTTTTTTCACTTTTTTGACATACTATATTATTATTATTTTTTTATTTTTTGACATACTATACTATGACCTTATTTACTTTTTTGACATACTATTCTATAACATTTTTTAAATACTTTTTAGAAATACTATACTATGACTTTTTTCACTTTTTGACATACTATATTATTATTATTTTTTTACTTTTTTGACTTACTATACTATGACTTTTTTTATACTTTTTTTTTTTGACATACTATACTATGACTTTTTTTTTAATAATCTTTTTGACTATATTATTATTATTTTTTTTACTTTTTTGACATACTATACTATGACTTTTTATTTTTTTGACATAATATATGATTTTTTTTACGACATTTATACTATTTTTTTTTTTACTTTTTTTTCACTTTTTTGACATACTATACTATGACTTTTTTTCACTTTTTTGACATACTATACTATGATTATTTTTTTATTTTTGACAAATACTTTTTAAATCATTTTTGACATAATATACTGACTTTTTATGTACATACTATACTGTGACTTTTTTTTTTACTTTTTTTTGACATACTATACTATAATTGTTTTGACATAATACACTATGCCTTTTGTCACTTTAGAAATGATTTCTTTCAACCTACTATAATTAAAAAATATAAAAAGCTAATTTGTCAGGGAGAAGCTGATAACATCATTCCTAAGTGAGTTGTTTGAGGCAGCGAGCCATGTTATTGATAATTAATAGTTACTGTATAACACAACCGATGAGGATGGATTTTAACCCACGCAGTTTGAGCATATGGATTAGCAGTCCATCGCCTTAACCACTTCATCTTCTGTACATGGAATATACCATATATTTCATTATTTTGACATATACTATATTATTATTATTTTTTACTTTTTTGACATACTATTTGACTTTTTCACTTTTTTTGACATACTATACTATGACTTTTTTTTTACTTTTTTGACATACTATATTATTATTTTTTTTTACTTTTGACATTTTATTTTTTTTTTTACTTTTTTGACATACTATACTATGACTTTTTTCACTTTTTTGACATACTATATTATTACTTTTTTTACTTTTTTTTGACATACTATACTATGACTTTTTTTACACTTTTTTGACATACTATATTATTATTACTTTTTTACTTTTTACATACTATACTTTGACTTTTTCACTTTTTTGACATACTATACTATGACTTAATTTTTTTTTTTGACATACTATACATATGACTTTTTTCACTTTTTGACATACTATTATTATTATTTTTTTTTTTTTTTTGACATACTATACTATGACTTTTTTTTTATTTTTTGACATACTATACTATGACTTTTTTTACTTTTTGACATACTATACTTTTTTTTTTTTTTCATTTTTATGACTTTTTTTTTACTTTTTGACATACTATACTATGACTTTTTTACTTTTTTTGACATACTATACTATGACTTTTTTTAATTTTTGACATACTATATTGTGACTTTTTTTCACTTTTTTGACATACTATATTATTATTTTTTTTTTTTTGACATACTATACTATGACTTTTTTTACTTTTTTGACATACTATATTATTATTTTTTCATTTTTTTGACATTTTTGATACTATGACTGATTTTTTTTTTTTTGACATACTATTCTATAACATTTTTTTTTTTTTTTCCTACTTTTGACTTTTTTTCTTTTTTTTGACATACTATATTATTACTTTTTTTGACATACTTATTTTTTTCACTTTTTGACATACTACTATGACTTTTTCACTTTTTTTTGACATACTATTATATTATTATTACTTTTTACTTTTTTTTGACATACTATACTATGACTTTTTTTTTTTTGACATACTATACTATGACTTTTTTTAATTTTTTGACATACTATATTGTGATTTTTTTTTTCACTTTTTTGACATACTATATTATGATTTTTTTTTTTTACTATACTATGAAAACTTTTTTTGACATACTATACTATGACTGTTTTTAATAATTTTTGACATACTATACTATGACTTTTTTTCATACTTTTTTTGACATACTATATTATTATTATTTTTTTTTTTGACATACTATACTATGACTTTTTTTGACACTTTTTTTGACATACTATATTATTATTTTTTTTTTTTTGACATACTATACTATGACTTTTTACTTTTTTTGACATACTATTCTATAACATTTTTAAATACTTTTTTTTTACTATACTATGACTTTTTTGACTTTTTGACTTTTTTTATTATTTTTTTTTTTGACATACTATACTATGACTTTTTTTACTTTTTACATACTATACTATGACTTTTTTTTTCACTTTTTTGACATACTATATTATTACTTTTTTTACTTTTTGACATACTATACTATGACTTTTTTTTTTTTTTTGACATACTATGACTTTTTCACTTTTTTTGACATACTATATTATGACTTTTTTTTTTTTTTGACATACTATACTTTAATTTACTTTTTGACATACTATACTATGACTTTTTTTTTTTTTTGACATACTTATTTTTTACTTTTTTTTTTTTGACATACTATAAATGTAATTTTTTGAATACTATTGATTTGACTTTTTACATCATACTGGAACCATTTTTTTTCACCTTCATACTTTTTTACTTTTTGACATACCTATGCCATTTTGCCTTATAATTTCTTTCAACCTACTATAATTTGATTTTTTCAACCTTAATTTATTCCTATGTTTATACTTTTTTACTTTTTTTTGGCATATTTTTTTTATTTTTTACTTTTTTTGAATTTTTTATACATATATTTTTTCACTATTTTGACATACTATATTACTTTTTTTGACTTTTTTGACATACTATACTATTACTTTTTTTACTTTTTTTGACATACTATACTATGACTTTTTTTTTTTTTACTTTTTTTTACATACTATATTTTTATTTTTTACTTTTTTGACATTTGACATACTATACTATGACTTTTTTTTACTTTTTTGACATACTATATTATTATTATTTTTTTATTTTTTACTATACTATGACTTTTTTACTTTTTGACATACTATTCTATTTTTTAAATACTTTTTTGAAATACTATACTATTTATTATTTTTTTTTTTACTTTTTGACATACTATATTATTATTTTTTTTACTTTTTTGACATACTATACTATGACTTTTTTCACTTTTGACATACTATACTATGACTTTTTTCACTTTTTTGACATACTATATTATTATTTTTTTTACTTTTTTGACATACTATACTATGACTTTTTTTTTTTTTGACATACTATTATTATTATTTTTTTTAATTTTTTGACATACTACTGTGACTTTTTTACTTTTTTTGACATACTTTACTATGACTTTTTTCACTATTTTGACATACTATATATTTTTACTTTTTTCACTTTTTTGACATACTATATTATGACTTTTTTACTTTTTGACATACTATATTATTATTACTTTTTTTCATTTTTTGACATACTATATTATTATTATTTTTTGACATACTATACTATGACTTTTTTTACTTTTTTGACATACTATATTATTATTTTTTTACTTTTTTGACATACTATACTATGACTTTTTTTTTACTTTTTTGACATACTATTATTATTTTTTTTCACTTTTTGACATACTATACTATGACTTTTTTTCACTTTTTTTGACATACTATATTATTATTATTTTTTTTATGGCTTTTTTGACATACTATACTATGATTTTTTTTTTGATTATACTTTTTTTCACTTTTTGACGTATATACTTGACTTTTTTATTTTTTTTTTACTATACTATAATTTTTTACATAATTTGACATATGCCTTTTGTATTTTAAATGATTTTTTTCAACCTTTTTACATAATTAAAAAATATAAAAAGCTAATTTTTCAGGGATAACTGATTTGACATACATTTTACATACTGACTTGTTTTTTTTCACTTTTTGACATACTATATTATTATTATTTTTTACTTTTTTGACATACTATACTATGACTTTTTTTCTATTTTGACATTTTATTACTATACTATGACCTTTTTACTTTTTGACATACTATTTTTTTTCCATTTTTTAAATACTTTTTAAATTTTTATGACTTTTTTTTTTTACTTTTTGACATACTATACTATGACTTTTTTTTTGAATTTTTTTGACATACTATACTATGACTTTTTTTTACTTTTTTGACATACTATATATAATTGTTTTGACATAATATAACACTTTTTGACTTTTTTTACGTACTATACTGTGACTTTTTTCACTTTTTGACATACTATATTATTATTATTTTTTTACTTTTTTTTGACATACTATTGTGACTTTTTTCACTATGACTATATTATTATTACTTTTTTTTTTTTTGACATACTATTATGACTTTATACTTTTTTGACATACTGTATTTGACTTTATTTTGTTGACATACTATACTATGACTTTTTTTACACTTTTTGACATACTGTACTATTACTATTTTTTACTTTTTGAAATACTATACTATGACTTTATTTACTTTTTTGACATACTATATATGACTGTTTTAATAATCTTTTGACATACTATATTGTGACTTTTTTCACTTTTTGACATACTATATTACATTTTTTTTTTTGACATACTATTATGACTTTTTTACTTTTTGACATACTATATTTTATTATTTTTTTTACTTTTTGACATACTATACTATGACTTTTAAATTTTTTGACATTTTTTGACATACTATATTGACTTTTTTTTTTTTGACATTTTTACTTTTTTTGACATACTATACTATGACTTTTTCACTTTTTGACATACTATTTATTTCAACTTTTTTCTTTCTTTTTAATAATTTTTTTTATACTTTTTTGACATACTATACTATTTTTTTTTTTTGACATTTTTTTAATAATTTTTTGACATACTATATTATTATTATTTTTTACTTTTTGACATACTATACTATGACTTTTTTCATTTTTACTATACTATGACTTTATTTTTTTTGACATACTATAACTTTTTTATGATACTTTTTTTCACATTTTTTGACATACTATACTATGGCTTTTTAAATTTTTTTATTTTTTGACATAATATACTATGACTTTTTTAATAATCTTTTGACATACTATTTGACTTTTTTCCTTTTTTGACATACTATACTATAATTGTTTTGACATAATACACTATGCCTTTTGTCACTTTAGAAATGATTTTTTTTTAACCTACTATAATTAAAAAAAAATATAAAAAGCTAATTTGTCAGGAGAAGCTGATAACATCATTCCTAAGTGAGTTGTTTGGAGGCAGCGAGCCATGTTTTGATAATTAATAGTTACTGTATAACACAACCGATGAGGATGGGATTCGAACCCACGCGTGCAGAGCACAATGGATTAGCAGTCCATTTTTTGGCCACCTATCTTCTGTACATGGAATATACCATATATTTCATTATTTTGACATATACTATATTATTATTATTTTTTACTTTTTGACATACTGTACTATGACTTTTTTACTTTTTGACATACTATACTATGACTTTTTTACTTTTTTTGACATACTATTTACTATACTATACTTTTTTTTTTTGACATACTATATGACTTTTTATAATTTTTTTTTACTTTATACTGTGATTTTTTTTTCACTTTTTGACATACTTGACTACTATATTTTATTATTTTTACTTTTTTTGACATACTATACTATGACTTTTTTACTTTTTGACATACTATATTATTATTTTTTTGATTTTTTTTTTTTTTCACTTTTTGACATACTATACTATGACTTTTTTATTTTTTTGACATTTTGATATACATTATTTTTTTTTTTTTACATACTATACTTGACTTTTTTTAATACACTTTTGACATACTATATTGTGACTTTTTTCACTTTTTGACATACTATACTTGACTTTTTTTGATTTTATGATTTTTTTTTTTGACATACTATTTTCTTAATACTATTTTACATACTATGACTTTTTTAACTTTTTTGACATACTATATTATTATTATTTTTTTTTTTACTTTTTGACATACTATACTATGACTGTTTTTAACATTTTTTAAATTTTTGACATACTATACTATGATTTTTTCACTTTTTGACATACTATATTATTATTTTTTTTTTTTTGACATACTATACTTGACTTTTTTTTTTTTTTGACATACTATACTATGACTTTTTTACTTTTTGACATACTATACTACTTTTTTACGACTATTTTTTTTTTTGACATACTATTTTTCTATTACTTTTTTTTTTTCTTTTTTTGACATACTATAACTTTATGACTTTTTTGACATTTTGACTATTCTATAACATTTTTTAAATACTTTTTAGAAATACTATACTATGACTTTTTTCACTTTTTGACATACTATATTATTATTATTTTTTTACTTTTTGACATACTATACTATGACTTTTTTCACTTTTTTGACATACTATATTGTGACTTTTTTCACTTTTGACATACTATATTATGACTTTTTTTATTTTTGATTTTTTTAAATACTTTTTACTATACTATGACTTTTTTTTTTTTACATACTATACTATGACTTTTTTTAATTTTTGACATACTATATTATTATTATCTTTTCATTTTTTATATACTATGACATACTATACTATGACTTTTTTACTTTTTGACATACTACATATTAATATTTTTTTTTTTTGACATACTATACATGACTTTTTTACTTTTTTATCATTTTTTGACATACTATACTATGACTTTTTTACTTTTTTGACATACTGTACTATGATTATTTTTTTTTTTTTTGACTTTTTTACATACTATACTATGACTACTTTTAATTATTTTTGACTTTTTTGACATATTGTGACTTTTTTACTTTTTGACATACTATATTATTATTATTTTTTTACTTTTTGACATACTATACTATGACTTTTTTTTCACTTTTTTGACATACTATATTATTATTATTTTTTACTTTTTTGACATACTATACTATGACTTTTTTACTTTTTTGACATACTATTATATAACTTTTTTTTACTTTTGACAATACTATACTATGACTTTTTTCACTTTTTTGACATACTATATTATTATTATTTTTTTACTTTTTTGACATACTATACTATGACTTTTTTACTATACTATGACTTTTTTTACTATACTGTGACTTTTTTTCTTTTTTGACATACTATATTATTATTATTTTTTTTGACTTTTTTGACATACTATTTTATGGCTTTTAAATCATTTTTTGACATAATATACTGACTTTTTTTTTTTGGAGACTATACTGTGACTTTTTTCCCTTTTTGACATACTATACTATAATTGTTTTGACATAATACACTATGCCTTTTGTCACTTTAGAAATGATTTCTTTCAACCTACTATAATTAAAAAATATAAAAAGCTAATTTGTCAGGGAGAAGCTGATAACATCATTCCTAAGTGAGTTGTTTGGAGGCAGCGAGCCATGTTATTGATAATTAATAGTTACTGTATAACACAACCGATGAGGATGGGATTCGAACACGCTGCAGAGCACAATGGATTAGCAGTCCATCGCCTTAACCACTGGCCACCTCATCTTCTGTACATGGAATATACCATATATTTCATTATTTGACATATACTATATTATTATTATTTTTTACTTTTTGACATACTATACTATGACTTTTTTACTATACTATTTTACTATATTTTTTTTTTTTTTACTTTTTGACATACTATTCTATACTTTTTATTATACTTTTTAGACATACTATACTATGACTTTTTTCACTTTTTTGACATTTTATATTATATTATTTTTTTTACTTTTTGACATACTATACTATGACATTTTTTTTCTTTTTTCATTTACTTTTTTGACATACTTTTTATTATTATTATTTTTTTCACTTTTTGACATACTATATTATGACTTTTTTTGACATACTTTTTGACATTACTTTTTTACTATATTATTTTTTTCACTTTTTTTGACATACTATACTATTATTTATTTACATTTTTGACATTTGACTATACTTTTTTAAATAATTTATTTTTGACATACTAATTATGACTATTTTTTAATTTTTTTTGACATACTATATTATTATGATTTTTCATTTTTGACATACTATACTATGACATTCACTTTTTGACATTTATATTATTATTATTTATTTTTTTTTTGACATACTTTTATTTACATTTTGACTACTTTAAACTTGACTTTTTCATTTTTGACATACTATTATGTCTTATTTACTTTTTTTACTTTTTTTTTTACTTTTTTGACATACTATACTATGACTTTTTGACATACTTTTTGACATACTATACATATTTTGACTTTTTCACTTTTTGACATACTATATTATTACATTTTTTTTTTTTGACATACTATACTATGACTTTTTTCACTTTTTGACATACTATATTATTATTATTTTTTATTTTTGACATACACTATGACTTTTTACTTTTTACATACTATACTATAACATTTTTTAAATACTTTTTAGAAATACTATACTATGACTTTTTTCACTTTTTTGACATACTATATTATTATTTTTTTTACTTTTTGACATACTATACTATGACTTTTTCACTCTTTTGACATACTATACTATGACTGTTTTAAAATTTTTGACATACTAATTATTATTTTTTTTACTTTGAGTTGTTTGGAGGCAGCGAGCCATGTTATTGATAATTAATAGTTACTGTTAACACAACCGATGAGGATGGGATTCGAACCCACGCGTGCAGAGCACAATGGATTAGCAGTCCATCGCCTTAACCATTTTCCACCTCATTTCTGTACATGGAATATACCATATATTTCATTATTTTGACATATACTATATTATTATTATTTTTTAAATTTTTTAGACATACTATACTATGACTTTTTTTACTTTTTTGACATACTATATTATTATTATTTTTTATTTTTGACATACTATACTATGACTTTTTTCACTTTTTTTTTTAGACATACTATACTATGACTTTTTTTTCACTTTTTTTGACATACTATATTATTATTATTTTTTACTTTTTTGACATACTATACTATGACTTTTTTTTTTTTGACATACTATACTATATCTGTTTTTTAATTTTTTTACATACTATACTATGACTTTTTTCACTTTTTGACATACTATATTATTATTTTTTTTACTTTTGACATACTATACTATGACTTTTTTCACTTTTTGACATACTATACTTAACATTTTTTTTTTACTTTTTTCACATACTATACTATGACTTTTTTTTTGACATACTATACTATGATTTTTTTACCATATACTATGATTTTTTTTCACTTTTGACATACTATACTATTATTTTTTTTACTTTTGACATACTATACTATGACTTTTTTTACTATACTATTTTTTTTAATACTTTTACATATTATTTTTTTTCACTTTTTTGACATACTATATTATTATTATTTTTTTCACTTTTTGACATACTATACTATGACTTTTTTTTTTGAATACTATTTTATTATTTTTATTAACATACTATACTATGACTTTTTCACTTTTTTATATTATAACATTTTTTTTTATTATTTTTTCTTTTTGACATACTATACTATGGCTTTTTTTCATTTTTGACATACTATACTATGACTGACTTTTTAATACTTTTGACATTTTTTACTTTACTACTATACTATGACTTTTTTTCCTTTTTGACATACTATATTATTTTTTTTTTGACATTTTATGACTTTTTTTGACATACTAGATTACTACTTTTTGACATACTATATGACTTTTTTCTTTTTGACATACTATATTATTTTTTATTTTTGAAATAAATTTTGACAATACTAGATTTTCACTATGACTTTTTTCATACTTTTTTTTACATTGCCACCTAATTAATAGATTGTATTTTTTTAATATTTTTTTTTTACTTTTGACATATTACTATTTTTTTCAACTTTTTTTGACATACTAACCTTTTTTTACTTTTTGACATACTATACTATGACTTTTTCACTTTTTGACACATACTATATTATTTTTTTTTTACTTTTTTTGACATACTACTATGACTTTTTTTTTTTTTTTGACATACTATATTATTATTTTTTTTTACTTTTTTGACATACTATACTATGACTTTTTACTTTTTTGACATACTATATTATTATTATTTTTTTACTTTTTTGACATACTATACTATGACTTTTTTTTTTTATGACATTTTTTATACATACTATACTATGACTTTTTTTTTACTTTTTTGACATACTATATTATTATTATTTTTTTACTTTTTTGACATACTATACTATGGCTTTTTAAATCATTTTTTGACATAATATACTGACTTTTTTTACGTACTATACTGTGACTTTTTTCCCTTTTTTGACATACTATACTATAATTGTTTTGACATAATACACTATGCCTTTTGTCACTTTAGAAATGATTTCTTTCAACCTACTATAATTAAAAAATATAAAAAGCTAATTTGTCAGGGAGAAGCTGATAACATCATTCCTAAGTGAGTTGTTTGGAGGCAGCGAGCCATGTTATTGATAATTTTTTAGTTACTGTATAACATGAACCGATGAGGATGGGATTCGAACCCATTTGCAGAGCACAATGGATACTATCCATCGCCTTAACCACTTTTTTTCGGCCACCTCATTTCTGTACATGGAATATACCATATATTTTTTATTTTGACATATACTATATTATTATTATTTTTTACTTTTTGACATACTGTACTATGACTTTTTTTCACTTTTTGACATACTACTATATTATTATTTTTTTTATTTTTGACATACTATACTATGACTTTTTTGACATACTATTCTATACATTTTTTAAATGTGACTTTTTTTTGACAATACTATACTATAACTTTTTAACTTTTTGACTACTATGACTTTTTTAATTTTTTGACATACTATACTATGACTTTTTCATTTACTTTTTTGACATACTATACTATAATTTTTTGACATAATATATTTTTTATTTTTTGACTGACTTTTTACCTACTATACTTAAAAATTTTCTTTTTGAATACTAATTTTTTTTACTTTTTGACTTTATTTACTTTTTATCACTTTTCACACATACTATACTATGACTTTTTTACTTTTTTTGATATACTTATACTATGACTTTTTCACTTTTTGACATACTATATTATGACTTTTTATTTACTTTTTTTGACATACTATACTATGACTTTTTTAATAATTTTTGAAACTACTATACTATGACTTTTTTTACTTTTTTTGACATACTATATTATTTATTTTTTTTTTTTTTGATATACTATACTATGGACTTTTTCATTTTTTTGACATACTATACTATGGTATTTTTTCATTTTTTGACATACTATACTATGACTTTTTTTCATTTTTTTGACATACTATACTATGACTTTTTTCACTTTTTGACATACTATACTATGGCTTTTTAAATCATTTTTTGACATAATATACTGACTTTTTTACGTACTATACTGTGACTTTTTTCCCTTTTTTGACATACTATACTATAATTGTTTTGACATAATACACTATGCCTTTTGTCACTTTAGAAATGATTTCTTTCAACCTACTATAATTAAAAAATATAAAAAGCTAATTTGTCAGGGAGAAGCTGATAACATCATTCCTAAGTGAGTTGTTTGGAGGCAGCGAGCCATGTTATTGATAATTAATAGTTACTGTATAACACAACCGATGAGGATGGGATTCGAACCCACGCGTGCAGAGCACAATGGATTAGCAGTCCATCGCCTTAACCACTCGGCCACCTCATCTTCTGTACATGGAATATACCATATATTTCATTATTTTGACATATACTATATTATTATTATTTGTTTACTTTTTGACATACTGTACTATGACTTCATTTACTTTTTTGACATACTGTACTATGACTTTTTTCACTTTTTGACATACTACATTATTAATATTTTTTTACTTTTTTGACATACTATACTATGACTGTTTTTAATAATCTTTTGATATACTATATTGTGACTTTTTTCACTTTTTGACATACTATATTATTATTATTTTTTTATTTTTTTGACATACTATACTATGACCTTATTTACTTTTTTGACATACTATACATACTATATTATTATTATTTTTTTATTTTTACTATACTATGGCTTTTTTTTTTTTGACATACTATACTGACTTTTTTTACTATACTATACTTTTTTTCACTTTTTTGACATACTATACTATAATTGTTTTGACATAATATACTGACTTTTGTCACTTTAGAAATGATTTTTTTCAACCTTTTTAAAAAATATAAAATTATTATTTTTGTTTGGAGGCAGCGAGCCATTTTTGATAACATAACATTCCTATGACAGTTTTTATCACTTTTTTAATTAATAACTATACTATGAGTTTATTTACTTTTTTGACATACTATACTTATTACTTTTTACTTTTTGACATACTGTACTATGACTTTGGATTTACTTTTTCATGGAATATACTACTATGACTTTTTAATTTTTTGAATATACTATATTATTATTATTTTTTTACTTTTTTGACATACTATACTATGACTGTTTTTAATAATCTTTTGATATACTATATTGTGACTTTTTTCACTTTTTGACATACTATATTATTTTATTTTTTTACTTTTTTGACATACTATACTATGACTTTTTTACTTTTTTGACATACTATATTATTATTATTTTTTTATTTTTTGACATGGCTTTTTAAATCATTTTTTGACATAATATACTGACTTTTTTTACGTACTATACTGTGACTTTTTTCCCTTTTTTGACATACTATACTATAATTGTTTTGACATAATACACTATGCCTTTTGTCACTTTAGAAATGATTTCTTTCAACCTACTATAATTAAAAAATATAAAAAGCTAATTTGTCAGGGAGAAGCTGATAACATCATTCCTAAGTGAGTTGTTTGGAGGCAGCGAGCCATGTTATTGATAATTAATAGTTACTGTATAACACAACCGATGAGGATGGGATTCGAACCCACGCGTGCAGAGCACAATGGATTAGCAGTCCATCGCCTTAACCACTGGGCCACCTCATCTTCTGTACATGGAATATACCATATATTTCATTATTTTGACATATACTATATTATTATTATTTGTTTACTTTTTTGACATACTGTACTATGCCTTTTTTTAATCTTTTTTTTAAACATACTATACTATGGCTTGTTTTAGTCATTTTTACAACAATGTACTTTACATAACACTGTGACTTTTTTATCTTTTTTGACATACTATATTATGGCTTTTTTCACAATACTACAAAATACTGTTTTACTAAAGACACTGTTTTGGACATTATATATAATGTCCAAAACAGTGTCTCGTCATTTTTGACATACTATGATATGATTCGAACATATATGGTACCATTATGATCACTTTTTCGACATAGTATACTATTACTTTTTTATCACACTTTTCTACATACTGTACTATGACTGGGTTGGACATGCTATACTATGACTTTTTTATGAATTGTTAAAAACCCCTTTACTATGACTTTTTTGACATACTATACTATTAATCTTTTTGAAATAATATACTTTGACTTTTTCTACACACTGTACAACATTTTTATCACTTTTTTTCGACATATAACTTTTTTCAAAATGTTCCATACATGATTTCATAAAAGACATTTTTATGATTTTATTGACATACTATAGAACGTCCTGTCATAACTTTTTCAACATACTACATTATGACTTTTTAACACTTTTTTTGACTTGCTATATTAGGACTTTTTTGACAAACTAAACTATGATTTGTTACTTTTTTGACTTTTTCCGACATACTACATGAGCGACGTCCTTTGTCATAATTTTTTTGACATACTATACAATGATATTGTGGGATATTGATATTGTCACTTTTTTCAACATCCTACAGGCTAGGATTACCTTTTTTGACATTCTATACTATGCATTTTATGATTTTCTTGACTATACTGTCTTTTACTTGTGATTTGTTCAACTTTACATGTAACTTTTTTTTATAATTCATCAACATACTACAGTCTTTATTTTTTCATGACCTTTTTCTAACATACTATTCTATGAATTCATGATTTTTTTAGACATACTATATACTATAGACTTTTTGACAATTTTTTGGACATACTATTTTCATTGCAGATTATTAATCAGAATAAGGGAGAAGAACATGTGAACAAATACAGGACATTGTTGTTCTTACATAGAAAGAGGAGTACACGTCCTGGATGGAGAGCAAGGTGGCACCAATGTTTCCCTCTGCAGTCTCTTCCTGTCACTACTGACCAGCTGACTGCCGCCAATCAGAATCTTTGGACATTTTTTTGTTGTGTTTCAAATAAAATTGTTGCTTTGACTCCTTGTGTTGCCTCACATTACTATGTCAACATACCATTCAATGACGTTTCATGACTTTTCGTCATACAATACTATGACTTTATAATAACATTTTGCTACCTAACCCATAAGGAGTTTATTTCCAAATTATCTAAAAGAAAAAAGACAGCATCATGTAAATACTGCGTGTACCGCTGACACAGCTGGGAACTCTACAGGCACGTAGGAAGCATTCAGAAAGGTTTCTGTGTGTTAGTGACGTTAGCAATCAAAGACAAAGGCAACGTTCCTACACAGAAAACTCCCCACTGCAATCCCTTTGGATTATTTTATCAAGGCGTTTCTCATGATACATTTATGGCAATAAAAGATGGGGATCTTTCAGATCAATTTGAGGAGTGCCTATGCACGTTATTGTGTCCTGCAGAGTGGGACTCTCACTGGTCTGGTCTTGGTCTCGACACACTCTGGTCTTGGTGAACAGCTGTGAGACAGACAGCTGGACGAGTCTGAAGATCAACTTCCTCTGATCACACATCTTTTATATTTATAACAATCTACAAAAGAAATTGTTTTTTTATGAAAGTGGTTACCAGGCTTTCCAATGATTAGAAATGATATTCCCATTGCAGTACTTGTAATACATTGATGCCAGATGAAACTTAATGATAAATATCGTTAATATCTGATGAAATCCAAATCTGTGTGCAGCACCCTTGCATAGAAATGTCCAATAGGTGGTATGATAGTACATGGTACACAGCAGAGGACACAATACATCATACACTCAATATATTTGTCTTTCTCTTAACTGTCAAAATGTCACATCACAAACCATGTTGCCAAAAAATGACGCAAAGTCATAGCTTACACAATAGTGTAAAATTATTTCAAATAAACAAAATAAAATACTTGATTGTGGTAAAATAATCCACCCTTAATTAATAATTGATAGAATCACAAATTGAAGCTCCTGATCCGACGTGTCACCTGCTGCTCAGACAGCAGAGGGCAGCAGAGACCAGTCTGCTCTTCATCCTGATTGGTTGATCCACCCTGGAGCGTTTACCCCCTTCGTGTTGATTCACAAACACCAAACACTAAATATGGGCAGTCATTTATGGTGGCTTAGGATCAGATTTGATCATGTGACCAGATGATAGGGCATGTAACATCTGTCAAGACTGACTGCACACATCTGCGGGCACTCGTAACAGTGTGCACTGGGGCCCCTCATGTACTGGTGCACTGGGGCCCCTCATGTACTGGTGCACTGGGGCCCCTCATGTACTGGTGCACTGGGGCCCCTCATGTACTGGTGCACTGGGGCCCCTCATGTACTGGTGCACTGGGGCCCCTCATGCAGTAAGTACCTCCCGCCACTCAAAATGAACTAAGACCAGACTGTGAAAATACTCCATTACAAGTCTTGCACTGAAAATATCACAGTTTATATGTACATTTATTCATAAAAAAATAAACTTCACTATTAAAAGTCAATATAGTCAATGCAGACAAATGGCCACTGATATATTCTATCATTAGATAATCATTCCTTACGCGTTAATGTGAAAGCACCAGAAAGGTCTGACAAGCAACAAGCTTTCCTAACCTGAAGAAACCAACAATAAAAGTAATAAAATAATAAAATCTACCATCTGACCGGCTGCTGCTTGTGTCTGACACCTGGTCAACCCCAACCATCCTGTCTTGGCTGTGTCTCTCTCTCTCTCTCTGACACTTTAGCGTGTCAGGCTCTTAATGCTCAGGTTGGGTTACACACACCTGTTAGTGATACAGGCTCATGAATACCTTGCTCTCCATGAATTATTAGCGAGCGTGCAGGTTGTAGTGAGTGTGCGTTGCTGCCGGCAGGTCATCAGTGTGGACGCCATGGACATCTCTGTCCTGCCCAACAACAATCACCCAGAGAAGTTCCTCCAGCTGGACGTGGGCATGCTGCCGGCCACACACGGCATGTTCCAGGTCGGGGCTCTCGTGTCCAGTCAGAGACACTGGCAGAACAGGGTCTACTCCCAGGTATGGAGCTCTCTCTCATCTCTCTGTATGTTCTCCCCTTTGACATGGACGGCTGTATTTGGTTCCTTAGAAATGATTCCAGTCTGCAGGGATGATCTTCTATCAGAGATCATCATGGGGATCTGGAGCTGTGTGGAGAACAGGAGAACAGGACAGTGCATGCATATTTAGCAGTCTTCATATCCAGAGGACCGAAGTATCCTGTCTAATATTTGATCCAGACTCTTTAAGTATAGCTCTACAACCTGTACAGCATCTATCCTTAGACCCTGTTATTTTGAGCTATTGCTAATATGTAGGTGGCTTTGCACAGCTGAAGTACTATATTAAGACAATACTAAGATCACTTTCACACCTTCGGCATGAATAAAGTATCTATCTATCTATCTATATATCTATCTATATATCTATCTATCTATCTATCTATCTACACCAGGGGCGTGTTTCCCATGAGTGTTGCTCCCTTTGGGTTATGTGGTTCCACTGAGCCTAACCAGCTCTATCTCCACAGAAGTGTAGAGATGCATTCTGGGAAAGGAGAAAAACCGGGTTGTTTGCACATCTATAAACCAATCACAATGGTCTTGGGCACTTGGCTCAGGACGCAGCAACAGGGGCTGAAATAAATGGTCTCAGGAAGGATCGTGTTTGGTTGGTGGAACATTTACACGCCGCAAAAGTAAAGCAGGATACATGGTTAAACCACACTGACAGACAATAAGGAAAGAACAAATACAAAGCAAGAGTTGTGGTTGAGTTCTATCTGTGTCTCCTGTGTCTCCAGTGTCTTCTCTTTGTCTGGGGAAAGAGTTGAAGGTAGATGTGGTGAGAAATCAAGTGGCTGCCTCACTGTCTCTGCAGAGGGAGCAAAGGGTGAAGACTGAGAGCTGGTCTCCTCCGTCCCCAGAGGGCACTCATGTGGAGTTTGAGGACAGATACCTGGAGAAGCACATCACCCCGCTCACTCTCAAGTCCAACGTCAAAAGGAACCCCCCTGTACATGGATATGAGAGCCATGGAAGCAGTGGACAACAACAAGACCAAGCCTTCCTGGACTGTCAAGGAGTACGACACACAAACAGTCCACGGAAACCTGGCAGGTTACCTAAAGGTAAACTGTGTGTGTGGGGGGGGGGGGAGCTGTGGGTGTGAGACTGAATGAATGGCTGCAAAACAAGAAGACAGACAGGTGGACAGTGGACAGATGAAGGGTACACTGTGTAGACTGTCAGAGGGTCTGGTGGTGCGACTCTACAACCAGTTCCTACTGTAACTGCTGAGTCCCTCTTAAAGGCTCTCGGCATGTCACTGGTTGAAGTGATGAGTCCATGTGATACGCAGGTATGAGCCGTACACCCGGTGTGGGGATAACGTTACATCATGACGACTGTCGGCCTTAGGAACAACAACACAGTTGCTTGGTGTTCATTCTCAGCCCAAAATACATAATTAATGTGAATCTCCAAAAGAAAAACTCAAAGGACGGCAGCAGAAACTACAGGAAATGAGCCAGGAGAGGCTGACGCTACAGTATACTGTACATGGTAACGTGAAAATAATGTATGGGGTGTCGCTCTGGGACGGGCGGGTATGACCCTGGGAGGGGAAAATCCCATATACTAGCTACCAAAACTAGACTACACCACTGGTTACCACAGTACTCCAAATATAACAACATGGATTGTAATATTCAGACATTCTGAAGACGCTACAGGTGAACAGGGTCAACATTTAACATATCAGCATGAAACCCACAGATGATTACTGACATTAAGCCAATTATATTTTTGTATTACAAGTTTTCTTAAAAGTCATGTTTGGTGAATTTAGGAGTACAAAGACAAAGTGGGATTGGCCAGTGCCTGCAGACATTACAAACTATTTGGAAATGATGATGATATGCTACTGATTGAACTGTTTTGTCTACATGATGGCGAGCGTGAAGGGAAGCATGGCTTATTATATGTGTTATACATACAGTATATATTATATTTGTAGATGCTGATGTCTCAGAGTTCAGCCGGTTTTCCTTTTCCTTTGCAGGAGGAAGAGAAGAGTCCTAGAGATCTGGACTTCTGGCTCGAGGATCTCTACACGCCAGGATTTGACTCTTTACTGAAGAAGAAAGAAGCAGAACACAAAAGGAAAAGACTTTGTAAAATTCTTTTTGCGATCCTTGTGTCTGTTAGCGCAGTACTGATCGTTATCATAGTGCCAGTTGTGGTTCTTCACAAGAACAACTGATTGATGGGGACATGGTCCTGTCCTCATGTAGAGATGTGTCTAAGGTCGGGACTCGCTCACCTGCAGCAGTCCGTGGTATGCTGGACGTGGCTCTGCACCAACATGATGGCAGTGGAGACAAAGGTGGCAGTGGGGAGGGGTTCAGAGCACACACCTTCAACAGGGGTTAAAATATCTTAACATATTATTAGCAAACATAAATCAATAATGCTAGGCCTACTGGCCTATAGGTAAGGTGGTCACTAAGGTAGTCATCCCCAGATCCAGCTCATCCTAAGGACTCACTGCGTCATGATTTATAAAATCATGCAGACTATTATTTGAACCCTCCTGTTGCCAATAAGTTTCTATATCAGAAATTTGGGTTTCTTGCAACCAAATTGCCAAAAGAAATAATGTGGATGGTTCCATACAACGCTCTTCACAAGTAATATATGTACATATATTACTAGTATAATACTACCTTAATTGAATTTGGTTGTTTTATTCAATTGTATAGCATTTGAAAAAGAAAATTGTAAAAGAACGCTTAAGAAAATGACAAATATCAGAAAAAGCTTCAAAAGAGTTGGAAAAAGTGGCAAGAACGTCAAAATAAGTTTTCATTTTAAATGACTTCTGACTTCTAATTGTTATTAACATTATTATTAAAAGGCTGATAATTATTTTTACAAATAGGCTATGTCTCATGATTTATTGATTTATTATTGATTTATGTTAAATGTCTCATGAAGCAGTTGTACTGTATGTGACATTCAGCGGCAAAGGCCAAAGGGAATGATCCTTGGAGACATAAGTCTCCCCCCAGTCTCCCCCCCTGCAGCGAGACTGGGGGAGACTGGCGGTCCAATCAGACTCTTGAGAAGGAATCAGCCAATATTCGAGTTTACGGGGTCACTTCTAAAAGATGTAAGTATGAATATAGATATATCCAAAACATATGGAATGATTATGTCATGCAAATGCTGAATTAGGGTACTGGCACCCTAATTCAGGCAACGCCTACACCGGAACCTTTTACTCGTTATACTGCCTCCCATATGAGGGGGGCTGATCCAGAGGCGGTAGGAAACATGGACATGGCATCCATAATGTCCCCAGGAGGTCTGGACAGAGATCATTTCAGGAAGCCCACACTGCTATAGTCTGAAACGGTGGCCCTGAAGGACAAAACACAACATGTCACAAAATAAGACATTTCACATTTTGTGTTTTGTGAAATGTTGGTGTGTTTTGTCCTTCTGAAAGCTATTGGACATGTATAGACATATTTGCAGATTCTTAAAGTAGTTAGATAATGAATCCATTAACTATTATTTGTTAAACTATGAAGCCTTTTATGAAAAAGAAAAGTATTTAAATGAAATGAATGCATGGGAAACCCATCCTCTAAACACACATCATCTCAAAGTAGCCCCACAAAGACCGGTCCAGGGGCCTCACACAGCCTGCAGACCAGGATTAGGGCCACATGTAAGATTTATTATTAAGTCAAATAAAATGTCCCCATGTTGTCCTAATCGTCCTCCGTACACAGCAACTTCAAACCAACTGAAGATGGTGTTTGGCAGACCTCCGGCGGGTCACCTGACAACGGCGTGCAGGGGGGTGGAGAGTGGGTCAGGACACCGGGACATCACGGGGGGGGGCTCCCATCTGACCACATGCAGCCACATTCATGGCAGACGTGAGAAGTCCAGGATGCAGTATGGATTTAAAGGTGCACTATGAGTTCCTGCATCTCTCCGTGATCCGCTAGCTGTCTGCCCCAAGGGAACTTTTGAAATCCACCCCCCCCGGCACTTTTTAACCAGCCACTTTTTACCTCATAAGGGTGAAAAGCACTATGAGTGTGTGTGTCTCTATGAGCCTACTCATGGACATTCATACAGTCATCACGTGCTGTAGTGGGGGGGGGGGGTAAAGGCATCATATCCTATCCTGTGCTGGGACACATTCATATGGGATAAAGGACTTATTGGACTTTAAGTTATCATTGCACCTACAATAATGTAGCGGCCCTCAATTAAGTTCTTCCCGTACATCTCATCTGTGGGTTTTCCTGCATCCACCGTGTGATTTTATTTTTAGTTATTTTATTTAACCCGTATTTAACCAGGAAGTCCCTTGAGATAGAAATCTCTTTTCTGAGGGAGACCTGGCCGAGACAACACACCAGTTACAATTTAAACAGAAATAGAAAAACAGTGACAGTCAAAACCCCCATAGATTAAAGGAACAGGTCACATGTGGCAGTTGCATTTTAACATGGCCTTGCTTGTGTGTGTTTGTGTGTGTGCGTGCCAGTTGTGGGGGGTTAACCGTCTTGTCGGGAAATGAAAGAAGGACTTTGTTCTCCCGAGAGAGACCCTTCAGGGACAAACCAAATCTCTGCTCGAGTCATCATTAGTTCAGTTATCTGACCTTTTCAAATTGCTTTAAATTCCCATAAAAACAGTGAAGATGTTTTAGCAGATGAAGTTTATTTTTATGTTTTATGACATATTGTCGTTCTAACCTAGCTTTAAACATCCAGTACTGGAACCACCTTTCCTATTCAGTAACTATTGAATAATGCAGAGACTTCAAATGGAACGGATTTCATTTGATTTATTTATTGCAATAAAAGATGTACAAAGTATTGGTAATCATAAATGTTAGAATGTTAGAAACTTCTGGGACTGAACAGTACAGCGTATCAAAAAAGCACTGCTTCAACCGGCGGGTCGATTCCCTCCACACGTGTGTGAAAGCAGGTTGGATCTGCTTTAGACGAGAGATCTTTTCTTCAAAAAGGCATCGAAAATATAGAAATACACCGACTCAAAAACCGGGAAAAATACACAATGCTAAAATCAAAAATGTAACAAAACAATGAAAAAAGGGGCAACCTCTAGCTCACGCAGCCCAGGGCCATTGCTGCTGCGTCCCCCCCCATTTCCTGTCATTCTACAGCTGCTCTAATAAAATAATCTTTAAAATCATCTGGGAAAACAAACAAAACATGCAAATCGCAGACAACCAAAACCAAAATATAGCAAAGACAAAGAAATTGTGGAGAAAATCCTGAACTCAAATAAATATATTTCTCCATATAAAAGCTCGACATAATCACTCCTCTCCTTTAATGTATGCCATCAGACTAGATAGTGTATTTACAGGTTGGTTGATGATTGCAGTCTGAACATCATCATCGTCATGGCGACACATGACAGATTGGGACTGCGGGGGGGGGGCTTTGGCAAAATTACAGACAATAATTAGGAGACATGGGGGGGAGAGTTCAGTGGAATACATAGTTGTAGAGTATATATATATATATATATATATATATATATATATATATATATATATATATATATATATATATATATATATATATCGGGAGATGAATGAAGACACACCAACACCAGTATTTGGTAGTAAAATGTCGACAGGAGGTCTTTCAGTTTCATTTAATGTAACATCAAAGACAAAGATCCCTTCAGCTCACACCAATATATATATATATATATATATATATATATATATATATATATATATATATACACACATACTGTATGTGTGTATATGTATAGGCATAGATATAGTCTTTAATATACAAATATAGAGTAACCCGTGTTGTTGTTTGTAATGTTGGAACGTAACAGAGACTGAATGAATTAAAGACACGCTTTGTTATAGCGCACAGCAGCATCCCCAAATGTCCCCGTCTCCTTCCAGCTCCCAACACCTGGGAAGCCTTTGCTGTCCCAAATGCATACTACCAACAAAGTAACAAAGTAACTACCGCTACATTGTTATGGAGGTTTACTACACCAGGTCGCCACATAAGGTGAAGCTGCAGCGGTGTTGCGCTTTCATAGAAACAGATTTAAAAATGGACAAAATCAAAGCAGCAGAGGTAGAGAGATCTGACTTTTAGTCCCTAGTTTGGGTCGAGTATACATTTTTATAGTTTAAACAAGCAACAGAACATCGATATACAAACCAAGGGCAAAATAGAATTTGGTCTAATTGGATCCGACAGGCTCTCAACCTGTTGGTCAAACGGGCTTCTACCTGAATACAGAAGGGAATATGAGTAAGCCTCGTTAGCTCGATAACCCTCTTATCAGCTCTGGTCTGGCTGGGCAGACTCTTCTTATGAAACGTGAAACATAATGACGTGTTCAGGAAGGTTTTTTCATGGTGTGAGTGAGCTGAAAGATATTGGGGGGGGGGCTGTTGCGTGCTATAACTGAAGCAGGGATCGTCTTGGGCTTTGCCTTCAATCAAAGGGTTTACAGTTGCTCAGCCTTTACACGCTGTTTACACACTTGAAAAGTACTTATGCTATATTTAATCTACACATGCATGAGTGTGTATACAGTCAGTTTGTATGTACTGAATGCATATATTCACACTCATTACAACTTCTCCACACACACACACACGTTTGTACAGTATGTAAATAAAGTCCTGGCCTACACATTGTGCAGGTGACGGAGGATGAATGCAGCTGTGTGAATGCTAACAGCACAATGAAGCGGAGACACAGTATACTGCCCCGCTGCAGGAGACGGTTCATAGACAGGATGCCAAACAAAGGGCTAGTGTTCATTATTATACAGTACATTCAACTAAGCTAAGCATTGTGTGACAACCCTCTTTGACATGGCGTACAGTACAGAGGACAGCGCACAGGAAAACAACCAGCTCAATGCTTCAAAGTACATTAGGAATAAAGAGAACCCTGTTTTACTCCGTTAGTTTTGTGGCAGTTAACTGCTTCAGCAGACGGTGAAACATGGCTACTCCACTTTGTCCTGTGCACTTATTGTGTAATAAACTGCAGTTAGCGTGATGCTACTTATACCATGGACTCTGATGGTTTCATTCAAATGACATTTTTCAGGGCAGTGCACTAAAATAGAAGAGCGCTTAAGCCAACCTTCAGGTGTGTTCAGACTCCTTCCACTTATCCAGTATTAGCTTGATTACTCCCCTCACGCTGAAAATGTAACTCCCTTCAATGTGTTGATGCCTACGTTTGGGCGGCCCTGGGGTGGATTTACATTTTTTATAAGAAATGGTGGAGCTTTTAAAATTCACCCTGCATTCAATCCGAACGTACCTTTAGAATAAATGCAACGTAACCAGCAGTTGTTTAGTAAGAGATCCATCCGAGATGTCTGAAAACTACCCCCACCCTCCAGCCAAGTCAACGTTCACTACGACCGCGGTCCAACAGGACTACATTTGACCTATTTAGAACGTGAGTATAGGAAATGGTGAAGTGGTCCATGCTGTACGTGGCTTTTTTGGTACCCTTAAGCCAGAGCCTAACATGCCCCTACATGAACGGAGGCGAGGACTTCCTTTCACATGGACTTTTATTACACATACTTACACAAGCTCATATGCATAGAGGTATGTCTGCACTCAGCCCCAACACTAATACCCCATTCTTCCTGCCAGAAGCGTAAAGCTTGTGTCCTTCGCGCTCTGTCCATCTAGGCTGCGTAGGAATGGAGACCAGAATGGAGACCAGAAGACTAACAAGCAGCCAGTCTACTGGCCACTGACTCTACTTCCCAGCAACATGCAGGCTACAGTAAGCAACGGAACAGACTGATGCAGGTGGACTATGGGAAGGAAAATCAAGATAACTGCTAACTGCATTTACCCAGAAACCATCCAGCCAGTATGGCTTATAAGAGAGGAGGAACTCTTGACAATCTTTAGTTCTAGCATTAAGGCAAGGTTTCAGCTAGCTTGTTGGGTGGAGCAGTTTCTCTTTGGGGGAAGAACGGGACATGTGGACACAGAAACACAAATGGTGTTGAAAGTAAAAACTTCATTTAGTCATCAGCAGCTACATGGGACAAGGCTAACGCAAAACTAGCTTCACATCTTTTCTAACAAAACAAGAACTGTAAAAAGACTTCTAGGCACTGGGCCTAAAAACAAAATGGGTCTTGTGTGACGTAGCGGAGGCTATCGTAAATATTCAACAGCTTAAAAAAGGAAGACTCAAAAGTGAATACAAAATAAAAAGGCAATGGGCCAAAATGAACATATGGATTAGGGAAAAAGAGAAAGAAATGACAGAGAAAGTCTTCATGCAATCAAGTGGACACCCTTCATTAAATACAAGCAATCCACTCGAATAAATACAATGCTCCATCTAAGAAGGAATTACATTTAAACTCAATAAAGCTATTATCCACTAATATAATAGGTAATATTGTCAATCTGGATAGAGATTATAATTATTTAATCTGATTCAACTGGAAGGCACATCCATAAGGCTTTAGAAGGTGTTGCAAAGCATTCTGCATGGTTCTCTCCCAACATTTAAGAATAACAGGGTGATTATTGCATCACGAACAAAACAACTTAACAAGTAGGACATCAGGATATTCCAGATCATGAGAACAACGTGAACATGGTGCACGACTGCTTTGGAGCCTGAGAGAAATCAACCTCGACAAAAATGAAAGTTTCATGAGGAAATTAGAAGAAACTAGAGCTACAAGAGCAAAGCCCAGACATCTTGGAATAAACAGAGAGAAAGGAGCAGAGAGGGCAACCCTGACATTCCTCCATCACCTTTAGGGCTTCTACACTTCCTTCATCTTTATTCATATTAGCGGCATCGTTTCCACCAGTGTCTCTGGAGTGTGTGTGGTGCACCGGTAGCTCGGGCTGGACCTGGGATGTGGATGTGGCTCTGCTCCACAGGCAGAAGTGGATGTGAGACTTTAGAAAAGGTGGATTTTGTTGTTCTCCGTGTGTGTTTAAGAGTAGAAGGTGAGGACACTCTGGTGGTTTCCACGCACCAGGAGGATGGGAGGCAGGTCCCGGGACAAGGCCTCCAGCCAGGCCATGTACAGAGCGCTGGACACGGCGCCCTTCCTGGCCAGCGGAAGACTCCTGCACACAGGGACACAGGGACACAGGGACAGCATCAGCAGGCTGCTTCTCTTTGACTTTACTGATACAGCCCAGAGATGTAGTACCCATACACTAATACTTCTTTATTTTAACATTGATATGTTAGCAATAGTCTCCCATAGACAGACCTTCCTCCACAGAAGGTCATTTTTGTAAATGTATCTGCATTTATATACAGATATCTGATTATTTTGTAGAGATTAGCCAGAATGTCGTCTGGACACACACACAGAGGGGGAGAGAGAGAGAGACAGACAGACACACACACACACACACAGAGAGACAGAGAGAGCAGCAGCTTACATGACGATGAGGTTGGCTGTGCTTGAGTGCTCCTTCAGAAGCTCGTTGAGCCTGATCTGGCGATTAGTCTGAGGAGCCAAACACACACACAGACAGGTTCAGACATTGTGCCGGTCTGTCCCGAGCCAGCCCTGTGTTCAGAGAGCTCAGTGGTGTTAGAGCGCTAGAGAACACGGGGAGTTCCTGACCTTGGCGCGGTACAGCTCCAGCTCGTTGTCGGTGATCCTCCAGGGCTCGCTGTCCTTCAGTGTCTCCGCCGCGTCCTGCTCCATGTCGTCTTCCTTCAGCCGATACGGCTCGATCATCTCCTCAAAGGCCGACACGCTGCACAACAACAGCTCTGTGGTTAACCCCATGTCATGCTAAAGGCTGAAACAGCACCCAGACCCAGACCTTAAACAACACCCAGGACCCAGAACCAGACCTTAAACAGCACCCAGACCCAGACCTTAAACAGCACCTAGACCCAGACCTTAAAAAGCACCCAGGACCCAGAACCAGACCTTAAACAGCACCCAGACCCGGACCTTAAACAGAACCCAGACCTTAAACAGCACCCAGGACCCAGACCCAGACCTTAAACAGCACCCAGGACCCAGACCCAGACCTTAAACAGCACCCAGGACCCAGAACCAGACCTTAAACAGCACCCAGACCTTAAACAGCACCCAGGACCCAGACCCAGACCTTAAACAGCACCCAGACCCAGACCTTAAACACCACCCAGACAGCACTGCAAAGACTCATCCATTACATTTATAATAAACTGTTTGGAAAATCCAGCAATCGTTACTTATCGGTCATTTTTATGAAAAGAAAGTCACTTGTGTGATATCAGCTTGTTAAATGTGAATATCTTCTAGTTTCTTCTCTAATATCTTTAAGTTGGGGACAAAACAAGACATTCGAGGACATAATCTTGTGTGTGACGGGAGTTTGGGTCCCGATCTCCTCTCCTAAACAAGCATCCGTTTTAAAATGTTCTTCTTGGCGACCCAGCTGCTGGTGCACATACCGCCAACTGGACCTGTCAACCTGTCTAATTGTCTGATCCCGCCTTCTTTTCAGTGATGTCATTGCGCTTGCAGAACTTGGTGACTGTTCTTATTACCGATTTCAATGATAGACACATCTACAAAAGGGAAAGCCACATTCTAATTAGGTGGAATGCTCCTTTAAGTTGGAGCACACTGTTATGGACCTGCATGACCTAAAGCCAAAGCAGTCCTATAGATACATGGTTGTTCAAAGCAAAGTGAAATATGATGATGTAATGTGTTCACCCAGACACATGGGGGGGGCAGAGGGCCAGCCTGGCCACAGCCTCATCTACCATTCATTTACTCAGCGTCTACTGGAGAACGGAGGACAAAACCCAGCTAAAGTTTGATAAGTGAACCTTTCTCTGCTCGCTGCGGAGCTCGCGTACAGCTGTTTGTGGGCGGAACCTCGAGGGGAGGGGTTAGACAGAGCGCCTGCCGTTATTGGCCGATCAAGACGGGGCTGATAAAAGAGGAACGGAAATGGGACTGGGCTGGTACTTACTGCTCCTTCTTAGGCTTGGTGTTGATGTCTCCCAACACGTTAATGTCCGAGAAGTCGATCCTGAACTTGCTGAGCAGAGTGGCCATCCTGCACACAAAAACACAAAACAAGGAGCTTTGGGAGGAATACGGAATCCAGCTGCAAGACATTACCAATCCAGAGATAAGAGCACCGAGTCCTGCCCTATGCAGGGAAGTGGCTTTAAATAGCTCTGTTTGGACATGGTCCTGGGAGGGAGGAGGCAGGTGGGCCAGGCTGCACTGGGAGTCATTTCCTTTGGCTTCAACTACAAAGAAGCTGAGTGCCTGAACGCATCATCTGTCATATGGAGAGCTTTAAAGCACTGTCAAAACCCAATAATCAATATTTTCCATTAACAGTGTGTAATGTGAAAGACGTCCCTCAAAGCAACGAACTCAAAGAGCTTTCTAAAACCTGCAGCTCATTTTTTGGTTTTACGACCCCCCCCAGTTGAAAGAGAGCGGATTGACATCCATCAGATGAAATAAAATAAACATAAAAATAAATCAAATGATGAGTGTATTTTAACCCAAAAAATGTGTTTTTTTGCCATGTAGAATAAACACTATTGAACGTGAGTTCTTCAGAGGTAAATACCACTGAAGAAGTTCAAAGTTAAACACACGTGCACCTGTACAAACCCAAAATATGAGGGGCAAAAATAAAAAAACATACAGTACATCATGGTGCCTATTGGTAAAACAATGGTGGAGTGTGAATCCATTGAGGTTGGTCGGGGGGGCGCTGAAGGTCAGATATGGGTGGAATGGCCAGGCTGGACTTTTACAGTCAACAGACTCAAAGGAGCTTCAAAGAGCACACACACAGACCAGGACTGTACTGCACACACACACACACACACACACACAAAAGGCTCGGCTGCTAGCACCTCGCTAATTTGATCCAACAAAAGGAGGTAGGAGGCAGCTGTTGGAGACAACGAGGGGGTGGGCAGTATGAGCAGCAGATGCCTTTGTGCGGATTCTGTCGTGAAGGTTTATGCAGATATAAATAATACTGGAAATATTACATCCCATTACATCCAAGAACAGTTCCAGATTTCGTGAAGGCGGCTTCTTTGCTTCCTTCCAGGGAGTCAGATGAGAATATGGATATCAATGTTGTGTTTGAAGTACAGAGCTGGAGCCTGGACATGGCTAGCCTAGCTTAGCATGAAGATTGGAAGCGGGGGAACTGCCTACAGTGTTCTTTTCTTCCAACGAGCGCCCAGAGTCCCAGAATGATGGCAGCATTAATGTAGGGCCCAATAGTTTCTATGATGACAGAATCTCTAAATAGAGAATTTAAAAAGCTCTAAGACAGATTCCATAGCGCTCTACGCTGAGTCAGTGCTAAAAGCTGACTGGACATTAGAAAATATGACTGAAATATGACTCAAGTCTAAGTTTCCCACCGAGCCGCCCCACTAACTGTAGTGGTGACCACACAACGCAGCATTGAGAGTTGGTGGTTGTGAGGTAACTAGTTCCTGGTGAAGATGGTCAGGTTTGGTACCACCGTGAGTATATAGAGCCAAAAAACAGTACTCACCAGTAGTAGAATGTAACTAAGTACATCTACCCCAGTACTGTACTCAGTCCAAATGTTGAGGTACTTGTACTTTTCTTTCTTTTCATGTTACTTTCTACTTCTACTCCGCTACATTTGAGAGAGAAATATTCTACTTTTTACTCCTCTCCATTCATCTGACAGCTTTAGTTACTAGTTACTTTAGTTACTCCACTACATTCATCTGACAGCTTTAGTTACTAGTTACTTTAGTTACTAGTTACTTTAGTTACTCCTCTACATTCATCTGACAGCTTTAGTTCCTAGTTCCTTTAGTTCCTAGTTCCTTTAGTTACTAGTTCCTTTAGTTACTCCACTACATTCATCTGACAGCTTTAGTTCCTAGTTCTTTTAGTTCCTGGTTCCTTTAGTTCCTAGTTCCTGGTTCCTTTAGTTCCTAGTTCCTTTAGTTACTAGTTCCTTTAGTTACTCCACTACATTCATCTGACAGCTTTAGTTCCTAGTTCTTTTAGTTCCTGGTTCCTTTAGTTCCTAGTTCCTTTAGTTCCTAGTTCCTTTAGTTCCTAGTTCCTTTAGTTCCTAGTTCCTTTCCACATTAAGGTTCTTGCACACTAACCACATGTAGTTTCTATAATCTGATGTCTTATTATAAAGTAACCTAGCAACAATATAAGGGCTCCAGGTCCAGCTGAGATGATGAGACCATGAAACACACAGCTGCTTGGATCCTTCACTCTTTCTAACATCTTCTAATACTTGAACTACATTCTCCTGATGATACTTACACACTTTTACTTTTGAATGCAGGACTTTTACTGTAACAGAGTGTTTTTACAGTGTGGTATTAGTACTTTTACTGCAGTAATCTGAATACTTCTTCCATCCCTGGTGCTCACTAACCCAGTCTGGTAACCCACGGAAACACTGGGTGGATGGATACACTGTTTGTCAAAAAATGACTGCCCCTAAAACCACAACGTATTACCTTGACATGTCGAGTCATTGACAGACTAAAAAACATGACAAAGCATGATAATCAGTGAGCTGGTACGTATATCGTTTCTAATTTGTTTCAGTCTTCATGCCAAGCTACGCCCCCCACACCCTGACTTCGGCTCCCCCCCAGACATGTCATTGATATCCTGGCTGTAGCAAAAGAAAGCTCTTTCTGAAAAGGTTGAACTTCTCCTTTGAGACCATAGAAAACTAATGTCCAAAGACACTGAAATAGAGTGGTTGTCCACTCATCATGTCTTCATTTCACTTTGGATAATTAACAGAGATGGGACTCTCCCACAATAACAAGGAAATGAGCCCTGCTGGCCACATTCTTATGGTTCTGATGTAGACCTGATCCGGGGGGAATACAACCACAAAGCAGACAGGATGTTCCCAAACAGCTGGCTCCACGGTTCCAAGGACCACACTTTATACTTATGGTTTCTGGGTTTGCACCCATTTCCACAATCACGTTTTAGACTGCATTTAAAGTTCAGTGTGATGCCAGTTAACATTTGGTTGCCTTTACCTTTTTACCATGGGCATATGATGGTCATAATAAAAAAAAATCAAAAGGAGAAATGTCCACAGAAATAAGTTTTTCAAGCCCTGGAAGTCATGGCGTCCTTGAACACCACAGGACACTTTTCAAAGCAGAACTCCATTTTCAGGATGATACTTTTAATGAAGCGCAGGTGGATAAGCCCGTTTGTGATTGGTCCCCGCACATTTGTGATGGAAGCAGGACAGATAAATGGCCAGGTTTCAGATCAAGCTGGGATTACCCTGTCTAGTTTGTTGGCCTACTTTGGAGCTTTTTTTTTTTAACATAATGGTGAGGCGCATTCAGGGACTGTTGGAATTTTGATAATCTGACAAAGATTTAATTTTTTCAGCTTCTTACTAGGGTTAGTTGTTTTTCTTTGGTAGACTTTTAAACAAAACATGCTTTATCTAACCTGCTGGCAGGTTTTGGGGTTAGGAGGGTTAATAGTTACAAAGACCTAACTGCTATGAAACAGCCAAAGTTTGAACACTTTTCACACAGAGAGGAATCCGTAATGTTATGCAGTTAAGCGCTGACTAATCAGTGTCCAACAGTATGCGCCAAGGACATTAACCAAAGTGTCACTTTGGAATGGCTAATTCCAAATTCCAAGTCAGTGGTGATGTACATGAACGGCATGTTGTTGTGTCCCTTCACAAGACACTGAGGGTTAGAATCTCGAGTGCCTCTTAGTCAGGTTGTGTAGCAATATATCAGCTTCTTATGGCAAACACACACTAGTGTGCAAAGTGGGCGGCGTCAACATAACACAGTGGCAGTGTGTCAGCAGCAGCTGAGGGGGGGAGAGAGAGAGAGAGAGAGAGAGAGAGAGAGAGAGAGAGAGACAGAGAGAGAGAGAGAGAGAGAGAGAGAGAGAGAGAGAGAGAGAGCGCTGCTGAAGGAGAGCACACGGCCACTAACCACAAACAGAGCACTATGAACCGGGGAAAAGCTTTTCAACCATTATTATTTTTTAACTATTGTCATTATTATTGTATGTAGTAGCAGTAGTAATATTGTTTATTTAACAACAATCCAAGGGTAATAATTGGGAAAAGTGAACAGTGATTTCTTTTGCTAAATGTTACTTTATCTACTAGGATTCCAATGGAATCGTTTTTTGCTGGAGTTGTTTGGAAAATGTGGTTTTAAAATCTGATCATCGGTTCCAATTTTAACATGCCCAAGTGTTGGTTTCCGTAGCAACCACTGTACTTCCAGGAGCTTGTTGTGTTACAGCCATGGAGCACAGTAAGCAGTGCTGTAAAGTGTGGCTGAAAAAGCCCGGTAAAACGGTTCACCACTGCTCAATCACCACTGAATCAAAATCAAATCCTCTTATCTGTGAAATAAGCATGTGACCCGGTTCTACTCCATCCCTCAAAAGAACCAGAATCAAACGGAAGAATCGGATCAGAATAATAAAATCTATACGAGGCCCAACGCTATTCTGTACTCGTGTTAGTTAACTTTTGAATTTGACATGGTGCGTGAAGAACCTGCAGTACTTACGCTCGGCGGTCGTGATCGATTCTGTTGATCTTGCCTCCGATGAAGACCCGGATCTTGCAGTCCTTCCACCTTTTCTTGTTGGTCAGCAGGTAGGGGATGAGCAGGGTCAGACCTGGACACGAGACATGTCATGTCATGTATGAAACGTTGGCGTCAGTGTCGGTGTTGCCAAATGTCTCCGTTTGGAGACTGAAACACAACCTGCAGATTCATAACCAACACGGGTCAGAAGGGTTCCTAATGTCTCTGGGTTAGGGGCTCGGACACACCAGAGCAGGGGGAATGAGAGGGGGAAACGCCAGAGCAGGGGGAATGAGAAGGGGGAAACACCAGAGCAGGGGCAATGAGAGGGGAAACGCCAGAGCAGGGGGAATGAGAGGGGGAAACACCAGAGCAGGGGGAATGAGAGGGGGAACACCAGAGCAGGGGGAATGAGAGGGGGAAACGCCAGAGCAGGGGGAATGAGAAGGGGAAACACCAGAGCAGGGGGAATGAGAGGGGAAACACCAGAGCAGGGGGAATGAGAGGGGAAACACCAGAGCAGGGGGAATGAGAGGGGGGAAACACCAGAGCAGGGGGGGAATGAGAGGGGAAACGCCAGAGCAGGGGGAATGAGAAGGGGAAAACACCAGAGCAGGGGCAATGAGAGGGGGAAACGCCAGAGCAGGGGGAATGAGAGGGGGAAACACCAGAGCAGGGGCAATGAGAGGGGAAACGCCAGAGCAGGGGGAATGAGAGGGGAAACACCAGAGCAGGGGGAATGAGAGGGGGAACACCAGAGCAGGGGGAATGAGAGGGGGAAACGCCAGAGCAGGGGGAATGAGAGGGGGAAACACCAGAGCAGGGGGAATGAGAGGGGAAACGCCAGAGCAGGGGGAATGAGAGGGGGAAACGCCAGAGCAGGGGGAATGAGAAGGGGGAAACACCAGAGCAGGGGCAATGAGAGGGGGAAACGCCAGAGCAGGGGGAATGAGAGGGGAAACACCAGAGCAGGGGGAATGAGAGGGGAACACCAGAGCAGGGGGAATGAGAGGGGAAACACCAGAGCAGGGGGAATGAGAGGGGGAAACGCCAGAGCAGGGGGAATGAGAGGGGGAAACGCCAGAGCAGGGGGAATGAGAGGGGGAAACACCAGAGCAGGGGGAATGAGAGGGGGAAACGCCAGAGCAGGGGGAATGAGAGGGGAAACACCAGAGCAGGGGAATGAGAGGGGAAACACCAGAGCAGGGGGAATGAGAGGGGGAAACACCAGAGCAGGGGGAATGAGAGGGGGAAACACCAGAGCAGGGGGAATGAGAGGCGGAGACGTAGCAGAAGATATGTCTTTTCAAACCAAAACGTAGCGGTGGAGTGCAGCCTTACAAAAAGAGAAGAAAGTTAAGACAGCTGATCCAGGGGCTGGCGTGAGCCTGCACCACGGAGTGGCAGTGTCTCTGCTGTCACGGTGATGACGACGCCTCTGGCCTTGTTCACACCCCCGCTGGGCTGACAGCGAGTCAGATTAACATATTGTACTGATCAACATATCACTAACAGATTCATCATACAGCTGGGGGGATCCTGCTTTATGAGAGTTAGAGTGTCCCTAACTGTTTTTAACATGTGTATGTGCCAAATGTCTCTGTGCATTTAAGAGAATCATTTCTGTTGTATACTGTATTTCAAAGACAAAATTGGATTTTTTGTAATCATTTCTTGGCTGTAAGCCAAACTACCTACCAACATAATTATTTTAATCTGCCAACAAAAAAGTCATGTAATCTTTTCTTTTAAACATGCAAGTATGTACAAAAATAGCTATTTGGACTGAATATTGGATGCACTGGGTGTAGTGAATAACTTGGTAAGGTTCACCATTGGACCAAGTCTCGCATGTCCTCTGATTATTGAGGTAACCATAGTCCTCAGATTGGACAGATAGTCTAGCTAGCTGTCTGGATTTACTCTGCAGAGATCTGAGGACCAGGTAACCATAGTCCTCAGATAAGACAGATAGTCTAGCTAGCTGTCTGGATTTACCCTGCAGAGATCTGAGGACCAGGTAACCATAGTCCTCAGAAGTCAGACAGAGGACGGGGATGGACATCTGGCGAAAATGAGGGACATCCGGCGGAACCAGAACTATCCCGTATATAAACCTGCCATTGGACTGATCTCCCAGTAGCGGACATTTCTTTTCCCAGACTCACCTCCGTCATCAAACAGCCACCAGACGTCCACGGTGCCCTTCCCTTGTTTCTTCTGGAACTGCTGGCTGGCCTCCAGCAGCCTCTGGTCGGACCCATTTAGCGGCAGAGTCGGGCTCCTCTTTTCTGCAGGGATAGTTGCCCCACACACACACACACACACACACACACACACACACACACACACACACACACACACACACACACACAACACAACACAGTAAAAGCTCATTTAGATGATAAAATACAACTAATTACTAGAATATGTCATCCTGTGGGGAGTCCTCAGAGTGGAACCAACCCCCCGGTGGATAAACCGTGCCTACTTTGGATGAGTCATTTATGTACAGTTGGACTTTTGTGGTTTTATGAAGGGTATGATGGTAAGCACTTAAACATGTTTCACAATTCTAATAAAACTAAAAGGCAAGTAACAAAACCGCTGTGCTACAGTTCCAGTGTTTCCTCTGCTCATTTTAGAGTTAGATTTCAGAATTGTTGATTTTGGTGATATTAGTTAGATATAGTTAGATATTAGTAGGCCTGCACATTTGTAACCAAGGCCTGCGAGTAAGGGAGGGGAAAGACAGACTCAGAGGCAATCTTTTCATTTTTAGTTTTATGAATCTTAAAATGAAGAAGACGAGATGTGCAGGAACATTGTATTCTTAGTTTAGTTTAGTTCTTAAGTTTCATAGTGTATCATTGAAGACTGCTGTCCCAGTGGCTAGGCAGCCACTGGTTCTATAGTTGTCATGCTTCCATCTAATTGTCAAGTGAACTTTAAGGGAACTTTTAAAATGACGATTTCCATCAACTGGTTTAGAGCGAATAAACTACGAGAAGCGCAGATGGTCACGAGATGACGTTACGCATGCTTGTAGATCGCAAACCGGCTCGCTCAATCAAAGAGTTTAGAAGCTGAATTCTTTGTGTAAATAAGGAGAGGGAGCTTGTACAAGTTGGCCCCCGTATAGAATACAGGCTTGGTGTCTGCGAGACGGTGAGGAGGACCGTACCATTCAACAACCATTCACCTGTGTGTATACGTGGCGTGCAGGACTGTACCATTCAACAACCATTCACCTGTGTGTATACGTGGCGTGCAGGACCGTACCATTCAACAACCATTCAACAACCATTCACCGGTGTGTATACGGCGTACAGGACCGTACCATTCAACAACCATTCAACAACCATTCACCGGTGTGTATACGGCGTACAGGACCGTACCATTCAACAACCATTCACCGGTGTGTATACGGCGTACAGGGCCGTACCATTCAACAACCATTCAACAACCATTCACCGGTGTGTATACGGCGTACAGGACCGTACCATTCAACAACCATTCACCTGTGTGTATACGGCGTACAGGACCGTACCATTCAAGCTGTTGAACTAATTGTCAGTTTACCCGACATGGCTGAGACACAGGCTACAGCACACCGTGACTCCACGATGCACCTTGTGCCACAAGTGTACGGCGCCCTGGATGGGACCCGTTTCCCGATCTCTAGTCCCGGTATCTGATACGCGTTTGCAACGTCACAACTTATTCGGCAAAGGGATTTCCATCGCCCATTTTGCGCATTTTTTTTCTTTTTCCATTTTTCCTCAGTGTGTTGCTTTTACAATGGCCAATCGTTTCAGCGGCCATTCATACCCATGGTGTAGTGAGAGGAACACACAACAATGGCTGCCCTGAAGTTAGAAAATGGCCGAGATTATTTGTTCTGGGAGATGATCATGGATAAGAACATAAGAAACTGGGTCCAGACTAGTTTAATGATAGCCAGACAGATTCTTTTAAGAGGATGGAAGAATGAAGGGGTGCCGTCTTTCAGGCAGTGGGCTTGTCAGATGACTGGGGGGGGGATGTCATATATATATATGGTTTGCCAGATTGGATGTCTACACTATAAAATAGAGAAAGTATGATGGGCTGATGGTGTTGTCATGTATACATAGGTTTATTGTCTATGCTGTTATTATTTTGTTGTATGGTTTTGAATACTGTAGTTACTATGTCATCTTTTCTTGATTTTTGTCTGGGTGGGTGATGATGACACAAGGGGGGGGGCAACTGAGCCCGTTTATTTTTTATTTTATTTTTATAATCGCTTCTTAATGGGACTTTTCTGAAAGAGGAAGACGTGTTTACATTGTTGCTCTAAGTAGCTATTTTTCTGATGCATTGATGATTTCTTTCATGAACACGGGGAAACACCAGCGATCAGAAACAGCAGAGCAGTTTTCATCCTGGAAAGGAAAGCTGAAGACAAAGTGTCCCCTGCAGAGAGAGAAGAAGCAGCAGGCGAGAGAGACTGAAGACGAAAGGAGGAAATTGAAATGTTGGCTGACACTCGCAACATTAAATACTCAAGACTTGGACTGAGTTCACACACACACACACACACACACACACACACACACACACACACACACACACACACAACAGCGTCAGACACTGGGCTTGAGCTACAAGCTGGAGAAAGAGGAAAAGACAGGATGTTATTCCCCAAAGCAAAGAAGCTAGACGTGGAGAGACAAGACAGAGCCAGCCGGGCGCAGGACGGGATGTTAATACAGGAGGAATTCATAATATACTGTGAGAAATGAGGCGACAGAGAGATAGACAGATGGAGATTCAGATGAAAACAAAGCAGAGAGAGAAAGGTTTAAAGGCAACACAATAAAGTGGATCTCCTGCCTTTTCTCAACAGGGGCTGAGTCGTAGCTTTGCCATCATCGTCGTCATCTGGGAAATGTGAGACAAAAGGAGAGATATTGATGTGAAATGTTGCTTTGATGAAGACTTCATGAATCAAGATGAAGTTAAGTACAACAAAACATGAACAGTATTAAGAAGGATTAAAAGCAGACAGTCGCCGATGGTCCTGAGGAGACAGCTAGCTTCATGCTAACTGAAGCTTTAACAACTTAGTCTCTCCCCTTTCTGGAAATGTCTTACACCGGCTTCCAATGGCCATTTGGAGGGTATCAAATCCACATAAATCAGCTGCACCTCTCCAAACCCAACTCTCCACCGACACTACGCTGGGATTAAGATGAAAAGCTCCCACACTGAGGAGGGTGATTCTGTCTTAATGACGGCTCAGGTACAGTAGGAGCTCAGCTCACAGTAAGAGGATTAGCCCAATCAAGGCATTTATCTTCACCAGACCCACATATTCACAATGTGTGTGGAGAGTCTTACAGGCCATACTCAAGAATGACCAAAACACCTGATTTAGAAAGTGAATTAGAGCTGTACTTCTGTTAAAACGACACAGTAATGTGCTGCTGTGGGAGTTAGGTTAAAGTTAAACTGGAGAACAAGTATGAGCAGTTGACATGTGCACCTCTTGTTGTAGGGCATTTGTTTTATAGATTTCATATTGTACCTAAACTTTGACCAAAAATAATGTAACATAGTGTAAGAGAATAACGTAAGCATGCAGCAGGACAGGGCCGAATACTGCCAGACTGGATGAGGCTGGAGCTCCGCTGCCACAGCCTGGGAACACTTGGTGGGTGTTTGTTTGCTCAGAGTTGGGGGGGAGGGGGGATATTAATGACCAGAGTCATGGGTCACTGAGGCAACTTCCTGTTCGAGCAGTGTGTGTGTGTGTGTGTGTGTGCGCGGAGGCACAATAATAGAAGTCATTGATGGATTAAGAGGGATCTCTGAGAATGTTGTTAAACTGATTTCCTGAATGAAAGCCTTCCTCTGTCCTGACCTAAAGATTTATAGTTAGATCAAACTCTACATTTTTGTTTCAGTATGAACCAATGAGCTTCGAGCTAAGAGCCACAGACATAATGCATAATTGGATAGTGTACAGTATGCATAAATAAGATGTTTACAGTATAAAAGTGCTTTATTGTCTTCAATATGAAGCTAGTTTTGATCTAATTTCATAAATGATTATGGTATGTCCTCTATGTCCCTACATGTGTCTTTAGTGTTCTTGGCTGATAAAAGCGGCTGACCTTTGTGCACAGCCGGGCTGTTCTGGAGGCTGGTGGCCTTGGACGACAGCTTGGAAGAATCTGCGTCAGAGTCTTTGCTGGTGTCTATGGACACTATCACATCTTTCATCCCCGAGGACTTCTCCTGGGAGGACAGCAAGTCATCTGGGAGGAAACGGGGAGGAGTGGACAGATGGAGACCAGAAGGAGAAAACAAGGCAAGGAGAGGGGACAGAAGATGGTGGGAATTAGAAATGTCAGTGTGATGACAAAAAAAAAAAAAAAAAGGGGAAAAAAAGGAGGAGTTCAGTAGTCTTCACACAGAAACACTTTTGCAATTTTGGAGACACGTGCCATGTTGTGTTGCAGGTGCTACAGTTTAAAAGAATCATTTTGATTTCAACCAACAGAGTTCTGTGTGTGTGTGTGTGTGTGTGTTTTGATACCTTGTCCTTGGATATGAGACACGTCCAGTCCCTCTTTGAGTCGCAGAATAACAGCACCAAACTGGAAGTCAAAGGAATCGCTGAGAAGAAAATAAAACAGAAATTAAAGGCTTTTAAATTACAAATTAAAACGCCTCCAGTGGATAGCCGCTGTTAACACAGTGCCCCCGGTCCTGGTGCATACACCAATGTTATGAGTGTAGAGCTCAACAGTGTGGTTCCTGTTGGAATGATCCGCCATGAAGTCTAACCCATCCCAGGGAGACGGACCCTGAACTGTGAGGCTGTTACCTAGGTTTCTGCTCTGTAGGAGTCTGTATGGAATCAACCTTATTCTAAGGAAAACATGTTTCATTCACCATGTCATGGAGAAGTACTACACTACCCACAATCCTAACCGTAAGAGCGTATCATTAACTGACTGGTGGAACTCCCTGTTACCATGGAAATGTTTACCGCACCCACGACTACAGCGAGCTTCTACCATACGGATCAAATGATTTATGGTCATGATTCATCTCGTAGCTGGTTGGCTTGGCTCCAGCCTTAACACTCTTTATATCAGCCTTTAATGAAATGTCAGAGATATTGAATGGGGAAGATCACTTCAAAAATCAAATCAAATTTGTTCTGAAAGAGACTCGAGCAGCCTTGCACCCAGAACACAATTCTTCAGTGAAGACTTTGTAAGACCGGAAATTTTTATTTTGTTTTAAGACAAAAGAGAAGAGAAACCCTGTGTTGAGCTCTACAATGCTACAATAATGTCCACATCAACAACTAAAAAGTAATAATTAGCAGAGGACATACTCAACTAAGGCGAGTGGAGAAGACGTGGTTGTGTCAGCTGTGAGAAGGCTCTAACGTGGGTACGCTGCCTCGCCTCTCGCTGGATGGAAAGTAAGGACGCATTGCTGAGCGTATTAGCTAAGATTTTAATATTGTCGGGCTGAACCATCTCTGATCTTCAGCTCTAATGCCGTAATCCCCACACTTTACAATCAGGAACTCATTCAGCTTAAGTCCTTCACTCACAGTCTCACATGACTGCTTTAGTGTTCACATGGACCCGCGCTGCACACAGAGCGTGTGCAGCAGTACCACACATACTCGGGCAGTCAGGAAACTGCTCAGGGCTGTAGTGTCTGGGACCTGAGGCTCACGGGGCCCCTGGACCCTCACAGGGCTCTCGGACCCTCATGGGTATCTGAGGGCGCGTTCACACCTGCCTTGTTTAATTCAGATGACTCGTAGTAGAGTTGGTTTCTCTCGCTGGCGCGGTTCATTTGGACATGTGAGAGTGCAGCAATCGCACTCAGGTGCACGAAACAAGCAGACCAAGACCTGCTTGATGAGTTGATCTCGGTTCGCTTTCAGTTAGATCCAACTATATGGGTCCTTGGGTTAGATTTGTAATGACGCATGCTTGGTAATGCTGGGATTTTAACGGGTGTGAAGCTGAAGCAACCCGGGGTTCAGTGTTGACATGCAGGGCCAGGGATCGAACCACCAACCTTCCAATCGCTCTACCCCTGAGCCACATCAGCTTTAGTTCTTGTCTGATACGCTCCACTTACTGGATCATGCTGATGTAAGTCTCCACGTTCATCATGTCGCCGTCCCTCCAGTCGTTCTTGAAGCCCAGCACCAGGGTGTTGGGCTTGAGGCGACCCAGACCGGCAGCCTTGACAGGGAGAAGAAGGGAAATCACAATCTCATCAATTCATTGCTCGACTCTTTTCTTAAATGCTGGAGTCTTTGACACGGTGATTCTGGAGCAGGAAGGTAACAGTTAAACTGGGCACTGGTGCCAGCTCTTAGTGCACACACTGTGTTCCCTCTCAGGCCTCAGTTTGGACATTTCAGATGGAAACGCTGGCACCGTTATGTGCATGACTCAACTCTGGGAGCACTGTGCCTCAGGAGCCTGCTACTTTCACCGTCTTCTGGTTTCCATTCAAGTTCCATTACACACACACGCACAAACAAAAATACAGAAGAATATCTTTTAAGGAAGCAGGGAATGTCTTTCCTGAATAGTTTCCTTTTCCTCTTTGCGTGGAAACCAATGTTTCTATTTCTATGCAGCCTAATGAGGTCATGTATGTAATACTGGGTTATTAAAATAACAATGTTGATTTGAGATTAATCTTTGAGATCGTTTGAGGGCATGCAGGAGCTAAATCCAACAAAGTTCATAGCCTCTTAAACAATGAATATAACTATCCTCAACCAGGAGGACAAACTTCAAACATTTGTGGTTGGCAGCCCTTGTGTGAAGTTTCCATTAGAAGCATGTGCAGAGCACCGAGCCAACAGGGCTGGCTGCCGTCCGCTGCTGGCCCCCGCTGAGCCAGTCCACATGAGGACTGAACAATGCTTCTTGCTAGCCGTCGTTTGCCACTGAGTCAGTGACAACGTGTGCTGTGTCCCCACCTGCAGCAGATACTGTGTCCCCTGCCTCATGTCCTCGGCGAACACCGGCGTGTAGAAGGCCTTGGTCTCGTTCTTCAACAGCCAGCGCTGGTACCGGGCCTGGTCTGTGGTCAGGTCTTTGAAGTTTGGCCGTCTGTAGCCCTGTAGACACACACACACACACACACACACACACACACACACACACACACACACACACACACATTACGCAAATGTAACAAATACGGCAGGCCTGCATGCAATTCTGCAGTCCCACATTACCCAGGTCAGGAATCCAGCACTGCTTCATTTACTCAGATCATTGAACCTGCTCATCAGGGACTGGTTTATTCTTGCAGAAACGAGCTCACAGCGCTGCCCTTCAGCCAGGAAACTCCACTGCCATTAGCTGACAGTGTTTACTGCATTTAGCTTTAGCTTGGGGGGCAAAAGTGGCAGGCAGGACTGCACAGAGCCCACATTCATCCAATCAGAATGGCCTTTCCCTACAAGCAGTTACACCTGGCAGGAGACAGATAAAAGGCCATTTACACGGTGTAAAGGCATCCCACTGAGGCTCAGTGAGCAGGTGACTCACAGAGAGCAGACAGGGGAGAAATCACACTTCTGTGGTGCACAATTTGGGGGTGGCAGTAGCTCAGTCAGTAGGGAGTTGGGTCGGGAACCGGAGGGTAACTGGCTCAACGATCTCAAACGATCTATTGGAATCGTTTGGAAAAATTGGTTTAGAATTCAATCATCGGATCCAAAGGCTGCTGCAACCAGCTCTGGATCACTCTATTCTGTTCTTGCTCGACAGAAATGCATTATTTATTCATTTGAAGGTGATTTTCCGTCACCACAGAAGTGTGATTTCTCCCCTGTCTGCTCTCTGTGAGTCACCTGCTCACTGAACCTCAGTGGGATGCCTTTACACCGTGTAAATGGCCTTTTATCTGTCTCCTGCCAGGTGTAACTGCTTGTAGGGAAAGGCCATTCTGATTGGATGAATGTGGGCTCTGTGCACGCAACTACACAGGCTTGGTGTCTTCCCTTTGTGGAAAGACCTTAACATGTCGAGCTCAGTATGTGGGTCATTATTCTGTGTTTATGTGTGCATGAAGAATGAACAGCCAATAAACTGTTATTGGCTGATATTCAGTATCAATATCACACTCACAACTCCATTATGACTCCAGCACAGTTGTTACTATATATGTGTAATACTGTTGAATGACTGCCAACTGACACAATGGGCTGCGAAACATAATGAATGGGTGGCATGATGGGAGTTGGTGGAGTAGATATATGAGCCAACCATCTCACTGAACTCAAATTACACTGAGCCGGCTGCCTTCAGCGTCACAACTACGACACCAAGCAGACCTCTTCAGCCAACATCATCACGCCTCGGATCAAATATGGATCAATCACGCTACAGCCCACGTGGCAACAGCTGGCTAGTAACAACAAGCAGGCGTTATGGTATGTGTGAGTTGCTGTCCGCTGGTTAACTGAAACATCAGAAAATAGTGTGGGCAGCAGAGGGTTGTAGTTCTACTTATTTTATAGAAGTACTTCCACTCTTGGTTATTGGCAACCAGAGTACAAAGTCCCATGATCCCACTAAATGGTTCACTGATTAAGCAACAGAACGGGGGAAATTATCATTAGTGTTGGCTAAAACAAATATGGAAGTGAACTGAGTGACTTGGTACCATTTGGCTTGTTTGCTATACTAAATGGAGAGATGTCAGAGTGGGGGGGCTGCCCCAAGCAGTTGCCTTGCTCAAGAGAACCTTGGCAGTACCCAGGAAGTGAACTGGCATCTCTTCAGCTACCAGTCCACTACCATACTTTGGTCCATACGGGAACTTGAGCCAGTTACCCTCCGGTTCCCGACCCAACTCCCTACTGACTGAGCTACTGCCACCCCCAAATTGTGCATTGTGCAACATGTCCCCATATTCCCAAGCTTAAAATTACAATCTTGAAGATCTTCATTTCTTTCTCTCCCGGTGGAACGTCAAATGACATTTACTTGTTTTTTTAATTTTAATTGCTGTTTTCTGTGTTCTTCCATAGCAACAGTTTACCCACAACACCAGAAGACAATGGAATAAAAACAGCATGCCGCTTCATACACAAGTGTGCTAAAGAGCGAGTCTGTTGTGTTAGCTCCGCCTACCCTCTCTGGCAGACCAATTGCTGATGGGTGATGGAGAACAGTCACTAACCTTGTGCTGCTTGTGATTGGTTGGGGAATGTCACTCAGACACCCAGTTCATAATAAATGATGGGCTCCACCACCACTGTAACCTCATCTATCAGAGGTAGCGAGTGACTAAACAGACATTTATTTACATGAAAGTCTGTCAGACTATTACCAGCTATGTTCCAGCTCCGACTCTGATTGGCTCACTGACACTGATGGTATTTCCTCCATAGGTGTTTAAATTGGGTATTGAATGATGAGGCATTTGTCCATACTCGATACTTATGGAGAGGCACCTCGGTCGGTGCCTAAAAAGAACTGATTTCGGTGCCCTGCGCTACAACTGAGTTGGGAGCATTACCGATCTCTGAAGCTTAAAACCACAGGTGTCCTGTTGTATGAACATCTTTTTAATATCAACTCACCGTGCGAATATGACCACAGATCATCAGGCCGACGTTCTTGGTGAAGCTGTTGACCAGATCCAAGAGAGCGGGCCGAGAGTTGGGGTAACCTGTCATCACCAAGCACTGGGGTCTGGGGGCGGGGGGATGACAGTCACCATTATTATTCAATTACTTAACATAAACAATCATCCCACAACATCCGGGGCCCGGAGACTGACGGGCACAGACAGACAGAGACAGACAAAAAAGTAAAGGTAGGTGAGACTTCCACTGAGCCACTGAGCCAGACCCAGATCTCCTTGAAAACACACCAAATATTGCCAACTGTGGTTCTGGGTCTATGGCCTTATTGCACATTTATGAAAATGTCTCGAAGATCTTGGCGCCAGATTGTCTCATCCTTGAGCATACCCTAACTGAGTGAAAGAGAGTGGCTTTCCCTCCTGAGTCTTCTCAGCACAGGACACACACAACAGGAGCAGAGTAGCCTACATCAAAGCAAATATGTTAAGCGCCATGGGATTTAAGAGGCGGGGAGAGGAGGACACACGAGTCATTCTGAAGACACCATCAGATGCCTTTTAATCCCCTGCTTGGTTTGCTACCATGGGAACAGCCAACGGCACATCGGCACTAATCGTCTTCAAAAAACACTGCGTGTGTGCGGGCATGTAGAGAGAGAACACACTCCGTGTGCTGGATATAGAAAGGGGTATTTTTACATTTGTGGATTATCAACAGAAATGACAAAATGAATGCTATTCAATAATAGATTCTTCACTTTATTCATACTGGTTGTAAGGATAAAGCTTTAATGGTCAAGGGTCCCATTGGGAACGCATAGGGCTGGGGGGTAAAAACGTATAGGGGAATCATATCATATCATAATCATATGTCATATGATCACGTTATTGAACCACACATTGGTCGTACAAATAATAATTCTAAGAAAGCTGAGATTCAAAATGAACAAAATATGTTACAGAAGGTCACCTTGGCTGTGGAATAACCTTCCACCGTCTATGCGCTCTTCTGAGTCTGTTGATGCCTTCAAATGCAGTCTAAAGACACATTTATTTGTTCAGGCTTTCAATTAGCTACTTGTGGGTTGATATGATCATGTACTGTCTATGCTTTTATTGTGTGTATTTTATGATATTAATGTTTTTGTTGTGAAGCACTTTGTGGCCCTATACCTGTGAAAGGTGCTATATACAGTAAATACACTTTTACTTACTTACTTACCTCTGTTACGCAATACCCACGGAACAGTAACAGTGCTTTGATATATATATATATATATATATATATATATATATATATATATATATATATATATATATTTTATATTGTGATTCTGTGTAAATTTGAGATTTCATGATAGGTCATCAAGCTAACTTTATCCTGTGTATTTAGCTGCATGCTAAGAGCTATTAAGCTAGCATCACCCTGTGTCTTTAGCCGCTTGCTCACAGCTGCTAAGCTACTTTGTATTTGTTTGTGTATTTTGTGTATTTGTTATATATACAAAAATAGAACAATTCATATAAATGAATAAAAGGTTAGCAACCTTCATGTGTAATATCCAAACAGGAGTCTAGATGTAGTGTACACCTGACAGAGCTGATAGCAGCGTGGGCTAAAGCCTATACAATTCTGTTTTTTGAGACTGACATAAGAGATGAGATGGGAACCTTTTCTTGGACAAACAACCACTATCTGCGGTTAAAAAAATTCAACACAACATAGTGCATAAATACATAGATAAAATGCACAGACACATCACTCTGCGTGGACATGCTCATGCTGCATGCAGGCACTGCCACTAGCCAACAAAACTGCACACCGCCCGCCATCGTAATGATCATCATGATATGTGCAGTAAGGGTAAGCTGCCTTGTCAAAATAAAATTCTGGTAAAATAAAAATGTACATGTTTGCACATCCTACACATGTACTGTATATGTTTGGTACCTGAAGTTCTTGATGTGGTCCTCCACGCCGCTGAGGTGCAGAGTGTGGGTCAGGGCCTGGTGGTAGGTCAGAGCCTGGGTCGACGAGCCCCAGTTCACATCTGGAGGGGAGGACGCATGCAGGCACAACACACACAGGGCAGTTTAGAAGTGTGTTTACGGGTCGTCCTGCTGGGCCAAAGGCCGGCTGACCCATGTGGAGTTACCAGCAACGAGAAGGCCTCGTGTGTGTGTGTAGCTGCATGTCAAACTGAGTGTGCACACAGGTGTGGGGGTGTGTGTGTGTGTGTGTGTGTGTGTGTGTATTCAGAGCTGCACGGCCAGCTTTGTGTTTAAAGAGGTGCACAGATGTGTGTGGTAAAGCAGTGCCAACACAAAGAATGAGGAAGGTGAAAAGAGGGACATTCAGCAGAACTTCCTGCAATCCTCGAAGTAGAACATTGTGGATATAGACTAACTCTTGGCAAACACGGCTGGGTACAGTGACTGCTCACATGAAGAAAGAACTGAAGTGGGGGCTGGCTAAATCTGAGCTGCTACCCCAGTCAGAGTTAGAAACGACGTGTGTTGGAGTGGGAAAATAATTTATAACATCATTTTGTCAACTAACATATATACTGTCATATTACTGGCAACATTGTGTCATGTTTACGCAACTGGAGCATTTTGTATTATTATTCTGAGGGTATGAATGTTGGTTTGCAGGTAGAAACATTCCTGAATGCTGTAAAACGATGGCTAGAAACAAGAAATGTTTAATAACTCACCTGGCTTCTTGTAGCTGACGTAGATGAAAAGGCCCAGAACGATGGCGTTGGTGAGGAGCGCCGCCCACCAGTTGATGACAAACATCACCCCACAGCACAGCGCGGCTCCAGCCAGAGAAACCCACATGTTGTAGTATTTGAAGCTGGGGCGCCACCCTGCAGCACCGAGCACAAGCAGTCACAACATGGCAGCAGAAGGCGTGCAATATGTAAAAAAGGATCAAACAAACTCAAGAGTGCTGTCACATACTGTTTCATAATGTTTCCAAAAATTAATAATGATGGTACACGTGGGAAATGAACTTCATGTTCTTTGGGTTGAGTGGAGGTCGGATCTGTCAGAGACTCCGTGACCAAATTAAGTTTGACCTGCAATTCAAAAGACTAACAATCAGGAGACACTGTGGTCATCCGCCATGAAAGGAAACATTCCCAATCATTTTTATGATCTTAAAGTATTAAATGTTGCTGTTAAAGAGCATGGATAAAGTTAAAGTTGGAGATGTGTTGGGTTAAAGAATGGGAGTTAGCAGTCTGTTAGACTGGAGACCGGAAGTTAAACCAGCTATTAGAGACCACATTGGTTTACAGGGTACCACAGACACTACACTAGTAGGATTTTAGTGATGGGACAGTCAGACTGTGTGGTTACACAAAGAGTCTAAAACAAACCACAGGACATAAAGGGTACACGGATGGTGCTGTTTCTCTCGGGGAGAGACCGGCCCTGAAGAGGCCACAACACCTAATGGCGCAGAAATAGTTTGTGGTTGCAGAGGCAGTACAATCCAGGCGTCAATGTCTGTATTACTGCTTGCCTCTAATTCAGCCATGTACCATTTAAGTCTGTGTGATTATGTGACCTGTTTGGAGGAATAGAGAATCTGTACCTGGAGTTCTGCTAGAGCTTTGGTATTGTGGGGGGAAAAAAGCACAGAACTCAATATAGAAAAAATCAACTGCTGTATATGCATTTCAATTAGCTATTCTCTACAGTCTAAAGGGTCAGTTCACGCACAATTACAAGCATGTAAAGGTGTTTGTCACATACCTACAGTGGTATAAAACAGAGTCATCTGTGAACAAACAATGTTTTCAGCCCTCTGGGTAATGAACGTCTCTAACCAAGGTAAAAGTTCTAAAGAATTTCACCCTAATCTAAAGCTGGTATTTCATATCTTAATTTAATCTCTTATCGAATCTAGTCTTTGATATTTGTAAGTAACTAAGTGTATGAGTAACTAAAACTCAAAGATGTAGTTAGGTCTGTAATTCCCTTTGTTCCCAGTAGCTGTTTTATTAACGATGACAAGCTGCAGCTACTACAGCTAAATGCAGGGTGTACCAAGTTGCCCCCCACCAGGCCTAAGCCACTTGGAATTATTTTGTAATGTATTTTAAAGACTACAGTTACAGTGGGGTGGCTCGGCTGGAAACGTAGTCGTATTTTATAATCTCCTAATGTAGAGCCCTAAGGAGACTGTCTCATAGCTTTTCTAAATTCACAATTTCCAAGATTCCATCCATGATTCTGTCATCCCAGAAACTACAATCTCTACAATAACGCTGCCATCAGTCTGGGACTGGCCCGAGCTCGGCCCTTGGTGAAAACGAGACACTTGCCACCGGGTTAGATTACTTTTCTGCCTGCTAACGTTTCCCCAGCTACTGGATCCAAATGCTTCCGGCCCCAATTCACAATTATTTCCTTGATAGTCTTAAAATACAGATATAATATACAGTACACGGAAGTTGAACTGCAAGACTGTGTAATTAGCTAGGTAGTAGCAACACTGCTTCTGTGTATTCAGGATAAGAGTCATATGGCTTTTTTCCAATCCTGCTCTCTGCATAGCAAACTGAACTGGAGGTCACCGAGAATGCTTTCTGTATTTTGGTGAACTGACCCTTTACAAACAAATAACTAGCAAACATATAGGGTAGCATGTTTATATGCTGTACAACATCCCCTCCAAAAAGCTTCTGACATATTCCTAAGTAGTGCAGAGCCAGTCTGTCATCCAGAGACGGCTGCTGCTGTACTGTCCCAGAGGCATTCCAGCTCCTGGCAAACATGCGTCATTCAACAGCAGGGCCACGCTGCACAACAGCACCACTGGAATGATGTACTCGGCTATTAAAAAGGCTTTAACAGTCACTCATAACCATAACCCAGCCAATCCCATTAATGGCTCCTCTGATGTGGCAGTAACAGTGACCCACACACTTCTGTAAAAACATACAGTGAGGAAAATAAGTATTTGAACACCCTGCTATTTTGCAAGTTCTCCCACTTAGAAATCATGGAGGGGTCTGAAATTGTCATCGTAGGTTATGTCCACTGTGAGAGACATAATCTAAAAAAAATACAGAAATCACAATGTATGATTTTTTTACTATTTATTTGTATGATACAGGGCTGTCGCTGAGAAACACGGAGTTTGAGCTCCCTCCAAAGATTCTCTATTGGGTTTAGGTCTGGAGACTGGCTAGGCCCCCCCAGAACCTTGATCTGCTTCTTCCAGAGCCCCTCCTGGGTTCTCCTGGCTGTGTGCTTCAGGTCATTGTCATGTTGGGAGACCCAGCCTCGACCCATCTTCAATGGGTCCAAACATGTAACCACCGCTTGTAACCACCAACTTGTGTTTCCATTTTTTTACTAATGAATTGTCCTGTTTTTTTCTTTTTCCTTTTTTTCTTCTTTTCTTTTTGTTTCTTCTTGTTTTTATATACGACATGTGCTGGTTTAAGCAGGGGAACCTTCCGTGCCATGCATGATTTCAAACCATGACGTCTTAGTGTATTACCAACAGTAACCTTGGAAACGGTGGTCCCAGCTCTTTTCAGGTCATGGACCAGCTCCTCCCGTGTAGTTCTGGGCTGATTTCTCACCTTTCTTAGGATCATTGAGACCCCACGAGGTGAGACCTTGCATGGAGCCCCAGTCCAAGGGAGATTGACAGTCATGTTTAGCTTCTTCCATTTTCTAATGATTGCTCCAACAGTGGACCTTTTTTCACTAAGCTGCTTGGACATTGTCCGTAGCCCTTTCCAGCCTTGTGGAGGTGGACAATTTTGTCTCTAGTGTCTTTGGACAGCTCTTTGGTCTTGGCCATGTTAGTAGTTGGATTCTTACTGATTGTATGGGGTGGACAGGTGTCTTTATGCAGATAATGACCTCAAACAGGTACATCTAATTTAGGATAATAAATGGAGTGGAGGTGGACATTTTGAAGTCAGACTAACAGGTCTTTGAGGGTCAGAATTGTAGCTGATAGACAGGTGTTCAAATACTTATTTGCAGCTGTATCATACAAATAAATAGTAAAAAAAAATCATACATTGGGATTTTGTGTGAGATTATGTCTCTCACAGTGGACATGCACCTACGATGACAATTTCAGACCCCTCCATGATTTCTAAGTGGGAGAACTTGCAAAATAGCAGGGTGTTCAAATACTTATTTTCCTCACTGTTTTCCAGAGCAGCAACGTAGGGATGGCGTGATGGAGGACAGGGTGCGTTGGAGCACATGGGAAACATGGCCCTGACAAAGCTGTCTGAAAAACTGAAGTTAAACCAAAACTAGCAAACACGTGTGAGTGTGTGTGTGTGTGTGTGTGTGTGTGTGTGTGTGTGTGTGTGTGTGTACATTGCATATTTTGGTGTAAGATCTGGTTAATTTAAAAGGGAACTGTAATGTAACCTTCAACTGTTAGACCCAAAAGCCATTTATGGACTAATATATATTATTATTATCTGTACTATAAATGTTACCATAACTCTCTTGCCTGGGACCCAAAACTTGGTCACACCAGCATTTTATAACCACTGGATTTTGAAAGGAAAGCTTTTTTTAAATTTGAATGAAATGAGCACAATCAGCAGACCGCTGAGTGAATCCATGTGAATCTTTTCTTAGCACGTGGGTTAGCTCTGACACGCAACGCCACGCTGATGATCAACAGCCAACTGTCTCCCCACTGCCGACCTATGAGAGACGTTAGAGCTATTGAATAAACTGTTTTAACTCATTAGCGGGGTCAGCCCTATGTTCCTACATGCTCACACATTTCTAAGGATTATTTTTAAATTGAGAGAAAGGGTTAACATATTACTGATACAATAAAACTGGGGAAATGGGGAACATAGGACTGTGGTAATATAGGCACGCTCCCCTCATTAGCTAGTTAGCAGTAAAGCTAACAAGCTTGCTAACTATTGGGAGTGACGAGCAGCACCATGTTCCCAGGACCGGTCTCTGTGAGCTGGAAAACACTAGCTCTCCGCTCTGAAAGCAGTCAAACATGAAAGCTCATCATTCCCAATCACAATCATCAAACACCATACGACATCACCACCATGGCTGATAAGCCACTCGGAGCTGATAAGTTCCCCTTTAGCCTTAACTTCTAGGTCTAGCACATCTGACTCCTTTGTGTTGTCTTACCTGGTGAGTTAGCCAGGGAGGCATGGAACACAGAAAAGTTGATCAAGGCATAGGACGCCAAGAAAAAGTTGGAGATGATGGGGGCAATTACGTTCAGCTCAGCTGCAGGAAGAAAAGATGAAACAGTTAACTTAGACAGGGCCAAAACTCATGTTGCATGTCCTCTAGCACAGGGGTCTTCCACTTGTTTTAGGCCAGGGCCCCCTCAGCTCAAAGAGAGATCGAATAGGGACCCCCAATACATACTGTATATTGTATACAATTGTGTTGCATATTAAAGTGGGCCAAATGGATGAAATTAAATGGTTATCATTTATACGTCATGTGTTATTGTTTCTTATTGTAAGCTGATCTTCAAATGTGGAAATCCTTTTTTTCCACAAATAGGCCGATTTATCTTTGCTATTAATGTATATTTTCAAACTTTTTTAACAAAGAAACACACGCACACTCCCAGATCTCTGGTCTACACCGCTCAGCAAGAGCAACAAAAAAAGAAAATGGCTTCTAACTTGATTCAGTTGATTCATTCTGGTAGCAAACTGCCCCTGCTGGCATCAAGAACTCAGAACAACCAGCCAGTCAGTCCATTCATATATCAAATAATATAAGAAAATAAAATATATCAAATAACAGTGGCATCAAATTAGGTTCAGATATTCATGACTCCCATGCTGTCCCAATCCACATACTCTCACTTGCTATTTTAAGTGCATTCACACTGAGAGTATGAGTTCCTGATGCTGCACTCCTCGCGGTTAAAAGGGAGTGCCGAGTGTGGAAACGCTGGACCCTCCAGGAGGGACCACCAAACAGTACAACACTAAGCACTTTTAATCAAGCTGCTCTTTTGTTTACTGCAACCTCTTACAAAGCCAAAGCCTCAGAGTGAGGTTGTGCAGTAGTACCGATGAGGATGAAGGCCAGGGCGATCACAAACGTCAGGATGTAGCCGCGCAGGGGCTCGTTGTTCTTGCCGTAGCCTTTGGCGAACATGCTCAGGCCGGGGTAGATATTGTCCTTACATAAAGCCTGTGGGAATGGAAAGCATAATGTAAAGTGTTAAACACAGAGTCACTGACGGCCACAGTGGAAAAAGAGAATCACATCAAGAGCCAGACATGTAGTTCATTAACATGATTTTCATTTCATCAAAACAGTCAAATATCTTTGATTGTGTTATTGCATTTCTCATAAAGCTTTCTCGTTTAGTTTGGTCCACATAAAGCCATAAAAAAACAATTCATCAAAAAAGTTGCTCAGCCACTGTAAAAAAAAGACCCTAAAAGGTCAGAAAAGTGAGAAAAACATTGGGAAAAGTGTCAAAAACGTAAAAATAAAATGATAATTTTTTGGAAAAATCAACAACAAAGTGACAGAAATGTTGGAAAATGTGACAAAAACAACAGAAAAGTGCTGCAATTAATCATCAAAAAAGCGATTTTGGAAAGAAAACGCTCCTCAGGCCGTAAGTCCGATGCAGCTCAATGTGCTCTACAAAAAAAGCCTCTTGGACCATAGAGAACCACAGTAATGCAGTTTGGCCTAATTTGCATAATGTGAAAACGGTAAAATGAATAGAACTTTGTCTATGGTTTGTCTAATCGGTTTAGAGCCTTGCTGGACTCAGATACACATTTAAATGAGCAAGACTGGTGAAAAAACATGGCCGCCATCAATTAAAGAATTACGCTAAGGGTGGGGCTTAGCAGTAAATTGGCCATAACTCACTAATGGTTTAACCAATCATCATAAAATGTGTAACATATCTTAAGTGTGTCTTGAGGAATAGGCTGGCGCAAAGATTATGAGTTTAACCCATAGAAGGTGCCAAAAATACCACAAGTGTGTACCGCAAAGAATATAATACAATTCAGCCAAAAGTTTTAAAGGCCACGCCCCTCACACGGTGAAACTCCTCCCACAGTCCAGCCCAATGTGCGCACATAGACGTCCGCCATGATGGTATTTAGCTAATTTACATAATGTGAAAACCTTTAAATTAATAGAACTTTGTCACTTTTTATTCTATAAAGACCAAAATTAATAAAGCCTTGTGTGACTGAGATACACATTTCTACTATAAATGAGCGAGATTGGTCATAAAACATGGCCGCTGGCATCAATCACAGAACTTCCTAAAAGGGCGGGGTAGCAGGGAATTGCATTGCAATTAAGAAATCATGTCTTAATTGACAGAGACATCTAACACCACGCTTTGGACGTACGTACCAAGTTTCGTTAAAATCACTTTCACTACTTTCTCTACAGAGCATTAAACCATCTGAAGTGGTGAATCTACAAACCTGCTCAACTCTGCTTGCAGCTTTTTGCAGCTTTTTGGCGATTGGGCTGCTTCCCGAGCCTGCTGTAGCTCCGGCGGTGGAGCATTTACCTAACCAATCAAATCAAAAGGATGGCGCTTCGATCCCAGGCCCTGCAGTCTGATCTCAAAGTGTATGAATGTGAGTGAAAGGTACCAGTAACAAGTGAAAGTGTTTTGAGCAGCCAAAAAAACAGTTTGTACCCGCAAATTTCCACTTGCGGCTATTTTTCCCTGCTGTAAATGTAATTGGTTAAATCCAGTTTAGGCCGGGCCTTACCTGAAATACTTTGGGTGCACTGACTAAAGAAGCCAGCGCGGAGGACAGAGTGGCAGAGAAGATCCCAGCAGTGATGACGGGCCCAAAACCAGAAACCATGCTCATCACCTGAACCAAAGATTGAAGGAAAATCAAACGGTTTGATTCAACAACCAACACTGCTATTTTAAACGGTCTCCCAAATGTTCCTAGCATGCTTCAGAGCTCATGTTCTGGCAGAGCTGCTTCATACCTGGAAGTCATTATGGAGTCCATAGCGGCAGCCATCTTTGTCGCTCTTGCATGTGGAGAAATCATAGCCGAATTTGCAGGCAGCTTCTGTGCAGTTCATCATGAACTGAGAACTGACTGTGTCATTCACATTCCCACTGGCGTCTCTCACAATACAGGAGCCTGGTGGGAAACAAGTTAGCACATGAAAACCATGGAAGGAGATGGGATTCACTTTAAAAGGAGAAGTGTCAGCTAATATCCCATATAGTAGGTACTACTGCACCTGTGGAAACAGCCACGCCCAGGTAGACTATTCCTGTGATCAATATGGCCAGCAGGGTTCCTCTGGGGATGGCCAGCTGTGGGTCCTGTAACCAACAACCACATCACTGACCATCACTAACCTTTTAACTCATATCAATAAAGTGGTTAGATGATGACAGCCATCCACCGACTGCCACACTGAAGGTCACCCGCTCCATCTCTGCCTCTCTGCTACTTGGTTCACTTTGTCAACAGAGTAAACTGATGAAAGCAGACAATGGTTTGACAGCCTTTTAGATGGATCATCTCTTTTTCTTCATATGTACCAGAAAAGCCTCCGATACTGCCTAACATGCAGTTATTAGTAAGTACGGCAGTTTATGTTTCCATACCACGCAAATTAGCCCCGAAGAAAATTTACTTTAAAGTAGTTTTATTTATTTGGTTATGACTGACTGTCAAAGAAAGTTTGTTAATTCCTTCATTACTTTGTCTCAAAAAGAGTTTAACCTAAGCCAGGCCATCCAATCCTATCATATCCCTACAGGGATAGTAGTATACAGCTGTTCAACATAACTAAATATATGACCCACTGGTATCAGATCCGTACGCAAGTTCAGGAATCAGAATCAGTATCGGGAAGCAAAAAAATGGTATGGGACCATCCCTAGGTGACTTACAGCAAGGTCTCCTGAAATGTTGGCTCCAGCCAGAATACCAGTGGCTGCAGGGAAGAAGATGGAGAAGACAGAGAAGAAGGTCTCGCCTCGGAAATCAGGACCCATGTTTTCCCACATGATCATACCTGACAGGAAAACAAAGTTAGCATTCGGTGCCAACACTGCTAATGCTAACCGCCCTCAGGGTTATGATTCTGCCTGAAAACAATTTATGTGTGTGTGTGTGTGTGTGTGTGTGTGTGTGTGTCCTACCGTCGTAGCCAAAGAAGCCCACAGATTCCTTGGCCTTGACAGTAATGAAGGTTCCGATGAAGTAGTTGAAGATAGCTGTGACGAGGACAACGAGCAAAAATATCTGGGCCTGCAGAGATGAGAGTCATTAGTCACATGGGATCTCTTAAACCAATGTATGAATCGCTGCCAGAGTGTGTCCTGAGTCTGCGGGGGGTTTCATCATGAAGTCTCGGACTTGCATCCGAGACCGGATCCTGTTCGTACCTTGGCCTCCCATTCCATTCCTGCCACAGAGATGCCCAGCAGGAGGATGACCGTGATGGTGCCGATGATGCGAATATCGTTGATTTCATCCGTCATCATGACCCCTGAACCCTGAGAGACAATACATGCAGCTGTTAAAAGGACCTTGAACTGCCAATGACCAACGTGCAGACACTGGAGTTATTTGATATTACAAAAAACTGATGGGGAGCTCACAAATCAAAACTGCAATTAAGATGCTGAATTGCCGTTTTAACCCAGGCCTCTAGGTTAAAACAGAACATGACCAAGGACATGACCAATGACAGCCAAACAGTAGCATGTCAAATCCAAACCCGCATAAGGCAAAATACTGTTCTGTTCAGCTTAGTTGAAGTAAGCTTTTCTGTAAAGATGCTTTAGACAGTGAGTGGCTATAACCTCCACCTCCACCATTTGCTGCAACAACCTTAGAGCTCAGGTTCTTAAAACTTAATCCAACTTCCAAGGACTTAGAAATTGAACGCACTATTACACAGACAGCTGTCTGAAGGCACAGTAAGGCAGACTTACAGCAAGAAGTTCCACAACAGTTTCAGCAAAGCCCACCACATACATGGCTACAGCCACTGCATTGGCGAAAGCAAAGATCAGCCCGATGGAGCCTCCGAACTCTGGGCCCAGACTCCTCGAAATCAAGTAATACGCTCCACCTGGAAATAAAGGAATGGACAAGACGTTAGTAAAAGGTAACTGTTGTGAAAACTACTCATTTTATTTGTAACAGTATAGATTTCTATACGATTCTTTGATTGACTATATGTGTACTGGATTGTTTATACATACAGTCAGATGATCTGAGAGTATTGCACTGGGGAATAATTGTCAGTCTGTCCCGGGCCAAGCAAACATATGGTCCAAACTGTAGCTCGCTTTACTGGGATGCAGGCTTTAAAACCAGGAAAGAACTACACTTAAGCCATTTACCTCATTATGATTTCCAAAATCTAATCTAGTCTCATATCACAATATCAATATAATATCCATATATTGCCCAGCCATAGGCTGCAACTACAACAAATCTATTTTGTTATAAAAATAAATTGTCGATGGGGCAATCACCCAGTGGTACAAACAACACAAATGTATTTTGTATTCATTCATGGGACCTTGAAAGATGCATACTGGTTTTCAAACTTTTTTGCAGACCTGACATTGTGGATTATTTCCTGGTCTCTAAAATGTCAGAAAATGGTGAAAAATGCAGATCAATGTTCCCCAAAGCCCAAGATGATGTCCTTAAACGTCTCGTTTAGTCCACAACTCAAAGATATTTAGTGTACTGTCCCATGGGAGAGAAGAAACTAGAAAATATTCACATTTAACAAGGTGACTCGTTTTTTTCATAAAAAATGACTCATTTTGTTTTTTGACATTTTATAGAAGAAACTACTATTGGATTAATTGAAACAATTGACAGATTATTTGACAGTAATGGTTCGTTGCAGCCCTGCTTGCCGTCTTGTAATCCGGAGTGAAGCTACATGACCGGCGCGGCGCTATATCTGTAACACCATGCCTGACGGTGTCACTGCAGCCAATTACTGTCCCTATCAACATCCCAGCATCCTACAGTCCTGTCCCCTGAGGCAGACAACACCCTCACTGAGTCCAAACTATCTCATCTTCCCTAGAAGAGATCCAATGAACCAATTTAAGGAAAACAAAAATATAATATCCACTCCTATAAGAGTTATTCTTCATCTCACTATGAAATATTGATCTAATAAGGATCCTACTTAGCCTGATTTAGTGACTGAGGAATGTGTAATATCCTCACCTGCAACTAAAGGTGCACACATAATGCTAGGGCTGGGCCACATATTGATATGAGGCTAGATATCTTACATTTTGGATATTGTAATATCGTAAAAGGGTTGTCTTTTCTGCATTATAGTAAAGTGGTCATTTCTTTTTTAACTTACCAGACTGTTCTTGTTGTTGTGTTATCTGCCTTTACCCACTTAGTCGTTGTATCCACATCACTGATGATTATTTATCTAAACTCTCCTTGTGTTAATGTTTAGGGAAAGCACCAGTAGTCAACACTACAATAATCACATCTATGCGTATGGTCAGAAATCTCATGAGGTTTGATTCTCTCCATAAGGGCCAGCTCTACACCAGGTATGTGATGTATGACTGATGGGGGCTAACGCTGCCTTCAAAGTCACACAGGTGGATTCCCACTTGGCTTCACAGCAAACCCTGCAGTGTGAGAATTGTACAGAACAAAGGGATGAATACCTCCTCGCACAAATCCATTGGTGGCGATGGCAGAGGTGGAGAGGCCGGTGATGGTCGTCACTACGGTGGCCATGGCAACGATCAGACAGGAGAGACCTGCGGAAGAAAACAGGTTTAAACTGAAAAATGTGCAGAGCAGTTAACAGGTTTCTAGCAGGCCTTCCAGTAACTCTGCGCCGCAGAGCCAAGCTACTGCCGTCCAGTCGGCCACATGTGCCACTTTGGGCCGATATTTCACATCAAAGTGCTGGGGGGGCGGGGGCAGTGGGGAGAAAGTGAGAAAATAACTGACAGTGTCGACCACCCAGCCAGCACCACGATGTCAATAAATCCAGGCTGCGTGCCACGCTGCCGGGAACTTCTCTTCTCAGTGAGATTTGAATTAGTCAGTTATGTGCAGTCACATCAAAGTCAAACACTGGCTGTGTATCAAACGGCTCTCTGAGTCTCTGCAGCCTGGGTTATCTAACATCAGTTAACGGGGACAACCTCGCTCACAGGGAACAAAAGGACAGAATGGACCCAATTAACAAAAAAACTCTTCTCAGCTCACTTCTCTCCAGTGGGAGATTTCCATGCAGATAGTTTGGGTTTCATGTGTCCAGGTCTTATTTCTTTGGGTCCAGTTCATTTCTTTTGCTATTTGTTTACCATTTTGGATTTGATTTCATAATTTCTTGGTTTGAATCTGCTGCCCTGTGTGAAGCACATAGTAACCTGGGTTTTAGAAAGGGCTCCATGAAGACCATCAGGGTGTGATTTGGGAGGTTTTTCATCATGCACAACAAAACATGCCAAGCATTAAACCCTTCTAACGCCGCATGGCACTCACTTCTTCTGTCTAAACGCCACTACCACGGCTGAGCAACAGACTGTGCAGAGCGGGGCATGTGACTGGAGGTGATGCTGCAGACATGGCAGGCTGTTGTTTGCTCCGTCTGGTCCTCCAGTGACATGGCAGTGCAGAAAACAAACGCAGTAAACACTTTTTCAAAGAGGAACAAGTCTTACACCATCTGCTTCTTCTGGTGAAGCAACAGTGTTCTCACGCCCTCAACACACACAACTTCTCCAGTCCAAAACACAATCTCACAACCAATACACAATCCAGTGTTTTCTCTGTGTTTGTGGGAGATTTAGCTGTGTGTATTTGACCAGGGGTTAAGGGGTCCTTCCTTTTTCTATTGTAAAAAAATGTAATTTCCCAGAACATTTAGTCTCTCTGGGGGTTTTTGTGTCTGTTTGTAGTTGTGTTGTGTCTTTCTTTGGTCATTTTTAGTTTTCTTTGGGGTTGGCATTGGCTAAACAACAGCCACTCGTTGGCCATAATCTCCAAAAGAACTACTTCCTGTCCCTGTTGTGTCCCTGGTCTAGAAGAAGTCTCCCAGCTGATCCTGCCTTGGACTGACCAAAGCTGGAGAAAGAGTTATCTAGCTGATGGGATCTTACCGAGCTACTGAGCATGTGCATGAGCATGTCCCAACAAAGATAGGATAGAAGGGAGATGTCTCACTCTGGAGCTAAAACAGAAACCTAAACACAGGGTAAAAAAAAATATGGTGTTCTTTTTTTAAATTAAACCATGTATACCTATTCTGGTACAACCTCAAAATACAATTATGAACCTGAAAATATGAATATGGGTGCTTTAAAGAAAAACTTGCTTAAGCACGCTACAATCTACACTACAATAATTTACTGTAGATCTGAGAAGTCTTGTTACATTCATTCTGCTAAAGTGCTGCACCTGAACCTTACAGTGGCAGGGAAAACCCTGCCATCGATGGAATATTATTCTGAACAGGTCAAACGTGTGTTAATAAGTCCCAGCTTTCACACAATAGGTGATCTGTGCTTACCAATTCCAGCCTGACCCACGATCCATGACATGCGGATGAAGAGCATCACACCCCAGATGTTCAACATGCAGCGGACCTGCACAGAGAAAAAGGACGGGTCACTGCTCCATTTATGATCTGCTGGCTTTTACTAATGAATATCTCCACCATTATTTGATATTAACAATAATTGGGTGAACTTCCAATGCTTCACATATCAAGGTTTTAATATGAAACCTGCATAGTTCTCACAGGGCTGGGAACCAAATGTAATACTTTTTAGACCAAATAGCCTCCTTATTATGGAGTATCAAAAAATGCCTCATAAGCGTTGGATCTAATAATGTCTGTGATTGGCTGTCTAACTTTACACGTCGTAGAAACACGCAGGATACAAACGCGCTGACAAATACAAAGATTTGTGCTGTAATGTGTAATGTTGTCATTTCTTTTTGTTAAAATGGATTTTATAAAACTGGCATCGTTCAGGAACCGGTATTGAAGTGACGGTACTGGTAGCGGTATCTGTACCCAGCCCTAGTGGCTCTGGGGTGAGGTAGCAGCAGAACACCCCAGCCCTGCATGGTGCTGCATGTCCTCGCTCTCCTTTAAACACTCTCAGCAAGAAGATGGCCATTAGGGACCAAGTTCACACTGTTTTTCATGGAGAATAAAACTAGTTTGAAAAGAAAGGAAACATAAAATCCACTTTGATAAAATTATAATGTACTCAGAAAAACTCCATAATATGAGAATCAAGTGAAAAAGTCACAATATTTTTTTTTTTAAATGATATATTTTGCAATTCCGTCCATGATTCTGATGGCAGCATTAATGTAGAGACCAATAGTCTGGGACTGGCTCCAGATGAAAAAAAGACACTTAAGAACTTTTCTCTGGGAAACATTTGCCACCAAATAAACATAAACTTAAAGTAAGTTCAGAACAACTTGATGAACGCCATTAGAAACCAGGAGACATGAGGGTTAGTGTGAGGTTTGTGTTAGAGAGGAAGTACCGACGGAGCAGGACACATGTACATCCTCTGAATATACTACTAACAGAAGGAAACATGTCAACGAGAGTGCAACATGAACCACATCTCTCAGGCGTTGAGTCATTTCTCGCTCTGTGTTTTAACCACCCCCCCCCCACCCCTAATCTGAGCCACAAGCCATTCACACCAATATTCTAAAATCCTCAACACCGTGTCACCTACTCCCACGTACACTTCAAATTATACAGCGCCACTCTTATCACCTGTGAGCCACTTCACTCTGTTGAACCACCTGCTTGGACATATCAACACATTACGCCATCGATTAATACACATAATTGTATTAGCTAATTACAGTCAAACATAGGGCTGTCCCCTTTCAGTCTAATTGGCCCTTATGGTCTTAGTCCACTCAGATTTCTTTAGCCCATTAGTCATTTTTCCTAAAAAAACATCCGAGCACTGGTAAACACAGGACTTAAAGTGGTGCTTTGGCACGAGACTTTGTGGAGAAACTCAGTTTTACAGATGGTAAATGGACTGCATTTATATTGCGCTTTTCTTTAGTCAAGGACAGCCCTAGTAAGATCCAAGAGAGGTGTGGAACCATTGGTGAAGTGGACAAACATCAAGATATTGCTCTCTCAGTAATGAGCAAGCTGCAAAATGAGGAGAAGCACTTCGTTTCAGTGCTAACTCAGTTTTATCTGACACTGGCTGTTGACTGGTTTCTTTCAAATGTAACCCTACAGTAAGACTCATAAATTATAAAGTCTTGATAATTAATCAAATGTTTAATGGGATTTAATGAGCACCTAAACTCACTCATTCAACAAATGTTTTTGCATGCATTATGTCTCATATATTTCACTTTTAAGGTGCATTAATAGTTTTGGCTCACATTATAATACTGGTTTTACTCAAAGCTATAATATGAACCGCTTTGGCAAATCCTGGTGCGTGCACCATAGCAGCCCTAAACAAGAGACCCAGATCCTGTCAGCCAGAGGGATTGGGCACCGAGAACCACTTCCACCCTGGAAGCCTTTCCAAAATTACCATTCCAATGAAATCGTTGCTTTATTGGAATTGTTTGGAATCGTTACAAAATTTGGTTTTGAATCCAGTCATCGGGTCCAAATTTTAACATGCGCAAATTTTGGTTTCCGTAGCGACCACTGTACTTCTAGACGCTTGTTGTTGCTGCAGCCTTGGAGCACAGTTAGCGGCGCTCTGAAGTGTGGCTGAAAAAGCCCGGTCAATATGTCAATCACCATTAAATCTAAATTATTTTTTCCTCTTATACTGTATGTGAAATAAGCAATCGATAAGAACCGAATCAAAAGGAAGAATCGCTGTTGGAATCAGAATTGTTAAAATCTAAACGATGCTCGACCCTATAAATCACTGCCACTTAGTATGTGTTGTGTGTCTGTATCATTCCCCTGCATGTCAGTCTCTTATGTCCGTACTTTTGGTTTCTCAGCAAGCGTGCTCTGTCCACAACATACAGTTTTTGACTTTAAAGTCTAAAGTCCATCACATTCCCTGACTTTACCTTTTTTGAGTTATCTCAGGACACTTTACAGAGTCGATCTAACCACACTATCATTTACAGATACACAACTCTTTGATTTCCATGTGATCCTGACAGTTCTTCTGGGTCACCTGACTTGAAGAGTAAGAAATGTGAAGAGAAACAAAAAGGTAACAAGAAGAGAAGCCTAATGAGGAGAAAGGAGAGCAGGGTTAGGCCGGGACTCACCAGCACCCCTTTGATCCAGCCAAACTTGACCACCCCTTTGGACTCGGCTGCTTCTTTAGCAGCAGCCTCCTCGGCCGGGGTCAGCTCGTCCCCGTTGGCGAAGCCATCCTCAAACGGCTCCTAGAAAGCAAAGGAAATAAAATCAAAATCTTTTTTGGATTAGATTTTGTTTTGCGACAAAATTTAAAATCGATTCTGTTCCATAGAATCATTTTTTGACACATTTCAATATTTTAATGGTTCAAATCTGAGAGAATAACTGAGCGACTGCGGGCTACTTTTGATTACCACCACAATATGAATATCTGCATAATAATCATGTAACGTAAATGTCACAGATCTCACACTGGCTCTGTAAACAGACAGTCACACATGGCTGTTACTACAGCAGTTAAACACAGGAAGCCCCCCCTCCTGTGCACAGACAATGCTGTGACGTCGGTGGCCTCCCTGCCAGGACTCGTTGGGTATACAGCACACTGTCCTGGGTGCATTTATAGCACTTAATCTCAAGGATCTCAAGAAGAACTCCAACCAAACCTCCACACTTATTGGGAAGCTTTTCACAGCACTTTGCACCCCAGTTCGCTACAGTTTAACAAGTCAGCCACAACCTTCCTTCTCATGGCATATTATATTATATTATATAATATATATATATATATATATGGCAGATAATTAGCTACAATAGAAGTTGGCTTGCTGCTTGGAAATATACAAATGTTTAATATTGTTTTTTTTCCCCCATTCCAGGTCCATGATCGTGTTAAGCAAATGTCAAGGCATGACTGGGACTGCCTGTACGTTGGGTTCTAGGCTGGTTTTAAGGAAAGCTCATTGGTTCACCCTCAGGGACGATGAACCCATAATGCTACTGGAGTTCCCGTGGAAACTAACTAAGCCTGAAAGAATGCAACTAAAAGCCGTTTCTCACATCTAATGATTGCAGTTGGACTTCTATAGCAAGTTCTGTCTTTAAGCTTATTGAGTGTTATTTATTTATTATCTGCTCACGTTTTAGAGACAGATATGGAATTAATAATGGTCCAAAAGTATGTGGAAAAGAGACGTAAAAAAGCAAACACAAAATCTCACAAAGAGACAATCTATGGGGAACTATCCATTTTTGTTTTAACATTCAAATCAGGACCCTAAGTCTTCCAACCCAGGGTGTTTCCCAATGTCAAGGAAGGATCCTCCAAAGCCAGAATTTGGAGGATGCCACGTCATCAACGTCATCAACGTCCGTCGAAGGACCGTTCCAATGTCAAGAATCCTCCGAATTCCTCCAAGGACTGAGTCCTTCATTCACAAAATTTCCTATAGACAGAGAAGGATGCATATGTGTATCCTTCGCGGTCCCAAATCACCCACAATCCTATGCGCGGGCCTTTGCCGTCTCGTTAGAAAAATAAAATAGCGGACCTAAGCGGGAGTTCGAGCGGCATCGCTGACGGTGAAATGATAATTTAAATGTAAGTATTACTGTGTGCCGTACATTTGTTATCACCGTTAATGTTTTACATCAATGTAAAGCTTAACGCTTTAATGCTTGTACAAATTGCTATAATAATTAGGTAGATACACCCCGAGCTAACGTTAGCTAACTGACCCTGTAATATAACATTCGGCTGTTAGCTAGCTAGGTTGCTGTCTTTGTAAAGTTTAATGTACGGTGGCATGTTCATCTCTTTTCATATGCCGTTACCGTATATGTGTAACGTTAGCAGAGATTTAGAAAGTTGGTGTTTTATCACTGGTTGTATCTGTAGACGGGAGGTAACACTGCACCGTGTTAACTTCACTAGCAACGTTCAACGAAGGCTGACATGTATGAGTACTTTCCCATGTAATAACGTTGTGTTGTAGCATTCATAACGTAAACATCTTTTTGTTGTGTTAACTGTCTTTTAACAGGGACTAACGGAGGCGGTCACCAAGGATGGCAAAGCCAAAGACCAGCAGGGAGACAGAGGCCAAAGACAGATGTTGAATACATTATTTGCTATATTAAAGATTGGCATTCTAACAATAAATGCTTTAAATAAACTGGTTTGTCTGTGTCATTAAGTTCTTGGGCGTGTGTATATAATATAAACTGTTTTTTCTGTTAAATTGTGACATGGACCTGGATTATCCAGATGCTATCTGTTGTAAAACTTCGTAAGGTTTACATGTATCTTTATCCAGATGCTATCTGTTGTAAAACTATATTCAACATGAAGGTTTACATGGTCTTTACTATATAACATTTATTCAAACATTACTATATACTGTACACACAAATATATTCAACATGAAGGGCAATCAGACACAGCTGATGATGGTGTTGCTTCCAGACTGCAGACAAGGAGAAAGTTTTAGTCATCCAACCTGTCCTGGTAAGATTACAGTTGTATCACAAGTATATTTAAGAATACAGTTAATGTCCACTGTGTAGTTTTCTTCATCATGAACTGACAACTCTTGACCATTTAACACACTAACACCTACCTTTTCTGTGTTAGCGGGTGTTTATCAATGGTGTTATGACTTTTCATATGTTGATTGTGTGTCTACAGTACTATTTAATCTTTCTCACTTGCAGTTTACTGCATGTCATACCTGCCAGTGGTAGCTCATTAGCTGGTAGCGTTTACCTTTTAGTTGCTGATCATATTTTGCATTTCTTGACCTGTAAAATAAGCTAATGTTATATGTAAACTACAAGCTAATTTTAACTGCTACTTTTCTTTTTTTAAACATGTATACCTTACGAGTTATAAAAACAGATAGTATCTGAATATAATTATTGTTTGAAGTTTCCTCTGTCCAGGTCACAATTTGATGGAAAAATAGACATTGAAAAACTGTTTATATTATATACACACGCCCAAGAACTTAATGACACAGACAAACCAGTTTATTTAAAGCATTTATTGTTAGAATGCCAATCTTTAATATAGCAAATAATGTATTCAACATCTGTCTTTGGCCTCTGTCTCCCTGCTGGTCGTTGGCTTTGCCATCCTTGGTGACCGCCTCCGTTAGTCCTGTTAAAAGACAGTTAAAACAACAAAAGATGTTTACGTTATGAATGCTACAACACAACGTTATTACATGGGAAAGTACTCATACATGTCAGCCTTCGTTGAACGTTGCTAGTGAAGTTAACACGGTGCAGTGTTACCTCCCGTCTACAGATACAACCAGTGATAAACACCAACTTTCTAAATCTCTGCTAACGTTACACATATACGGTAACGGCATATGAAAAGAGATGAACATGCCACCGTACATTAAACTTTACAAAGACAGCAACCTAGCTAGCTAACAGCTTATGTTAAATTACAGGGTCAGTTAGCTAACGTTAGCTCGGGGTGTATCTACCTAATTATTATAGCAATTTGTATAAGCTTTAAAGCGTTAAGCCTTACATTGATGTAAAACATTAACGGTGATAACAAATGTACGGCACACAGTAATACTTACATTTAAATTATCATTTCACCGTCAGCGATGCCGCTCGAACTCCCGCTTAGGTCCGCTATTTTATTTTTTAACGAGATGGCAAAGGACCGCGCATAGGATTGTGGGTGATTTGGGACCGTGAAGGATACACATATGCATCCTTCTCTGTCTATAGGAAATTTTGTGAATGAAGGACTCAGTCCTTGGAGGAATTCGGAGGATCCTCGACATTGGAACGGTCCATCGACGGACGTCGATGACGTAGCGTCCTCCTCCTGGCTTTGGAGGATACTTCCTTGACATTAAGAAACGGCTGCTAATTCATCTTCTCCATCCCAACAGCATAATTAAACAGCACAGTTAACACTTCCACAACCATTTCATCCAATGTTTTGAAATAAGGCAAACAAATTCAATGATGCGAGCCCGCAATGACGTGCACTTGATAGCCTGTTCCATTGTACATGTTCTCCAAATGCTAAGGAGGACTCTGACCTGCTCCTGAAGGATCCTTCCTTGGAAGGACTAGTCCTACCAAGGAAGGATCCTTGACATTGAGAAACGGGGCCAGTCTCACGGCAGTTTTTTATTAGATTGTGATACCATCACAATATTTTGAAGATTTTCGTGATGGTGTCACTTTTTACTTTTTTAGATGTTATCATGGTATTCATGTCTTTATTTTAATGATATTATTTTGGTCTTATTACCGGTCAAATATGACAGTATGCTGTAAGACAGAACACTATACGATATGGGCCGAGCGGGGCGCATTCTAAGCCCATATCCCACAATGCAATGCAGGCATTCATATCAGAGAATGGGACAGCGACCAGCAGGTCTTCAACGCCAGGATTACTCTAATGTACAGTACTTCTATTTAATCAGGGGGTTTGTCACTATATACTGTATAAAAAACCTACAGTTGAGTCTTTAACTATTTACAAAGAGAAGCATTTTTGTCTTTTATTTTCCATGCCTCGTTATTTAAAAACACATTTTTCAGTTCAGTTTGCAGTTGATGAACGTTAATAGGAAAGACTAACGGGACAAACATGAGCACATTGATATGTGGGACTCAGTTTGATATAACATCACACTACATTATAGTAGTTTTAAATACATGTTTTTGAAATATCAATTTATGGTGGGCCTAACATATTCATTATTATATTAAGAAGAGCATCCTCATATCAATCACCATGGTTACAGCTTGTAGCCGTCCTAACCTTTGTAGCCTTTACTGAGACTACCTTTTCAAAATAAAGAAGGGACTAGTTTTAGGAATTTAAAGTATGAGCAGATTGTTGCCGAGGTTTTTATTCCCAGAGCAAGATATAGCTTTGTTTGGGTATGTGTGTACATATACTACAACAAGTGTTTTTGCATTTCTGGCCCATTTCTACCTCAGCTTACTGCACACCGACACAAGTACTTCTGCTTATTCTGCAGAAATAGAGACCTGCGGTCATTCTACCATTTCACAAACTGAGGAGTTGGTCGTGCCATGGGTCAGAGGGTATCAGAGGTCAAATGATGAGCCAATCAATGGCCTCGGCTCCTAGAGGCCCCTTGGTGTTCATATGGACAACACCTGGCTGGAAGTGTGTGTTATCATTAAATGTTGCTTGTCAGGTGACGGTCTGTCCAGGCCAGCACAGAGAACATGGTCTGGTCTGTCTTTATTCTCCACGCCAATGAGATCTGATCCTCTGGCAGAAGAATATAGATTTCTAAACTATAGCCCTAATTTGGACCTACCTTGCTGTCCCATTCGTATATGAATGCCTGCATTGCATTGTGGGATATGGGCTGTGAATGCGCCCAGCTCAGTCCACATCCTAGTGTATTACAGCATGCATTAATAGTTGACTGGTAATAACACTAAAATAATATTAAAATAAAGAAATGAATACCATAACATCTAAATAAATATTGACAGATGTAGCATTATAGTTAAAAATATCAATGAACAAATCAAATAAGCTTTCCTGGCCATAAGACCAAAATAATAAGATTAAAAGAAATGCATATAAACCATGATAAGATCTGCTGAGTAAATGTTGATTAAAACAACGGTTATAGGGCTAAAACTACCCGTAATATCAAAGCTGTATAGAGCTTCTCTGCTGCAGAAAGAATGGTGCTGTGATCACGAAAGCCGCTTCCTAATGAAACACATGACCCCAACACGGTCTCAGGATCTAATAGAGTCCTTATCGTGATGCCATCCCAAACTGCCGTGAGACTGGGTTGAGGGAAACCACTGCTTGGGGAGTCTCTGTCGATAGCGGCGCCACTCTTGGACCTCTGGAGTCCCAAAAGGCTTCTGGTTGGGTTTGCTTTGGATCTCGATGTTCTCTGGGCAATACGGATTACAACTGACATTCCACTGTTGACATATTGAGACAGTTGTCTTTGGATATGGATGACCTTGACTTTATGGATCCTGTAAAATGGAACAGGCCGTGTGCTGCTGTAGTCCTGGCCTGCTGGCTGTCCATTGACCAGCAGTGATGTGTGGACCCTCAGGGTCCCTGCCCACTGATGGGGACAATATGGTTTTATTGATGTACATTTAGGTTAGGGTGAGTGAGTCATATCAGATTTTCCTCTGACAGGAAAATGATTCAGGTATTAAGGAAAATAAATGCATATATTAAAATTGATGGCTCAAATAGTGTCTGTGAACTGAAGAAGGAAACAAGCTATTACAGAGAAAAACTGTTTTAATGAGCACATTTAAAAATAGATTGTAGATTTCTTTTTTTAATAATTTCAGCTGACTATGAAAGTTTGCACAGATTTTTCACATTAAAAGCATTCTAGTTTATTTTCTCCTTTTCCAGTTAGGCTTTTAATGTTTCTGACTGTTCTTATATAGCTAGAGCTTTTCTAGTCTTAAAGAGTACTCAAAGCTCTGTACCATAGTACAGGATCCATTCACACGCTGTGGCCGAGGCTGCTGTACAAGCTGCCATTCTGCAACTGGGCAGGCAGCAGCAAATAAAAGGTCTATAGAGAATAAAAGAGCCCGTCTGATAACATAACTGATGAAGTCATTATTTGTCCAATCCCTGTATGGCACAGGGAATAAACGACCTTAAATAAATGCCAGATGGCAGCTCAAACTGTGTGTGAGGTGAGCTATCTGCAGGTCCGTGGTTACAGCACTATCACATGGGCATCCCATCGCGTGAGGAAACATGAAACAAATGGGCGGATCTCTCAGCACAGAGGCGTATGGATGGTGTTAGAAATGACCCGAGGGTGGCGGGCCTCTGGGACAGAGCTGAGAGGTGGGAGGGAGGAGCATCACTACATCACAACATTAAGCATTCATTTAGCATCAGGTGTAAAATAAAGAAAAGAGGCCAAAATCATGAGCTGGTTTGGAATGATCTACCACTTTTTCTGGAGAATACCCAACTTCTGGCCATAATGGCCGTGCAGGTTCCAATTAGGGCTGAATATTGAAGACTGAAATCTGCCTGGAGCACCACAGACTTACAGGGCTGAGCCCCCATTTTATTAGTATATTTTTATGTTCTTAAAGCACCCATATTCTGCTCATTTTCAGGTTCATAATTGTATTTTGAGGTTGTACCAGAATAAGTTTACATGGTTTCATTTTCTAAAATCACCATATTTATGTTGTACTGCACATTGCTGCAGATCCTGTTTTCACCCTGTGTGTTTAGGTCTCTGTTTTAGCTCCAGAGTGAGTTCCCCAAGAATAGGCTGCTTTGAGCCGGGTACAGGGCACTGCGAGCTAACAGTCGTTCTGGCTGAGATTGCAGGAGTATTATCCCCGGCGTGAACGTGCTGGTTTTAGTTTTTTTCCAAAATTGATCCGTGACTAAACAGTGATCTGATCCATTCTGTGAGTTGCGTGATCCCTATTAGGGACAGACTTGAAGCTAAACTATGCAATGTGGGCTGCCAACCTTCTGTTCCTGGCCTGGGCAGAGTTCTGTAACCCCTGTACGGTGTGTCAGTATAAAGCTTGCCATCAGGCATTCTTCTCCACGTCCGCTATCTCTGCCATTTACTGCATCCAGAGCTTAGCGCCGCCCAAGACGATTGTGATTGGTTCAAAGAAATACAAGCAACCCAGAGCGATTGCTCCCTTCTCCCAGCCTAAATGCAGCCAGACCATAGTCCAGCACTGACACAGAGCTGTAGAGGACTACCAGAACAAGGATACTACCACTTTGATAAGGCCATGCTGCTGCAGAGCACAGCTCCACTCTGAAGTACAAAAGCATGCAAACTGAAAACAGATGTTCCCCTGGCAACGCATATTGAAATAGATATATTGTTTAAGGGGTTCGTGTTTATACACTTGGAAATGAAGGAAATGTGGGTATCTATTGTAATAATTGAGTGCATTTATGAGTTTGTTTCAGAAGGGAGACGGTATATTTTACAGATTACATTAGTCATAACTCATAACCCTCCTGGGATGGTGACTAATGCAGACAGTAAGACTAAAGGAGGACGCACACTATCGCCCAGCCCGTACACTCATAATCGGAATCGTTGGCCTCTGAATCGGAATCATGAGGTGCCCAGAGAGCAACCCCACTCTACATGAGTCACACCTTTGTCTTTTATCTTCAAGTATTTGCTGTTCAACCCATTGTTCTTGGTTAGAAACCCTGCACGAGTCCAAAGACTGCAGAGCCAAGTGAAGTCATGAAATCATTCCGTTCTGGGTAATAACGCAGAGTCTCTGTTAATGGGCTCCAGCTGTTGTAGAGGGAAGGTGCATGACTTACGATTTACAGTAGACATCACGTTGGACTTATTTTATGTGCTTATGTGCTGACAGAATTCCGTGGAGCTCTTAAGGTTGGTGCTAAATGAACTTCCATGTTAAGTTCATATGTGCTGGGTGTTACTTTAACTAACCTACCTTGATCGCCCAATAGGATAACACCCAACTAATATATCCCTTTATTAGTCAAACTGAATGGTGCGAGTGACTGAGTACCAGATGTACTAACGCTAGATAAAATTGAATTTTGGATGCCAGCTGTTGGTACTTGACTGAGATTCCACACTGAGCCCTAAACAGGCTCAGGATCACATGGCTGAAACTATTAAACGAAATGGCAGAAATCCCTCTGCGTTTGCACTGGAAAATGGGAGCCAGCTGCTAGCTAGCCCCAGTTAGCCCAGGTTAGCAAGGGCTGGCAAGAGCCTGGCAAGCTCATTTCCCGATCCTGATGAGGAACTCTAAGTCAGATGCCATCACAGTCAACCACATTAAACATATATTTGTATGTAAGTATGATAATAAAGAAGAGTGGTTTACTTCATAGGCTGTGTATTTGTGTCATTACATTATTATCTGGGACAGTGATTTATAACTAAAAGATGTATTTTTAAATTTGACTTAAGGAGACAAATCTCTCAATTATTTCTGAGACAATTTATCGTACAGCAACATTTTGGAATTGTTCCAGCTCTATCCATCACGCCCCTTTATCTTCACACAGCAGATGTTTGTGTGCACTACAGCCCCTTTAAATCTGCTTCTGGCACAAATGATGGAAACAGCTGGGCAACGGGACAGTCTTCAGGTCAGGCTGCTGATGGCATTATGTAAGGGTCAAATCTAAAGGTCGGCTGTGCTTTTGTGGCACCAGGGACACGGTCAGCCCCGGTCTTCATGTCATCTCTGATGGAGGAGTACTGTTCTGGATGATTATCTGCTTGTCTTCTACTGACGATTAAAAGAAAGCAGTAACATATGTCGGATGCCTGTTTTCTTTGATTTCTCTTTGTGACACTAATGAAGTTGAAGCTCAGGAATGTGGAAACAATGGCTTCTCCGCATCATGTGCATGTTCAGTAGACTGTACCCGAATCTGTCAAAAACAATAAAGAGTTTTGACAAACTGTCTATTGGGTTTATTCGCAATAGACACACTATGGGCAGAACTGGAACGCTGCAAAAAAATAAAAAAAATAAAAGCTGTCATCAGTGTTTCTTCTTAGTTAGGACACAGCCTGCAGCCAGACGTATCAAATCCCAAACGCAGGTTTCTCGGCTCTATCTCTGTTTCTGCAATCCACTGATGATAAGCCCTGGACAGTTTGGTCTACACAGTGGCGTCTGCAGCTGTCTTCAAATGGCACAAAGAAGAGTTTGTAATTCAACAGACAGCTACGCTTTAGGCTTAGGTATCCATTATATTATTATATTTACCTGAGAAAATTGGGCTCTGCTTTACATTTAAGGAGTTTTACTAATCAATGCTGAATCCTTCCAGACAGAATCCTCTAGTACAGGGTTCAGCCCTTCTCCAGTGGCTCCCTGGCATCGACTAGAACAATTGATATGGAAATAAATCACATTTTAAATATATTTTAGCACCACATTTTCCGTGGCCAGTGTAGCTAGGCTAACAATGGATTTCATATTAGAGAAAAAAAAAAATAATAATAATATGCAGACATTTGAGATGGAAAAGGTTCTGAAATCCTGATGTTGGAATTGATGGTATTAAGCGGTTGTTTCTACTCTTGGCCTGGTCTGCCCCTGGCAGTTTGCACTGCATACACTGCTACATGTAGCTACAAGCTTCAGATCCCATTCTTGCTGGAACACGCCTGGTCAGAGAAGATTTGGTTCACAAGCTTTTGTCTGTGGTTTCTGACAGTAGGCTGTATACTATACACTGGCTATATACTCTGTTACAGTCAGTCTCCAGACTGTACAGAGGCAACGACGGCAGAGCACTGACGGGGAGACTACGGAGATCTGGAAACAGTGACCAATCAGAGCAGACTTGGCTTTTAAAGAGACAGGCACACCAACAGAGCGACTCAGACAGCAGCAGCCGTGGGCATGAGAAGAATAAAGAATTGTTTTTTAACATTAACGCATATAAACATGTTCTAGAATCTAGTAGAACAGTAAAAGAGTGTATGAGCTTTAAAACGGTCCCATGGCATGAAAATGTCACTTTATGACGTTTTCTATGGCCTATGGCCTCCCAGTGGCTAGAAATGGTGATAGGTGTAAACCGAGCCCTGGGTATCCTGCTCTGCCGTTGAGAAAATGAAAGCTCAGATGGGCCAATCTGGAGCTTCCGATTATGAGGTCAAAAGGGGAAAGGTTACCTCCACTTTCTCTGCTTTGCCAGCCCAGAGAACTTGGCCCACCCATGAGAGAGAGACATCATGGCTTTCAAACGAGCAAAGTGACAGTTGGTCAAGGCCACACCCCCAGCCTCCACCTTGCCCCCCCCCTCCTCTCCTCAAAAGCTACAGTATTAGGGACCACTAAGGTCTATATAAAAGAGACTTCAGATACAGTATTAGGGACCACTAAGGTCTATATAAAGAGACTTCAGATACAGTATTAGGGACCACTAAGGTCTATATAAAGAGACTTCAGATACAGTATTAGGGGACCACTAAGGTCTATATAAAGAGACTTCAGATACAGTATTAGGGGACCTCTAAGGTCTATATAAAGAGACTTCAGATACAGTATTAGGGACCACTAAGGTCTATATAAAAGAGACTTCAGATACAGTATTAGGGACCACTAAGGTCTATATAAAAGAGACTTCAGATACAGTATTAGGGACCACTAAGGTCTATATAAAAGAGACTTCAGATACAGTATTAGGGACCACTAAGGTCTATATAAAAGAGACTTCAGATACAGTATTAGGGACCACTAAGGTCTATATAAAAGAGACTTCAGATACAGTATTAGGGACCACTAAGGTCTATAAAAAAGACTTCAGATACAGTATTAGGGACCACTAAGGTCTATATAAAGAGACTTCAGATACAGTATTAGGGGACCACTAAGGTCTATATAAAAGAGACTTCAGATACAGTATTAGGGACCACTAAGGTCTATATAAAAGAGACTTCAGATACAGTATTAGGGGACCACCAAGGTCTATATAAAAGAGACTTCAGATACAGTATTAGGGACCACTAAGGTCTATATAAAGAGACTTCAGATACAGTATTAGGGGACACTAAGGTCTATATAAAAGAGACTTCAGATACAGTATTAGGGGACCACCAAGGTCTATATAAAAGAGACTTCAGATACAGTATTAGGGACCACTAAGGTCTATATAAAAGAGACTTCAGATACACTATTAGGGACCACTAAGGTCTATATAAAAGAGACTTCAGATACAGTATTAGGGGACCACCAAGGTCTATATAAAAGAGACTTCAGATACAGTATTAGGGACCACTAAGGTCTATATAAAGAGACTTCAGATACAGTATTAGGGGACCACTAAGGTCTATATAAAGAGACTTCAGATACAGTATTAGGGGACCACTAAGGTCTATATAAAAGAGACTTCAGATACAGTATTAGGGACCACTAAGGTCTATATAAAAGACACTTCAGATACAGTATTAGGGGACCACTAAGGTCTATATAAAGAGACTTCAGATACAGTATTAGGGGACCATTAAGGTCTATATAAAAGACTTCAGATACAGTATTAGGGGACCACTAAGGTCTATATAAAAGAGACTTCAGATACAGTATTAGGGACCACTAAGGTCTATATAAAGAGACTTCAGATACAGTATTAGGGACCACTAAGGTCTATATAAAGAGACTTCAGATACAGTATTAGGGACCACTAAGGTCTATATAAAAGAGACTTCAGATACAGTATTAGGGGACCACTAAGGTCTATATAAAAGAGACTTCAGATACAGTATTAGGGGACCACTAAGGTCTATATAAAAGAGACTTCAGATACAGTATTAGGGGACCACTAAGGTCTATATAAAAGCATACAAAGAGCATCATGTCATGGGACATTTAAAATAGAGGATGTTCACTACGGAACATTATAGAAAACACCATCTTCTTTGGAAGCAGGTGGGAGCCACAGAATCACTGAGAAAGACAGGAACCCTTTCAGTAACGCCAGTGAAAGCTAAAGGAGAAGGAGGATATGGTGTTAGGACAGTTTGTTGTTGGTCCTAAAGTCTTCCAGAGTGTGGCCCCCAGGTACAGACATGTCTGACAGACAAGCAGACATTCAGTAAGTGCATCTGGTGTGGCTGAGAGCGCTTACTGTTGAATGCACAGCACAGACACAGGATGAGTTAGTGAACATTATCTACATGGCTGAAGCAACACAAAGGCTGGCTTTACACAACGACGACAAAGCATCGAGAGCTTAGCACGGCAGGGCTAACTGTAGCATGACTCGCCCGGCAGCACTACAAAAAACAAACAAAAAAAAACTCACGATGCAGTTAGATTTAACAAACTTTAACCTTGGACAAAGGCTGTCTCAAAGTCAAGCGGGTTTTAAAAAAAAAAATTTCAAGACCTTCTACAAGTCCTGTGCTACGTGACAACAAGATAGCCAGGAAGGACAGAGCATAGCTACATACAAATTATTATTTATAAATTTCCAGGACTGACAACACACCTAATCAAAAAATAAATAAGAGACTGTTGTGTCAGCGAGCCTGGAACAGTTTCCCTCTGAACCACATCACAAACCCACTCAGACAGCAGTACAGGGCCGGAGTTTGTATGCTGGGTTGTGTAAGACTGAGCACAAAGCCCTGTGCTGAAGGGAACTCACCTGAGGGAACCATTTAAAGCCCGGAGTTAGGAGACTCCCTGACTACGGTTAGGACAACAAGATTTATTGTCATAGTCCTTTAGGGTGTGGAATATGTTCTGAATGATTAGATTAGTTCTTTGGTCTCTAAAATGTCCGTAAATGTTGAAAAATGTTCCTCATTGGTTCCTTAAAACCCAAGATGATGTCCTCAAATGTCTTGTTTTGTCCCCAACTCAAAGATATTCAGTTTACTGTCCCAGTGGAGAGAAGTAACTAGAAGACATTCACATTCAACAAGCTGACAGAGAAGTTTTACGTTTGTCTTAAAAATTTACTCAAACCAACTAATCGATTATCAAATTAGTTGACAACTAATCGATTAATCCTTGCTGCTCTAAAAACATTATGTATAAATATATCAGAATCAGAAATACTTTATTGATCCCTGAAGGAAAATTCTGTTACAGTTGCACGAAGTATATAAATATCAGAGCAGAAATATAAATAAAGAAATATAAGGAGTGTGGATATGTACGGTATTTACATAGTTGAAGGACTTTATGATACAGTATTTACATAATTAAGGATGTAGGGTATGTCGTTATTTTAGTAGCTTAGTATTGTATTCACCATAAATAGGTATGTATAAAGGCTTTAGGCCGCCATACACGTTATTGTAGGCCCAGTTTAATAGTAGGGGGTCCCCTGCATTGGAGAACATGGCGGGGGTAAGCTTCTTTGGGGCCAGGCTGATGCTGATGGATTCTCAGATCCCCGTTTCATGGCCTCCCGGCCTGACTCCGTCCCAGGCAGAGGGGAGCGATCAGATGTCCTCTGTCTGATACATATCCCCATTGTTTGAGGAAAACCTCCCACCACTCGCTTCATTATTCTTTTACTGCCCTGAAAGTCTCCCCAGAGTTGGATTCCCTGCTGCCCACTGAGGCCTGTTGATGGAACACAAACGGCCTGGTCTGACGCTGCAAAGATTTCTGTTTTGGAATTGGGTCGAATTACTCTCAGACTCCGGCAGCAGTGTGAAAGAGGTGAGGAGTGAGGCGCCTGCAAACACTGAGCAGCTTTGTGGCTCAGCCAGGTGACGGCACCTGTGAATAGACTCGGATGGGGGGGTGGGGGAGGGGGGGATAGAGCATGCGCTCAACAGGGAACCCGCCACTCCTAGGTCCTCAAAGTTACTGCAGTAGGGCCGCCAAAACTATTGATTGATCTTTTTATTTTTATTATCAACTTTAAACAATATAATATGTTGTCTTCATCTAGCTCCATTCAAATCATGGATAGGTTATATGATATAGCAAATCATTTATGTTGCATTATTCAATGTGTCCGTTACCATGAGTGATATTAAAAAAACCATGTGAAGTGATGTCGGATAATACACAATAACATGACTCCAACATGTACATATATTTTAGGACGGTTAAACTACAGTTACAGTGGGAAACGTAGACTTCCAAACAGGCAGAAATAATGGCTAACAATAAACACTATTCACACTATGTTATTCAGGGTTTAGATTTTAACATTTCTGATTTTTGATTCCGGTTCTTTGAGGGATGGAGTAGAAATGGGTCACATGCTTATTACACAGATATGAGGAACATTTGATTTAGATTCAATGGTGATAACTTTAGAGCGCTGCTTACTGTGCTCCAAGGCTGCAACACAACAAGCTCCTGGAAGTACAGTGGTCGCTACGGAAACCAACACTTACGTGTGTTAAAATTTGGAAACAATCATTTTTCGACAGGATTCCAAGTTGGAGCCGGTCCTAATGTGAATCACTTGTGACTTTCCATCCCATGCGCTTTGTAGAGTTTATAGAAGTGGCCACCAACAACCACTTCATTTTGTAATTGAATGGAAACTGAGCGATCGTGGACACATCCTGCTGTGCAGCTCGCATGTGTACACACATGTGGCAGGCAGCCTGTAAACATGTCTAAATTATAGGATGTCAGCCAATTTTCCATGATGCTAAAGACTCACAGGAAGTTGACTTAAGCTTTCTTCCTGGCTTCAATAAGCAGGGGGGCTGTTACATCAAACTGACCTCCAAACATCTTTGACTTGTTCCTTCCAACACCATGCACATGGGCGCTCTGCAGACCAGAACGCTATGGGATGTATACAGCCAAGAGCTCATACTGTCCAAGTGTCCCCTGTCCAAGGTGAATCATTAAGCTCTTTTAGCAGGTGAATAAGGTCAACAAGAGGCAGTACTCATTTCCTGTTGAGGACAGGCAAACTTAAACAAGAGGAAAGAACCGTTCATAAAAAGAAAATACTGTTTTTAATATTCAGTGCCAGATATATTGAGGGTATGACTTGAAATGTTTGTTAGTGGCAATATCTAACTAGGAGGAAGACATTCTTTTACAAAACCTGTTTCCTTTGAACAAAACAATGTGTTCTAAATACAAGCAGGAGACTTTGGCTGAATAATTTAAAAGTGGAAAGAAAATTGAGGATTGAAATCAGAAACTTTGTGATCAAAGAATAAGTGAAGACAGCGTGACTGCTTTATTATTACCGTACATATACGCATCTATTTGTCAGGAACGCACACTTCTATCACACTTTAATGTGTAAAGTTCACCGTTTGTTCCAGAAAGTTGTTTGGACCCCAGTCGATCCCGTTGGCTTTGACAGCTTTTTTTCCTATGCATGTCTTTTGTTTTTCCTCCAGTATCACAGTCCTGCCCATTCATAGCAGCCACGGCCAGTTTGTTATGCCACTCTACAGGGGGGGGGGTATCATGTGAGACAGTGATGTCAACATTCATCCCTCATACTGGGACAGAGCCCCAAGTAGAAATGGTGCGTGTGCTTTGTGAAGTGCTGAGCTTAGCAGTGCGCTGAGCGGACAGTCGATCTGCCGCGCGGTGCTGAGCATGGCAGGAAACAGGAAATGGGAATATGAAGGTCAGAAAGCCCAGGAGGGAATGTTGTTTGCATAGAAATAAATGGATTGTATGGTTATTTGATATGGTTGTGTGTGTGTGTGTGTTTGGACTGTTTGAATGGCAATCACATGCTTAGAGGGCCATTGGCATGCATGAGCCCGAGCAGTGAAGGAAACATTACTAATGCACTAATTGTGAGAATTAAATATAATTCAGTCTTTGCCTTAGCTTTGTGGAAGACTTTCATGAATTTAAGAGGAGTTTAGAGGTCATTCAAAATTAAAATGCACATCACATTTGAGCATTATCATCACTAGGTCTTTGTCTAAAATGTTGGAAAAGCTAGAGCAGAGAATAAATAAATTACACTCAAAAAGATGAGACAAAACTTGCTAGAGGGGACGAACTACAGTTATTTGATGTAAGAATATTTTTGATGGCTTAGGTGGAGGTGTGGCACCTAGGCCTTATAAAAGATAAGGAAACCCTAGAAATGTGAATATTAAAAACAAATAAAAATCAAAAGGTATTGCTGATTTCAATGTGCCTTGGCAGTTTGAGAGATTTCCAAAGAAGGACATGGCTAATAAACATTTTAGGCTGACTGGCGGTTGGCCCACAGTGAACGGGACACCAGTCGCTTCAAGCTGCAGCCATGACATGTTCACTGACAGTCAGGCCAACGCAAATATGGTCACAGTATTTCTCAGCATGACCACAAAAAAAAAAACTGCATTCCACAAGTGAGCTAAGCCTCTTTCATCACAGCGGGTTGTTGAAGCAGCAGCATGTTATCTGGCCTTTCTGAGCTACAGTGCCCTTGAGCAAGGCTCCTAACCCTCTCGCGTTACATGAACACACACACATAGTACATAGCACATAGACTAAACGACTGTTTTCAGATCTAATGATTGCAGTTTGTCCTCAGTGAACTTTTTTTAGCAAGTTTAGTCTTCAAGCTTTTTGAGTGATATTTATTTATTTATTTATTATCTGGTTAAGCTTTTCCAACATTAGTCACAGATATGGTGGTAACAGTCCAAAATGAGATGCACTACCACAAAGACACAACCCGACTACAAAGAGCTGCCAAATGACCACAGACACCAAAACAACCCAAACAAACAGAAATGACCCAAAAGAGACAACACGAGGGCTAACCCATTTTGGGAAATAATCTAATTGCGATTTTTTTTCCCCACCAGCATTGCAATTTAATATGAGATTATTTTTGAGCTCTTTGTCTTCTGTATTATTCAACAAAGACAAGCAATAAATCATCGTCTGGTATGAACACCACAAGATTAGATTAGACAATCAGGGCTTTCCTGGAGGCCAGGCTTGTGTGTGATGAGGAAATTAGGTGATGCATTCATTTATATGAACCTTTTATTTACTTCAATCACAGTAGTATGATGAGCTCTGACAAAGCAAGGTGGAAGTTACACAAAGATTACAACAAACAAATATGCGGCTTATGTGTGCTGGAGTTATTTCCTCGTTCTGTTTTAAACTACGTTCATATGGAGTTATGCCCGTCGGGTGGTGTTCTTCTCACTTGACAAACTGGTGTTGGGTATTTTAGCCATGCAACTATCGTAGATGACACACAGGTTCGTGGTGTTACCCCGTGAGGTAGCACTGTTGGCAAGACAGGTTTTACACAATACCTGCAGCTGCTCATCATCTCACACACTCTTCCTATTTGGGACTAAAGTTTCTGTCGAGCCTGAGACCATTGTATGACCAAGGTACGCTGTAGCGTTACCTAAGGTTGATGCTTTCCCTGCAGAGTGCAGACTGCTTTGCTCTCGCCAGTCACGTGACCAAGTCGCAGCTTTTGCAATGAGCAATATTATAGGATATTATTTCAAATGTGATTAATCGTTCCCTACAACACAACGACAAACAGATGCAAAAATCCCAAAAGGGATACAGCATGTACGGGGGACGTCTTCCACAAAGCTAGGGAAAACACCACAGTTTGAGCTCAGGCTCAATCACCAAATCTCCAATCTTCACAGACAGAGAACTCAGTTGTAACCACATTTAAACTCTGGGAGCGTTAGGTAAACAAAGGATCATGCCTGGGTCTTTCATAATCCTTCCCATCAGTCATATTTTGCGTTCACCAGGTTAATAGCTGAGCTTTTGGAAAACGGTGACATCACAAAGTGGTCAAGAAACGCGAGCAGTCAGACGATCAGTCTGTGTGGAAATGAGCGCAACAAGCAACAACAACTGTCAGGACATAAATGCCAACCCATTTAGAGACGGAGAGCCCTCTACCATGGTGCATACACGGTTGTCATAATCAATGCAGGAAGCTGCTCAGACCCAACCAATCAAATTGTTTCAGAGGACTTTTGAAGGTTGCACATTTTGTATGGATTTGTACATTAATGCTCTGCTCGTTCTACACTGGATCTGTGGGGCTGTGCCTACACTTCACCTTATTGGAAGGTTATGGGGAAAAAACAAACTCCCACTTTAATTACTGTTCCTGTACAAGTGGTCTCGGGGGGGGGCTGTTCTATTTCTGACTTTTGGCTCCATGTGACGCACTTGGATGTAGGGATAAGAAGGAAGCCCGGTCCTCGGCACACACTCTCACCCACACAGAAGTTTACAAGCCTGTGTGTGTGTGTGTGTGTTACAACAGCTGTAAGGCCATGATGCTGAGACAAAAGGAAACCCTCTCCTGTCAAAGGTTACAGCAGAAGCCCAGGGCGTCCTTTGCTTCCTGTCTGTGTAAAATCTGTGCAGCAAACAAAGAGAAGGGGGGGGGGGGCAGGACCTAAAAAGGGTGGGGGAGTGATTTGGTTTAAAAAAAAAAAAAACGGTGCTTTAACAGCGGCTCCATTGTACAAGCTCCCAACACGTCCCGTAAAAAAGAGCAGCAGAACTGCAGCTCGCTGGGTGTACTCTGAGCAGCGTGTACCTTGTTTGGCTCATTTCCTTTTTACGTTTAAATTTCACTAGGTAGGACATGTTCAGCTGTTAGCCTCGGAGAACTACAACAAAATACTCCCAGGCCTTGCATGTATTATATTCAATTCAATTTTATTTATAGTATCAAATCATAACAAGAGTTATCTTGAGACACTTTACAGATAGAGTAATGTAAATGGACTGTTTTTAATATAGAGCTCTTCTAGTCTCACCGACTACTCAAAGCGCTTTTCCATAGTACAGAATCCATTCACACACACATTCATACACTGTGGCCGAGGCTGCCGTACAAGGTGCCACCTGCTCATCAGATACACACTCACACCAATGGGGCACCATCGGGGGCAACTCAGGGTTCAGTGTCTTGCCCAAGGACACTTTGACATGGGACTGCAGGGCCAGGGATCAAACCACCAACCAACTACCACTGAGCCACAGTCGGTCTAGACCACACACCAAACAAGGACCCAACAATTCTAGTAATTCCCCCAAGAGCAAGCACTTAGTGTGACGGGGTGACTCCTTTTAGGAAGAAACCTGGGACAGACCCAAGCTAGGTGGTGTCTGACGGTGCTGGTTGGGGGTGACAATAACAGCCACAATATATACAGTGGGTACGGAAAGTATTCAGACCCCTTTAAATTTTTCACTCTTTGTTTCATTGCAGCCTTTTTCCAAAAATCAAAAAAAGTTCATTTTATTTCTCAGTAATGTACACTCAGCAACCCATCTTGACAGAAAAAAACAGAAATTTAGAAATTTTTGCATATTTATTAAAAACCAAAAACTGAAATATCACATGGTCATAAGTATTCAGACCCTTTGTTCAGTATTTAGTAGAAGCACCCTTTTGATCTAATACAGCCATGAGTCGTTTTGGGAAAGATGCAACAAGTTTCTCACATCTGGATTTGGGTATCCTCTGCCATTCCTCCTTGCAGATCCTCTCCAGTTCTGTCAGGTTGGATGGTAAACGTTGGTGGACAGTCATTTTCAGGTCTCTCCAGAGATGCTCAATTGGGTTTAAGTCAGGGCTCTGGCTGGGCCATTCAAGAACAGCCACAGAGTTGTTGTGAAGCCACTCCTTCGTTATTTTAGCGGTGTGCTTAGGGTCATTGTCTTGTTGGAAGGTAAACCTTCGGCCCAGTCTGAGGTCCAGAGCACTCTGGAAAAGGTTTTCGTCCAGGATATCCCTGTACTTGGCCGCATTCATCTTTCCCTCGATTGCAACCAGTCGTCCTGTCCCTGCAGCTGAAAAACACCCCCCACAGCATGATGCTGCCACCACCATGCTTCACTGTTGAGACTGTATTGGACAGGTGATGAGCAGTGCCTGGTTTTCTCCACACATACCGCTTAGAATTAAGGCCAAAAAGTTCTATCTTGGTCTCATCAGACCAGAGGATTTTATTTATCACCATCTTGGAGTCCTTCAGGTGTTTTTTAGCAAACTCCATGCGGGCTTTCATGTGTCTTGCACTGAGGAGAGGCTTCCTTCGGGCCACTCTGCCATAAAGCCCCGACTGGTGGATTGCTGCAGTGATGGTTGACTTACTACAACTTTCTCCCATCTCCCGACTGCATCTCTGGAGCTTAGCCACAGTGACCATTGGGTTCTTCTTTGCCTCTCTCACCAAGGCTCTTCTCCCCGATAGCTCAGTTTGGCCGGACGGCCAGCTCTAGGAAGGGTTCTGGTCGTCCCAAACGTCTTCCATTTGAGGATTATGGAGGCCACTGTGCTCTTAGGAACCTTAAGTGCAGCAGAAATTTTTTGTAACCTTGACCAGATCTGTGCCTTGCCACAATTCTGTCTCTGAGCTCTTCAGGCAGTTCCTTTGACCTCATGATTGTCATTTGCTCTGACATGCACTGTGAGCTGTAAGGTCTTATATAGACAGGTGTGTGGCTTTCCTAATCAAGTCCAATCAGTATAATCAAACACAGCTGGACTCCAATGAAGGTGTAGAACCATCTCAAGGATGATCAGAAGAAATAGACAGCACCTGAGTTACATATGAGGGTCACGGCAAAGGGTCTGAATACATATGACCATGTGATATTTCAGTTTTTGTTTTTTAATAAATATGCAAAAATTTCTAAATTTCTGTTTTTTTCTGTCAAGATGGGTTGCTGAGTGTACATTACTGAGAAATAAAATGAACTTTTTTGATTTTTGGAAAAAGGCTGCAATGAAACAAAGAGTGAAAAATTTAAAGGGGTCTGAATACTTTCCGTACCCACTGTATATATATATATTTTTTTATACAACTAACACAGCTGAGAACTCTAACGCAAGTCCTGCTCAATATGATTAACTTTTCAGGACTACATCCAGTGACCGTTAACAGCAGGCGCGTAGTCACTAATAGGCCAGGGCGGCACTGGCCCACCCAGCCAAGTCTGATCAAAATATGTTTTGTTATCAAAAATACTCAAATTTATGTAAAAAAAAGTAAAAATAAAATAAGTAACAGAAGTACTGTAGTTGTGTGTTGATGCTGATTCTGCCTGTGCAAATATATTGTACTCTAAATAGGTTCAAATCAACAGGTTTTTGTCTATGTTGTTGTGTACAACCTTTTTAGAGCTTTGTTGGTTGAGCACGTTGTACAGTACTGCCATTGCCGTTGTAATGCAGTACGTTGCAAGGTAACATTGTCGTTGATTGGCCTATTTGATACTTCTACGTCTTTTTGAAAATGGCCCACTCACTTTTACACTGGTCCGCCCAAAATACTATTTCTGCCTAAGTCACTGGTTAAAAGTAGAGGTGCATCTATAATGTCAGGTTTAAAAAAATAAATAAACTGGGGCGCCTGGGTAGCCCACTTGGTAGAGCGCACGCCCATATACAGAGGCTTAGTCCTCGACGCAGCTGCCGCAGGGTTGACTCCAACCTGCGGCCCTTTGCTGCATGTCATTCCCCCTCTCTCTGCCCGTCATGTCTAAGCCGTCCTATTATAATAAAGGCCGAAAAACACCAAAATAAATAATCTTTGAAAGAAAAATTTCAAAGCAGCAGCTCCACAAACCAATGGGTGACGTCACTGCTGCTACATGCAGGTACCAGAGGTAGGACACACCACTTTGTTTTTAATCCAACATCAGTTAAGCTAGATGGCTCATTTAGATTGTGAAGGAGCGGTTTTCTGCACGACGCCAACATCTATTTTATCATTATATGTGTTGGTCTGCTGCAATAAAATTGAAATGAGATCAACAAAAGAGAAATTTGAAACTTTTTAGATAAAACAGATGGTGACAAAGTTTCCGATCCCTGACGTCCATACTGTTTTGGTTCAATACAAATACATGACTCGTTGCACCCCTATTAGACACAGTGGAGCAGCTACACTGGAGCAACACTGAGCAGGCATCAATATTTAAGCAAGGCCTTTATGCTTGGCCGCTCCGGCCTGAATAAATCTGCCCCGTCATCGTTTCCCTTCTGACTCGTCGATATGGACCTACAACACACTACTGCTGCCTGATCAAGAGCCCGATAGACCAGAACCATCGGGCTACATCTCCATCGCTACGTTCTGCTTTTTAAGCATCTGAATTTTGAGCCAAAAGTGATGTTTTTATCTCCAGTAGAAGAACTCATCTCCGTTTAAACATCCTGGTATACTGGACATAAACAGGAGGCAGCGTGGAGACTCCGCCCACTGCTGGAAGTTTCCATGGTAACATTAGTAGCTTTAGTCTCAGAGAAAGAACATTGTGACCGATAAGACCGAAACAGGAGGAGAAACGGCGTCAGTGTTGGTGTTGCCAAATGTCTCCGTTTGGAACTGTTGAGACTGAAACACAACCTGCAGATTCATAACCAACACGGGTCAGAAGGGTTCCTAATGACTCTGGGTTAGGGGCTCGGACAGACCAGAGCAGGGGGAATGAGGGGGGGGGGGAACGCCAGAGCAGGGGGAATGAGGGGGGCAAACATAGCAGAAGATATTCCTTTTTAAACCAAAGGGTAGAAATGTACCTGCTCCATCCTACCATGCCTGGCCCTATCAGCTTACACGATGAAGCTAAGTGTTCAGCGGCCATCAGGGAAAAGCAGCGCCACTCAGTCTCTTAACGCCCCTGACGGGACACTGAATGACTCATTGATTGCTATGAAAAAGCCCATGGCTAATAGTCAATTGGTACAGTGGAATTTCCATTCCACATTTCGATCTGGGCGTGCAGACTTCAATGTTGGAGAGGAGAGACCACGGTCACCATGACCTTCAGACCCTATCAAACGCCCAGATTTCAGACGCCAAACAGTGCTGCCTCTATGAATGTGAGCCAACCACAGCTGCTAATTAAACCCTGCTGTCTATCAGTTGATGGGGCAGACTCAGTGTGTAATTCAGTGGTGATGAAACTTTACGACATACTTGCCATGAAGAGCCAATATATTCTGACCAGGGAACACAACCTTGAGACAACATGAGACCAGCTTTTCATCACTTTCTACTCGGCGGCTGGATATGGGAACAGACATTAAGGAGCAAGGAAGGGATATTGCTTTTCACGGTTTTTCATTTATTATAAGTGACCGGTGGCAGTGATTGGGGACAAAAGCACCCTGCTCACATTGAGGGACATACTGGAAGACGTCTTGTTAGTTAGACCCCAGCCCCTACCCGCGTCCTCAAGATCTGACCTAACTCTACTCAACTCAAGCTGCCAAATTAGAAACCCTTGACTCAACCAAAGACACCAAATGGACATTCCAAACAATTCCATTGGAATCATAATTTTTTAGAAATTGGAATTGGTTCTCAATGCCCAATCCTAGACAGTAGATATCAGATAACAGATGAAATAAAGTTAGGTTTGGGTGTTACATATGTCACGGCCTTACAGATCCTGCTCTGACATGTTTGCAGTCTGGAGTGGGGGCCTATAAAAGGGCAAAGACCCGGTTTGGGTGTCAGTTTTTGATCCTGACTGACTCATTTTTATTGACTCATTAACCAACTGTATTTGTTCTAATTTTTTGCAAACTGCTTCCTGCACTGTTAGAGTGGAGATTACATTTGACTTTATTGTGCACATGAAGGTGCTTACTCAACACCAGCACACAACGTTTGCAATACAGTGTGTCAATCTGCACCTAACTCTAGCAGGGTAGAAACATGACAGCACAACATGCAACAGTTCCAGAAGTTACACAGAGAGTCCTCCCTACATTGTTGAAATGCATTGCACACTTAACGTGAAAGTTGGTCACTGGTGACAACTGGGGGCCTTCTAAACCCACCTCCCCCACCCCCCCACCTCCGTCTGTACTGTATGTATAGGTCTTTCCATGTATTGTTTACCTAGCTGTAAACCAAGTGCCCTCTGGGGACAAAAATAAAGATGAAATTATTCCAACTGATGACTCATCCTCCGTCTCTATTAGCCAAACACACAAACCAGGGCTGGGCATGCTTTCAATTGTTTTAGAAATACTTGCGGTTATAAGATACCTGGCCTCCGGAACCAAAACCTCACTCTCAGAAATAAAAACATATATCCACAAAACATATTTTTCATTGACCCAAACAAGGCAAAACTTATTAAAATGTCCAAACACAAGCTGCGGTATAAGAGCTCAACTAAATAACAGTGTACAATGGCAACGTTTATGATAGAAATCAGGTCGAGTACGCAAGATTATGAGTCTGGCCAGACATTCTATATAGTCAAACATGCACTGACCCAGTCCTAGTTAAACATCTTAGCAGTTTAAAGATGCCTGTGATGGACCTAGGCTAGCTGTGTGTGTGCTAAAGCTAAGCAAAACAACTTGGGAATAGAGCTGAAAGATGAAATATTAAAATAAACACCAACTATTCTGATAATCAAATCGGTTGGAGTCATTCTCTCATGTAAAAAGTCAAACTTGTGTGTTGTCAGTTTGTTAAATGGGAATTTCTTCTATTTCCTTCTTTCCCCTGGGACAGGATACTGGATATCTGTAGTTGGGGACAAAACAAGACATTTAAGGACGTCACCCTGGGCTTTGACATTTCAGAGACCAAATAACCAATCCATTCATCCAGAAAAATAATCCAGATTATTAAACCTGAGAACGATACTGATATGTCATATCAGCTGATAAGTAACAAATGTCAGATGTGATTAAGGTCATTGACAAACTGTATAGGCCTGCTCCATTTCACTCTTTAATAACCAAATGTAAAGGTTTCTTAACAGATGTTTGGTAAGAGAAAATAGTTTTTTACCTAAATATAAATCAGTAGCGGTGGAACGGGCCCTAGTTGATCCGTACAGACACGGATCAACGCTAGGGATGGAACGATTACCGGTGGAACTTTAAAATGTCCTTATCACTGTGAAAAAAGTTGCTGCTAAAAGACATCAAATACTGCGATAATACAGAAAACCTTGATCATTTTGGTCACTAGAACCGGGAGGTTACATTTTCATACTGTTACATCCATAACTCATGATTCAGAATGCATGTGAACCGCGGATTCATTGCAAAGTTCAACCTCGATATTAGTGTGAAATAAATGTTTAATGTCGTCGTTACTTAAAGTATGGAGGCGTGAACGCAGCTGTGTGTTCATGTGAATGGGGCATGTTAAAAGCAGTTGATAGACGGTCATGAGCATGGGTACTCCGGCTAGAGAGCGCTGTCAAATCAGCAGCAGTTGGTAGTGGTTTACCCGAGAATGGGGGGGCTTTGAGCCGGGTACAGGGCACCGAGACCCACTGGTCATTTTGGCCGACATTGCAGTTATGCGACAGTGACAGTTACGTTTAGGCACCAAGCCAGTAGTTAAGTTTAGAAAAACACTCCTGAGGAACACACATTTCTGGGGTGAAAGTCCTTTTAACAGTTATTTTTATGTGATGATGTGAAAATTTATCCCATCCGTGACTCAAAACCGTGATCTGATACGAGTACCTGGAGTTTGGTGATCCATTGCCCAGCCCTAGTATCTGCCTCTAACTCCAAAATATCAGTTGGGCTCTCTCAAAACTTCTGAAACAAAGATCACATTTAAGTACTACACACTCAAGCAGCTCCATCTACACCGCCCCTCTGTATCATGCTGTTATCAGCTTTCTTATCAAGTATGAGAGTCACTGGCTTGAACTGCATCAAAGAACTGTTTTTCTGATTCAGGAAAGACACTTGGGTCCCCACAGCATAGCGGTCTGACTGCATTTTATGAATGTCTTCTATTCATAGCTAGATGTTTACAGTGCAGAGCTCTCTCTTCCAGAGTGAGTAATTCATCACGGTTGTGATGTATTAGCCAGGCGGCTGCTGCCAACAGCCACTTTGAACTTTATCAAAATGTAACCTTGACGATTGCTAGCGACTTGGGGTCAGATAAACACACTGTAGGTGAAATTACTCTTGATAATCACTTGCTAATAGGACATGATGGAAACTCCGATGCCAAACTCAAAAAAAAAAGTCACAACCTGACAGATGTTGAGATATTTTGCATTGTTGACCAGCTGTAAAAATGTCCCGATGTTCCCTACAATTCTAGGGCTTAGGTGCAGTTGTTAAGCCTGAATGGAATATCAATGTGAGCTTCAAAGCTAACTTAATAACTTTTCTCAGATTTAATGATTGTACTTGGTTGCCAGTGGACTTCTTTAGAAACTTTTGTCTCAAAGCTTTCAGTTGTTGTTTTTTTTTTTTATTAATTATGGGCTCTGGCTTTTCCAAACTTTTTTTAAATTACATTTGGTTTGGCATATTTTCATATATATCAATGTCTTGTGTGAAGACCCCTAACCTCCACTAAAGAAAAACTCTGGTAGTTGTTCGTTTGAGGCCCTTTGGTGGAAGAAGAGCCATAAGGAGCCACTTATGCTATATGGCCCAGGTGTGTCAACACAAGAAAACACTGTTTTTCAAACTTTGTGGCCACAGTCTGGGGAAGACATAACCACATCTATAAAGTAATGGTATGGTCTGCAGAGCCCTGAACTAAAGCCACCCAACACCTTCGAGATTAACCGTGAGCCTGAACAAGAGGATCACCTGACCAATTACAACCAGCTCAAACTGCTGTGTACCTTTAATATGCTTATTGTTCATAAAGTAAACACAATGACAGCAAAGCATAAAAGCATCAGCTGTGCACATGTAACCAAGGGCCGGGGCCAGTCATTTTGATAACCTCTGACTCTGAGCCATAGCTTCTGTCTGGACACTGGAATCTGGAAATGCAACAGAGAAACAGAGCAGCGTGCAGGCAGACTGGGACTCTGTGACCTAGAGGGAAAAGCACAGGATGTTCACACACACACACACACACACACACACACACTTTGTGGGGACCTGTCACTGAAACATTAGCATTCCCTAGCCCCTTACCCTAACCTTAACCATCACAACTAAATGCCTAACTTTAACCCTAACCTAATTCTAACCCTAATACCAAGTCTTAACCCTTAAACTGGACCCCACAAGTACTACTGTAGGCCCATTCCCGTTTTTTTGATCATGGCGCCGTGCAATAACTGTTATTACCAAGACTTATCATCCGTTATAAAGACATTGACTATGAGCGGTAAAGACACCGCGGCGTCATGCCTGTCTCACAACCATGTGAGGAGGCTTACCTTGTCCAGCTCGTCGTGGAGCTCCGACAGGGTGGGTCTGATCAGTTTCTCCCCCAGCGGCGCTGATGTCTGCCGGTAAAAATCGATGTTGGGCACGGCATCGATGGTGTTGTGGCCAAAAGTCCTCAGGTAATAGGTGTTGGTGTGGGTGTCATAGTGATAGTGATGCTGGCCGCCTGTGGACGAATGCAAGCTGGTCTCGCTCATCACCGTGTCCCCGTTCTGCAGGCTCTCAGCCGGCAGCGCCTCCGGAGAGGCCGCGCTCCCCGCTGCGCTCGGATCCGCGAAATTCACCACCCGAAACCGGCCTTTGGCTTCTTCTCCGCCGACACCTGGATCAGCACTCGGAGCCTCTGGAGGAGCGACGGGGCTGGTCTTATCGCTAGATGGGACAGTTGTGGAGGCGTCGGAGCTGGGGGACTTATCTCCATTGGCGCCCGCTGCCTCAGCCACAAGGTCCACCTGGAACCGGCTCTGGCTGGGCGTCGGACCGGGCGGCCTCAGCCCAGCATCCGCAGCTAGAAAATCATGTTCCGGAGCGGCGTTCTCTGTCGGAGCAGATGTTGTGGAGGATGGCGCTGACATGGCACACAAAACCGTGAAAGCAGTGTGGGTAAGAAACACGGTATGGCCCACAAACTGACTGGAGGAAGTGTGGAAGCCCGGGAGCCGCCCCCGTGACAAACGGACAAGTGGCTTCCTAATGCTGGGACAACGCTGCTCTGCCTGCAGCTTCGAGCCGAGCGGACGGCGACACCGGGCACTGTGGTACTGGATAGTAGCTCGTTAGCTGTCTCGGAACATGAGGTACGGTCTACAAACTTTCGGACTCTATACTCTTTTTGTCTTCCTCTTCTTCCGCGGCAGTAAATCCAAACTAGCCCGGTAACTTTCACTCGCTCGAGCGCTAGACGGAAGGCCGTCCACCTCCGGTCTTTGTGTGGTTCAGGTCAGGATGCTGTGGTCGACCTTGCTGCACCTTCTCCTAGACTCCCGGGGCTGCCCTCGCTGCTATTATACACACACTGCAGTTGGCATCACTGAAGGGTGGGCTCGCGAGATGTCATCGATCGCGTCTCTTTTTTTCAGTCGGAGGGAAATGTCGCGAGAAGATATCATATTTGTTTAAACAGCAGGCGTGACGTTCTGCTCTCGTGGAGGGAAGAGATGGGGACTGCGCCAACTCCAACGTGCTGTGTGTCTGGAAGCTTCCTGGCTGTGGGGGCTTAACGTTAATAACATGGAGTTTTTACGGAGAGAATTCAGTCCGTGGCTGGATCAACACTTCCCTTGTAGTAGTGTATTGTGTCACCATGAAGGCCTTTTAGGGCCAGACCGAGTTTGAGGATTGGTTAACCACTATATGCCTGAGGCTAAGCCCCAAATGTCTGAGAGTGCAGTGCGCACATGGTCCTACAGCATTCCATGTAACCTAACCTCAGTAAGCACTTCAGAGACTGCTGTTACCAGTACAATACTGTTAAATGCATTTAGGCTTTTCTTAACTGTTTGCTCTAATGTTTTCTAACTCTCTGCACACACACTAATCCAAAAACACACATACACAAGGCAAAACCACAAATCTGCTGCAAAGTGAAACTGTCTAAAACAATGGTAGACAATCTCAAAATGGTATTTTCTGTTCAAACTACATCAGTCATGGCGTGTTTGCATGTTCCGTGTTCCCCTTAATCCTCTCTCTTTCCATCTGTGTGCATCCATGTCCCAGAAATGCTTGTTCTGAGCTCTGGGGAGTCATTCCCCGGGGTGCTTATGTTCTTTTCCCCCCCAGCATGTTTCCTTGGATCAGGGAGGCTCCAGAATCCTGGTTGCAGCTGTCGCCGTGGTCCTGCGATGCCCTGCTACGTCCTCCTGTTGGCCTAGAAAGACCAGCTCACCTGTGGCCCTTTAGTGCAAAAGCTCTGATTGCTAATTGAACAATTGTGCAACATGTGTATTCACATGCAAGGAGGAAATTTAAATGTAGCATTTGTGTTGCCTGTGAACACAAGAGATTTTATTTAAGAAGATTGTGCCAATTGTAGTCTACAGAATTGTGAGTAGTGTTTCAGAAAAGGTGTGGTTTAAAACTTAAATCTGAGTGTAAAGCAGGAAGTGTGCTCGTATTTCAGGAGAGGAGAGGTTTTCAAAGTCCCTTTATCGGACCATTTTCAGATAAGATTCATAATCACAGAAAATCTACATACATAAAACAAGACAAAAGAAGACAAACCATATTTGAAACTAAATACTATCAATACAAACGTTGTGCTTATTCCAACTCTCCATCCTCCCCCTCAGAGCATAACACTCTCCTCACAGCCCACAAACGACTGAAAACCAGCAAATTGTCCATCATCTGGTAGTAGGAGTCCTCCACCCTCAACCGGGCCTTGGCCAGTCCTTCCAGCACCGGCACCACTACCCACTCCCTGATCCTGTTCCTTCCTTCGGGAGCTGGAGCTGATAGCACATGGACCTATTGATCCCACTGACTTCATATTAATATAATAATACCATGTGAGACATCTTTACCCCACTTTGTCTTCACAAATTGAATCACTGTAATCAGGTCTGGCTGTTTGTGGTAAATTCATTTAGACAACGGATAGCTGTGGCCTAAAATGAATTAAACAATTCTGTGAAAAAGAATGTTAATATAATTTATAGCTTTTGTACAAACATAGCTGAACATATTATTATTATATTTTAGCATACCTCAGTTAGTAAAGCTAGAGGGTGATGACTATAGGCTGAGACTAGAAAAGCTTTTCAGGGCCAAGGACCAACTTTAAACTCACAATTACAGATTCATTCCAAACTCAGAAAGTGAACTAAAGTTGAGAGTATTGATTTTGACAAAATGAAGCATATTCCTATCAGAATAACTGTTAAAGACAGTATCAGTGTCGTCAGGGATCTTAGCAACAGTGTCTGTTGTTCTTAAGGAAGTTTCGCAGCTGGTCGCGCCCAGTGAACACTGGTTGGGTCAACATATTAGTTATGGTGTCATATAACAGAGGATGGGTGTGTTATTAATTATATCCAATATAAATTAAATAAATAAATAAAATGTGTTCATACACACATATACAGTACATCTGACTAGTAATGACAAGTCTTGAAATACAGAATAAAGCACAGGTTTTTCTGAGCTAATGGGAATGGGGTTGTGTCAGATGTACAGTACGTCTTTAGTTAAGTATACCACTGTGTAATAGTATTTTTCTTGATATGCTTATATTGTAAAACCTTGTTCTCAGACTGAAACCTGTGGCTTATATATGCCCAGATGCACGTTGAAATGAAATGTATGAAGAAATATGCATGATTGGTCAAATTCAAGATAAATTAGAGTAAGAAAAGAGTCAGTCGAACATAGTTACAGTAATAAATAATAAAAACTTTAAGTCAAGTGAGATTAGGTTCAAAAGATTGTTTGAAATGGATTAAACAAGTTCTGTTGTAGTGTATGGAGGACCATGTCTTTCATATTTAAAAATAAATACAGAAATAAATAAATGCTCAATAAATAAATAAGCACACAATTAATTGCCCCAAAAATACAATGAAGAAATAAATGTAGGTAGAAATTAAATTATACAGTGAGACATAAATGTATATATCTCTTTTAATTAGCTTCTTTATTTATTCACCTTTGTAATAATTACCTTATTTATTTATTGTCCGTTATAATCTTCAACTTTATTTATTCCTTACTTATTTTTTAAATGTATTTATTTCTGTGTGTGTTTAATTTTTTTGTCTGTTTTATTCTTCCGTTGCATTTTCTACCCTATTTATTTTCACCCCTGGTATTTATTTCTGCCTGTCACTTTTACATTTCTTCCTGTCACTTTTACATTTCTACATGCATTTCTGCCTCATTATGCAAATGAGGGGGCGGGTCTTAAGGGGTTAACTTCTGCCCATTGGTTGGTTAGCATTTTACTCCCTCGGTCAATCTACATGCCACCGGCCACAGACACAACACAGATGGCTAGCTACGGTGAAGTTGTCAGTGAGCTCAGGCATTTAGCAACTGTTTTTGAAAACAATGCTAACGTTATAAGTATTGACTTTATAATTTTTCGTTTAGACGCTCTGACAGAACGTGTGTTTCAGTCAGCGGTGTCGTGCCAATGTACTCGTGTATCCCCTGGCCGCGGGAGCGCATGCACACAGAGCGGAGCTTCTGCTGCCCTTCGAATTGTTTAACTGCTGCACTTTGAATTAAACGGAACAAACAGCGACGTGGAAGACTTCGGCAGGGTTACCATAGTAACAGGGGTCTCAGTTAACTACATAAATACGTGTATTTGTCTGTTACATTAAGGCGACGTGTCAAATGTTTATAGCGTGGTTTAATATCGAGTGATAGGCGTATCCTCCCTGTCCCTGTCTACCATATGAGTTACATAGGAAGTACTCAAATATCAGGCCGTTTTTTCACCTGATATTTGGGTATCCCCTATGTAACTTTTGATAAACAACAGCAAACCTCTCCAAATTGTGTCAGGTTGTTTATTGTGACCTATTAAACACACAAAATAACACCCATGATGACACGACAGACCCTTTGCATGTTAGGGATGGGATACATAGAATATCAGGTGAAAAAGGATATTGATATTGATATTGATGATAGTCCTTCATGCAGTGCCATCACATAGGTTACACACACACACACACACACACACACACACACCACCCCGCCGTGAGGAATACTAATCAACCTGTTCGCCGTTAGAAGCGGCGCACAACTTAGGACTTCTCCATCCTGAGACGTCTCCGTTGGATTTATTCTAAACATCCACCTGCTAAATTTCATCGGGTTTTTGTAGTGCAACCTTCTTTGAACGAACTGCGGCTGTTATCATTCTGTCTCTTCTGATGTGCGACAGGAAGCCAGAGAGAGGAGTGGATTTGGAGACAGACAACCCACTCCCGGGCCGCTTCTAGCAAGGGAAACCCCCCACGCGTTGCGCGCCTGGATCGCCAGTAGAAATACGCGTCGCGGAGTGCGTGTGCATACGCGTCAGGCACTAAATGTGTGTGTTCGTGCACGGCAAAGCCCCGGCTCCGTCCTCAACAGTTGCTACCGGAGCGACGGAGAGGAGAGGTGGAGAGCGAGAGAGATAAGAGACTGAGGACAGACGGACGCGAGCCCCACATGCAAAGGGTCTGTCCTGTCATCATGGGTGTTATTTTGTGTGTTTAATAGGTCACAATAAACAACCTGACACAATTTGGAGAGGTTTGCTGTTGTTTATCAAAAGTTACATAGGGGATACCCAAATATCAGGTGAAAAAACGGCCTGATGTTTGAGTACCTCCTATGTAACTCATATGGTAGACAGGGACAGGGAGGATACGCCTATCACTCGATATTAAACCACGCTATAAACATTTGACACGTCGCCTTAATGTAACAGACAAATACACGTATTTATGTAGTTAACTGAGACCCCTGTTACTATGGTAACCCTGCCGAGTCTTCCACGCCGCTGTTTGTTCCGTTTAATTCAAAGTGCAGCAGTTAAACAATTCGAAGGGCAGCAGAAGCTCCGCTCTGTGTGCATGCGCGCTCCCGCGGCCAGGGGATACACGAGTACATTGGCACGACACCGCTGACTGAAACACACGTTCTGTCAGAGCGTCTAAACGAAAAAATTATAAAGTCAATACTTATAACGTTAGCATTGTTTTCAAAAACAGTTGCTAAATGCCTGAGCTCACTGACAACTTCACCGTAGCTAGCCATCTGTGTTGTGTCTGTGGCCGGTGGCATGTAGATTGACCGAGGGAGTAAAATGCTAACCAACCAATGGGCAGAAGTTAACCCCTTAAGACCCGCCCCTCCTCATTTGCATAATGAGGCAGAAATGCATGTAGAAATGTAAAAGTGACAGGCAGAAATGTAAAAGTGACAGGCAGAAATAAATACCAGGGGTGAAAATAAATAGGGTAGAAAATGCAACGGAAGAATAAAACAGACAAAAAAATTAAACACACACAGAAATAAATACATTTAAAAAATAAGTAAGGAATAAATAAAGTTGAAGATTATAACGGACAATAAATAAATAAGGTAATTATTACAAAGGTGAATAAATAAAGAAGCTAATTAAAAGAGATATATACATTTATGTCTCACTGTATAATTTAATTTCTACCTACATTTATTTCTTCATTGTATTTTTTGGGGCAATTAATTGTGTGCTTATTTATTTATTGAACATTTATTTATTTCTGTATTTATTTTTAAATATGAAAGACCTGGTCCTCCATACACAATTAGTGTGTGACAACAGTATGGGATGTATCCTCCATACTCAATGTAAATAATCACTACTTTTAGTGTGTATCGAGCCAGCATATCTGCACCAGACTCCATGTAAATAATCACTACTTTTAGCGTGTATAGAGCAGCATATCTCCACCAGACTCCATGTAAATAATCACTACTTTTAGCGTGTATAGAGCAGCATATCTCCACCAGACTCCATGTAAATAATCGTACTTTTAGCGTGTATAGAGCAGCATATCTCCACCAGACTCCATGTAAATAATCACTACTTTTAGCGTGTATAGAGCAGCATATCTCCACCAGACTCCATGTAAATAATCACTACTTTTAGCGTGTATAGAGCAGCATATCTCCACCAGACTCCATGTAAATAATCACTACTTTTAGCGTGTATAGAGCAGCATATCTCCACATGTAAATGGGTGAATTTCAACCAGACCAGAGTGACGATTGTTGGAACAGTGGAAAGATGAACCAATACAGCTTTTTATAGTTTTATTTAGTTCCTGTCTAAAGCTTTATCAAAGAGGAAAGTCTTAAGCCTACTCTTAAATGTGGAGACGGTGTCTGCCTCCTGAACCCAAACTGGAACCTGGTTCCACAGGAGAGGAGCATGATAGCTGAACGCTCTGGGCCCTGAACCCAAACTGGAACCTGGTTCCACAGGAGTGGAGCCTGATAGCTGAACGCTCTGGCTCCCATTCTACTTTTTGTCCTCACTGGGGATAAAAATAATTCACCAGGGATATGTGGAACAGAAAGGGGGAAATCCCACACATCATCACAACTGGGCACATTTTCACACATGAAAATTCTTTATAAATGCCGACTTTTGCGAAGAATGTAGCAACTGCTAATTTCACCCTGCTTCATGCAACTTTTTCTTGTGTAACTTGTTTTAGAAATGAGGCCCCTGGTTTTAGTTGTGCAACAGAAAACTCAGATTGGACAGATAGTCTAGCTAGCTGTCTGGATTTACCCTGCAGAGATCTGAGGACCAGGTAACCATAGTCCTCAGATTGGACAGACAGTCTAGCTAGCTGTCTGGATTTACCCTGCAGAGATCTGAGGACCAGGTAATCATAGTCCTCAGATTGGACAGATAGTCTAGCTAGCTGTCTGGATTTACCCTGCAGAGATCTGAGGACCAGGTAACCATAGTCCTCAGATTGGACAGATAGTCTAGCTAGCTGTCTGGATTTACCCTGCAGAGATCTGAGGACCAGGTAATCATAGTCCTCAGATTGGACAGATAGTCTAGCTAGCTGTCTGGATTTACCCTGCAGAGATCTGAGGACTAGGTAACCATAGTCCTCAGATTGGACAGATAGTCTAGCTAGCTGTCTGGATTTACCCTGCAGAGATCTGAGGACCAGGTAACCATAGTAAATCATAAATCAGCCGCAGGTTAGAGCGCCAACACAGAGACAGAGGACGGGGATAGGGCAGCTGGCAGAAATGAGCGACATAAGTTCGGAGTTTCCAATAGCAGCAGAGCAATCCCGGACGTGGTACGTCACGGATATAGAAATAAATAGTAGCCTAGCTGTGTCACTTTTCCCTCTTCTCCTGTTTTTATATAACCTTTTCTGATTTTACTATATTCTATGTTTTATTCTTTTTTAATATATGTACTGTTGTTTTATTCTTGATCCTTGATGTTAAGCACTTTGGATACCTGCTGCTTGATGTAGTGATATATAAATAAATGTTGGTTGATTGATTGACCAGAAGGCAGTGGGATGATGGTAACTCCCATTCTCAACAGACCAATTAACAAACTTTAAATGGTTTGTCGTAATAGGAAAACAAGCTTCTTATTCAGAGTCCATCATACTGCACATTGGATGCCTTGTAGTATAAAATAGGTTAAAAGGACTTTGGTCCAAGTCCAGTGAGTAATTATCTGCAGCAGTGTGGAGGCGCTGAGAGCAGCATGTGTCACAGTGCTAACTGGATTAGCAGTCCTTCTGGCTGATGAGCCCCCAGAGTTTGTGGGGGGTCTGACCTTCCACACCGCTGTGAAATGATACAAAGGCTGTCGCAGTGTGATTATCAGCGCGACCCCCTGCTGCTGCAGCCAGACCGGCCCAGGATGTCATGTAGGATGCCAGCTTTCAGTTTGCAAACAGTACATGCCTATCTCTCTGTTCTCAGTTCACTAGCGAGCAGAACTGTGTTTTCAGACCTTAGATTGTGTATAATTCATATAAATTGTTCAGACGTGGTTCTGTTCAGTAAGTGGGACTTTTAATTTTTTTTAATTTTAATATTTATTGTGATCTGACTGAAGTGATTGAATACCCACACAACAATTTTGCCATTACCAATCTGTTAAAGATCTGTATGATGTAGTCTATAACGACAACATTTCATTTCCGGGATTGTTCTAGTGCCACCAGAAGTTGACCCATATTTTTGTCCGGATGTCTGTCCCTGTCCTCTGTGTTCTAACCTCTTGTGGATTTCTGAGGACTATGGTTACCTGGTCCTCAGATCTCTGCAGGATAAATCCAGACAGCTAGCTAGAATCTGTCCAATCAGAGTTTTCTGTTGGCGACTAAAACTACTTCTGAACGTACACATGTTCCACCAACACAACTTCCTTCCTGAGACTATTTAGCAGAGGCACCGTGGCTCCGTCCGGCGCTTAGCCCCGCCCAAGATGATTGTAATTGGTTTAAAGAAATGCCAATACACCAGAGCATGTTTTTCTCCCATCCCAGAATTCTGTGTGGACTAGCCAGCCCTTCCTCTGCAGCTCTGTGGAGGAAGGGCTGGTAATGCAAGACTGCTATGTATTAATAGCCATTCTAAAGAAATAAGTTTTGAGTTCTTCATTAACACTGATGATCATCATCATCACCACTATCTTCTCACTGCTCACCCAACCTTCACCATTGTTCGAACCTCCAACCCCACATCGCACTAGGTGGGACTGTCCCCCCTAAAAAAAACGCTCCCGTAAGTAGTCTGTTCAAGCAGCGATTATCTGAACTTACAAAACTACTTTTCTGCATAAGAAAGCAGGTTTAGGTGTACTCAGACTTGGGAATTAGTCACCAGTGTATGGGAAACCAGGCTGTGTCGTGTAGCGTAAAGACATAGAGTGTAGAGTGTCGACTTCTACATATACTTACACCTATAAATCAGAAAAATTATAACAAATACAAAACTTGAAACTCACAAATAGTGATGTTACGTTCTGGGCCGAGACTTTGAAGCGTGTCCCAGAAGTTGTCCGTGAAGCACGCATTGAGGCTTGTATCGCTTTAGACAAATGGCGTCATTGATGACATCCGAAGCCTCACTGCCCGTCCGTACCACGTGACGGCTTCAGGAAGTGGTTCCAATCTAGAAAATACACCCTATAGAGCTTTTCAAACATGTGACCACGACCACATAACCACGCCATGACGGACGGCAGAATCATCGGAAACACAACACACAGCGTAGTAGACGAGCGGAAAGTTTTATTAGTTTCAATCAGAAAATTACAATAAATACCGTCTCTGACACCGCGTATCACAGATCACATAGATCATCTGGAATTACACTCTTTGACCAACAGGTTATTGGGAGAAATTAACCCTTTTGAGAACCACTTTGCTTCTTCAATGCTCACTAAGTTTGTTGGGAACTATTTGCAGCGGCAGACCTTTGGTGCTCTGAGAGTATTTGTGGCAGCAGGACGGTGTGTGTGGGATTGAGTCAGAATAAAGTAAAGTGTTTTAATGGTGAAGAAGGAACATGCCAGCCAACAATAATGGAGCTTTTAGGCACAGAGGAAGAAGATATAGCAGGCTGTGATGCACACACACACACACACACACACACACGCAAGGAGAGAGAGAGAGACACACACGTATAATGTCTCAGAAGCATGTACCTGCGTGGAGAACTGTATATATATAATAGGCAGCAGGCAGCAGAAGGGCCCAGACCCAGATGAACGGCTGGTGCAGTTAATACTTTGAATACTTGAAAATCAGGCACGTGTAGCAGATAGCAACTCATCAAGGAACACAAACTGACAAGTGAAACAGGGGAAACCAGACTAGCATGCACAGAACCTGTTTAACTAATGGAGCACAGGTGGGTTGCACAACAAAGACAGGAAGTTAAACATGACACGACACATGACTAGTGTGACTTTACAAAATACAACAGGAAACAGGCTCAACAGCCCAGGACCATGACAGGAACAGCACCTGCAATGGTCTGGGACCCCATTCCAGACCCGTCTAGACCTGTTACTGTAACGCCTGGGATCTGACCACCCGGTCTCACGGCATGTGGTGAAATGGTGATGTTATTTAATCTATTGATTTGTGTACACGGACACATTCATGACATTTTTTTCCGTGTTAGTGAGCACCAATATTAATCTAATGTATTGAATGGGATGTTTCGTGATCACTGCACGACTACGGTAGCGAGTAGTATGAAAAGCTGAACCTTTCAGCGCAGGGAGGTTGGTCGTAGTGATGGGACAACCACCTCTGTGGGGGGGATAACTCAATAACTAATTGCAGAGAACTTAGACACCCGTTTGATGCATTAGGCACGTTACGGCCAGGCTGCTGAAGGAGACCATGTAATAAACATTTAACTCAACTTAACACTAGCAGGATAACATGACATGTATTTGAATGTGATATCATCCATGAATTTTAATCAGGAGAGACTTTGTTGCAGATATGCAAAGATTTATGTTACATGTGCATAATAAGACATGTACAGAGTCTTTGGGGCTTAGACTCCATCGTTAAAGAGATTTTAAAGGGGTAGAGAACCAGACATACCCCCCCATGGATCCTAGACACTGGTGATGGTGGAGAAGGAACCTGGAGACCGAACGTAGGACCTGACTGCCGGAAAGGAACTCAGGTTGCCGTGGGTGACGGTGCCCGGAGGCAGAAGGGGAGGAGGAGGGTTGCCCATTTGCTTGAAAAGACAGCTGGTATTAAAGAGAGAAGACATTTAAAGCAGGATGTCATGCTGTGATTGGATCATGACATTTGTGGCCAATTCTGGTTGGTTTACAGAAAAGTGAACGCCTCTTAACAGCTGAACAGTTTTAGTTTATTTAGAAGTCTTCCTGAAATAATTTGCGCTAAGCTTTATTTCTATGTACACAATCATATAAGATGCACAAGAAACAAGGGCTTATGGGATTGTTGATAACTAAAAACTTGCCGAGAACCTAACTAACCCTCACTTAACGTATGTACCAAGATAACATGACGTGTATTTGTATGTGATGTACTTCCCTGTTATGGGTCGAGACGGGAGGTGAGGACCCAAATGCAGAGAGGAGGAGGAGGCAGGCAGGCAGGCAGGCAGGCAGGCAGGCAGGCAGGCAGGCAGGCAGGCAGGCGTATAGGGGTTTATTAATAAACAGATCAAAACCAAAAAACACTCCAACGGAGGTCCGCAGTCCCAGCATCTGGTCCAAGGAAACACGTTGAAGGGCAGGGAACAGGCAGGCAGACGGATCACAACCAAGTCCAAGATTTGGTTAAAAAACTGAAATTGAAGTTAGGTTTTTTCTTTAGAATCAAGTCCTGTTTATCATTTGAAGCAAAAAAAACAACTTGTAAATGCAACATTCTTGTCTGTCCTGGACTATGGTGATATTTTATACATGCATTCAACCTCCCAGTGTCTACATGCATTGGACATAGTGTTTCATGGAGCCTTGAGATTCATCACAAACTTAAAATCTCTCACTCATCACTGTTTTCTGTATTCTCGGGTCGGGTGGTTTTCCCTCTCCATTTGGCGTTGGATGCACTGGCATCTTTTTATTTATAAGGCAGTATTAGGACTTCTTCCTCCTTATCTGAACACTTCCATCCTCCCGAGGTCTGCAGGGACACATTACCTGCGCTCACAGGATCTGTTTTTATTGACAGTCCCTAAAGCCCGCAATGACTTTTGCAAAAAGGCTTTTAATTTTGCTGCACCATCAGCATGGAATCAGCTTCAGAATGAACTCCAGTTGAAGGAATCGGTCTCATTGTATTCTTTTGAAGGCTTTTTAAAGGATCTTGCAGAAAGGCAGTCTGTATGTCACTGTTTTTAAATTGATTTTTGTTTTTTTAGGATTTAGGATTTTTTATGACATTGTTGTTTTGAATATGAGTGATAGTGTGTTCAGATAAGTAGGAAGAAGTCATACATAAGAATTTACCTGTAAGTGTCTCTGTCTATTTGAAACGTGCTGTTGCCACTTGCCAGGACACTCTTGTAAAAGAGATTTTTATTCTCAAGGAGTTTCTTATCCTGGTTAAATAAAGGTTTGAATGAATGAATGAACAACTGACTGGCAGGACAAAACAATCTGACACTAGACAAAGGGAACACAGAAGTTAAATACAAGAGGTAACGAGGTAACGGGGGAACAGGTGAGACGTCAGGGCGGGGCAGGACAATCAGACAGGAACAAAGCAAAGCTAGACAAGACTAGACAAGACAGGAAACCATACTACCAAAACAAAACAGGAAGCAGAACAAACAGACACTTACCGGGGAACAAGAGACAGGATCAACAACACAAGACCAGGGAGAAAACTAAGAAACAAACACAAGGAGGCAAAAAAAGGGAAAAATAATCCCAACCAAAACCCCAAACCAAGACACTTCTCCAATACAAATGTGTAAATTGCCATGAAGACAATCATCTTTTTATAAAGACAACGGCAGCAAAGAGAAGACATGTGGTTTAATTACAGGAGAGCTTGGAGTGGAAGGTAGATACTAGCTTAACAAACACCTGATTGTTCTGTAAAGTTCTTGTAGAGACAATAAAATCTGCAAGTCGCTCCACTTCTGGGATGCACCCGGTGTGGTATGGTGAGTGGTGGAGGACGCTGGAACTACACTGAATTACACCCAGGATGAGACCCACACCCCTTAGGTCCTTATCATGCATAAAAGTGATATGCTCAAGGAGGCTTATCCCCTCGTCCGGACCATTCCATTTGGGAGACCAAGCACCACAGGCGCCGATTTATGTTGTGCTTTATGTATTTTGATGTGGCAATGTTTCATGTTTTGGTTTGTTTGTTTAAAAGTCCTTCTAGGGACGGGCAATGGCGATATGCAATAGCTATAAATGCTGTGATGCTGTACATTGGACATGGATGTGCATGGATGAATTCAAAGCGCCTCCTGGCTGTTCTAAGAGTGAAATGACTGTCAGGAGGGGCACAGTCAGCCATGTTAAAGCTCCTCGAGGTTCCCACCGCTATTCCAAATGGAGCAAGGTCCTTTCGCCACCATAGGCCGGGGGGAAAGGAAGAGAGAGCATCCTGTTAGCCCAGTGACACATCCAAATGTCACTGAGTGTGTGTACACAATAAGTGGTGTGCACACACAGCCACAGTGGCTTGTGTTGTGTTGGAACAGGGACCAAATGTCAAGCAACACACATCTACTACCACATACTACTGCAGCAAAGGTAGTACAGTACATTCTGATGGAGCCACGGCATTTGTTACTGGACCCATTGCAATCAAATTGCTGGAATAACCTGTAATACCACTGTTACATAATGTTACTGACTGTAACAACTGTCTGTCTAACGACACAGTTTACCTTGTAGCACACGGTGTCAAACCATGATGGCCTGTGTCACACTAAGATTTCACACCAAAGTTCATCAAACGGATCCCACTGATGATCAAAGTGTCAAAAACAAGGCCCAGGAAGTCCAAGAAATATTCTTTCAAGGTCCTACACGCATTAGGCTACTAGGTTTGAACTGTTGGCCAAAATATCTTGAAATAAAGAAAATATCCTTGAAAATAAAGGAGACAATGTATCAGCAGGCTTCCATGTCTCTAGTCTCCCTCATCCTGCTGTGTCCTCTCTCAGGGCTCAAGATGAGAAGTGGGACACAGGTTTTGCCCCCTGGGTTATTTCTGTTGTGACCATGTTTAAATAATAATAATAATAATAATAATAATAATAATAATAATACATACATACATACATACATACTGTACATACATGCATTTTATTTGGCGGACACCTTTCTAGATACACAAGGACATCTTACATATTTAAGAGGGCATAAATACAACCACTATAAGAAAATACAATAGAATACATTTAGCGTCATAGAAATACATTTAACAAAATAGACAACATGCTATTTGACTATTTGACAAATAGAAAAATGCTAAGAAACGTCAGAAACGCAGTCAAAAAAGTGTGTCGGGAGGGTTTCTATGGCGATGCACTAGTATGAAGAGTTAAAGATTAAAAGCTTTCTTAAAACATTTAACATTTTAGATGGAGTGACTGTGTCTGCCTGTCGAATGTGGGAGGGGAGGGAATTCTAGAGTCTTGGTGCAGAGCAGCTGAAGGCCCTGGCCCCCATGGTGGAGAGGCGGAATGTGGGGGTGACACGGAGGCCAGTCGAGGAAGAACGGAGGGAGGAGAAGGGACATAGCCTGGTAGGAGGTCAGAAATGTAGCTGGGTGCGAGATTATGCAGTGCTTTGTAGGTGATGAGGAGGGTCTTAAATTCAATCACAGGGAGCCGGTGTGGAATGATAAGGATAGGTGTGATGTGTTCAGGTGATCTGGTACTACTGAGAATTCTAGCAGACAGAGGGTTCTGAATGAGTCTGTTTGCAAGCTGAGCAGGGATACCAATGAGAAGAGAGTTGCAGTAGTCCAGACGTGACGTGACGAGGACATGAATCAGGGTTTCAGTGCAGGATTGTGACAGTGAGGGTCTGAGCCTGGAGATGCGGAGGTGAAAGAATGAAGTCTGGGTAATTGCTTTAATCTGGGATTCAAATAAAAAGGAACTGTCACCGAGGCTTTTGACTTGAGTTGACAGAAAGCCCGAGATCTCATCTATGGTAAAGTTGAAGTTATGCTGTTTTGAAAGAGTGGATTTGAAGCAGATGAGCTGGACTTCTGACTTATTGCCATTAAGTTTCAGAAAGTTTGTGTTCATCCAGTTTTGAATTTTTTTATTTTATTTAACCTTTATTTAACCAGGAAAGTCCCGTTGAGGTTAAAAACCTCTTTTTCAAGGGAGTCCTGGCCAAGAGGCAGACAAAAACACAATCAATTACAGTGGGTACGGAAAGTATTCAGACCCCTTTAAATTTTTCACTCTTTGTTTCATTGCAGCCTTTTTCCAAAAATCAAAAAAGTTCATTTTATTTCTCAGTAATGTACACTCAGCAACCCATCTTGACAGAAAAAAACAGAAATTTAGAAATTTTTGCATATTTATTAAAAAACAAAAACTGAAATATCACATGGTCATAAGTATTCAGACCCTTTGTTCAGTATTTAGTAGAAGCACCCTTTTGATCTAATACAGCCATGAGTCGTTTTGGGAAAGATGCAACAAGTTTCTCACATCTGGATTTGGGTATCCTCTGCCATTCCTCCTTGCAGATCCTCTCCAGTTCTGTCAGGTTGGATGGTAAACGTTGGTGGACAGTCATTTTCAGGTCTCTCCAGAGATGCTCAATTGGGTTTAAGTCAGGGCTCTGGCTGGGCCATTCAAGAACAGCCACAGAGTTGTTGTGAAGCCACTCCTTCGTTATTTTAGCGGTGTGCTTAGGGTCATTGTCTTGTTGGAAGGTAAACCTTCGGCCCAGTCTGAGGTCCAGAGCACTCTGGAAAAGGTTTTCGTCCAGGATATCCCTGTACTTGGCCGCATTCATCTTTCCCTCGATTGCAACCAGTCGTCCTGTCCCTGCAGCTGAAAAACACCCCCACAGCATGATGCTGCCACCACCATGCTTCACTGTTGAGACTGTATTGGACAGGTGATGAGCAGTGCCTGGTTTTCTCCACACATACCGCTTAGAATTAAGGCCAAAAGTTCTATCTTGGTCTCATCAGACCAGAGGATTTTATTTATCACCATCTTGGAGTCCTTCAGGTGTTTTTTAGCAAACTCCATGCGGGCTTTCATGTGTCTTGCACTGAGGAGAGGCTTCCTTCGGGCCACTCTGCCATAAAGCCCCGACTGGTGGATTGCTGCAGTGATGGTTGACTTACTACAACTTTCTCCCATCTCCCGACTGCATCTCTGGAGCTTAGCCACAGTGACCATTGGGTTCTTCTTTGCCTCTCTCACCAAGGCTCTTCTCCCCCGATATAGCTCAGTTTGGCCGGACGGCCAGCTCTAGGAAGGGTTCTGGTCGTCCCAAACGTCTTCCATTTGAGGATTATGGAGGCCACTGTGCTCTTAGGAACCTTAAGTGCAGCAGAAATTTTTTGTAACCTTGACCAGATCTGTGCCTTGCCACAATTCTGTCTCTGAGCTCTTCAGGCAGTTCCTTTGACCTCATGATTGTCATTTGCTCTGACATGCACTGTGAGCTGTAAGGTCTTATATAGACAGGTGTGTGGCTTTCCTAATCAAGTCCAATCAGTATAATCAAACACAGCTGGACTCCAATGAAGGTGTAGAACCATCTCAAGGATGATCAGAAGAAATAGACAGCACCTGAGTTACATATGAGGGTCACGGCAAAGGGTCTGAATACTTATGACCATGTGATATTTCAGTTTTTGTTTTTTAATAAATATGCAAAAATTTCTAAATTTCTGTTTTTTTCTGTCAAGATGGGTTGCTGAGTGTACATTACTGAGAAATAAAATGAACTTTTTTGATTTTTGGAAAAAGGCTGCAATGAAACAAAGAGTGAAAAATTTAAAGGGGTCTGAATACTTTCCGTACCCACTGTACATTTATAACAGTTATCCAACACAGATAATTAAAAACATTTACAATGTAAACAGGTCATTTCAGGTTCTCTCAATCTGGATTTAAAAGCATTTAAGGAAATAAGTTCAGATAATTTCAAGTCTTTTTGCAAAGAGTTCCATGCAGAAGGAGCGGAATAGACAAAAGCCCTTTTTCCCAGATTTGTACGGGCAAATGGAACAAGGAGCGGCAAATGATCATCTGATCGCAATGAATGGGAACCAACACCTCTCCATGTGATTAAACTACTGATGTAGGATGGCAACAGACCTAGCACGGCCTTATAGATAAAAATATGCCAATGCCCTGATCTCCTGTTTGACAGCGATGGCCATCCCACTCTGGAATACAATTCACAGTGATGGGTTAGATTTTTACAATTTGTAATAAATCTCAGAGACGCATGGTACACAGTGTCAATCTTATGCAGACGTTGTGCTGAGGCGGTCCCATACACATGTCACCATAATCTAAGACAGATAAAAATGTTGCAGTGACTAGCTGCTTTTTTGCTTTAAAAGAAAAACTAAATTTATTTCGAAAGAAAAAGGACAATTTGAGTTTAAGTTTCTTCACAAGGTTGTCTATATGAGACTTAAAAGAGAGGGCATCATCTATCCAAATGCCAAGGTACTTATAAGAATGAACCACCTCTATGACATTTCCAGTCAAAGTGAACACAGAAGGAGGAACTTGAGAAACCTTCTTAGTGTTACTAAACAACATCAATTTAGTCTTTTCCGCATTGAGAACAAGTTTAAGCTGCATTAGCGTGTGTTGAACCACATCAAAAGCCTTCTGCAGAGACTCAACCGCTTTAGCTGGGGACGATCCAAAACAATAAATAATCGTGTCAGCAGCGTAGAAATGCATATTAGCATTCGAGACATTTAGGCCCAGGTCATTTATATACATAATAAACAAGAGAGGACCCAATAAAGAACCTTGTGGCACCCCCTTGTGGACCTTCACTAATGCAGAACATAGACCGTCACATTTTATACACTGAGTCCTGTCAGTCAAATAATTCATGAACCAGGAAACTGCACAAGAAGACAGTCCCAGACAAAGAAGCCTATGCTTTAAAACACCATGGTCCACTGTGTCAAATGCTTTTGACAAGTCAAGAAAAAGTGATGCACAGAACTGCTTTCTATCAAGGGCGACAAGTATGTCATTTATTACTTTTGTAACACTAGTAATGGTGCTGTGCTTTTTCCTGAAGCCGGATTGCAGTTTAGAAAGAAGTTCATTCGAGTATAAAAACTCTTTTATTTGGTCTGAAACTAGGGATTCTAAAAATTTTTGACAAAACACATAAATTAGATATAGGCTGATAGTTAGTTAAAACTGCTGGATCACCTCCTTTAAACAAGGGAATAACAAAAGCTGACTTCCCAAACTGATGGTATTTCGTTGTTTTGAATTGACAAATTAAAAAGAATTGGAAGGAGCTCAGCAACGAAATCAGCCGCCTTTTTCAATAAGGCTCTATTAAATCTGGTCCAGGTGGTTTTCTGTGGTCTAATGCTTTAAGAGCTCCATGTACCTGCTGCACCGTAAAAGAAACAAAGTTAAAAGGTTCTCCAGAAAACACTGGGGAGTATGTGGTTGGGGTGACAGCGACTACTCCTGTCGACTCAGACAGAGAACCAACTGATACAAAATGCTCATTAAAGCAATTTAAGACATCAACTCTGTCGTAGACCGGGAGAGAATTTTTCAAAACAAATTTTGGGAGGGCTTCATTACTTTTATTCACAGTAAGAGACTTGATGATTTTCCAAAATTTCAGAGCCACAGTGTCCTTCCCGAACTCATAGAAGTCCACAATCCTCTTAAAAGTTCAAAATATATTTCCATGTAACTAACTTATACAACTTAAAACTACAATTTAGAAGAAATAAATACTATAAGATACATTTATATGAAATCAATCCAGAGAGAGACACTGAGCAGACCTTAGACTAGCCGCCATCTTGGATTAATCTACCATCACTATGATCCATAGTGAATGTTTTGAAGACAGTTGCTGAGTAAAGTAGGAGGAAGGTGAGAAGGACGGTTTAGTGGAGAGGTAGAGCTGGGTGTCGTCAGCATAAAAGTGGAAGTGTATTTTGTGGTGTCTCATGACAGGGGAAGGAGGTATATGATGAAGAGGAGAGGACCAAGCACTGAGCCCTGGGGGACACCCTGTAGAACAGTCGCACAAGCTGATTTGTAGTGTTGTACAAACCAGGAGAGTGCCCCCCCCGTGATAAAAATGTTGAGATTCAATGAGGAGGGGATGTGAAATGGTGTCAAAGGCATTAAAAAAGATACTCAAGTAAAAATATGTAAACATCATCAGTATAATGTAGTCAAAGCTACAGTGCATAGTTCCTGTCTCCCCCATGAGGAATTCTAAGGAATGACAACAACACTGTTGGTGCGTCCACATGATACAAGCCTTCTGTGATCACGCAACTCCCCTTCACACAGTTACTAGTAGCCAAGGAGGACACGGAGGATTAAAACAACATGATGGACTCCTTAGAAGAGGTCCTTATCTTCACTCGAGGTTCTGCGAGGGAAAGTCGCAGACGCCCCGATCGTCTGAACATATTCCCACTGAGAGATCCAGAGAGAGTGGTGGGGAGCTGAGAGTCTTCATTAGCGTTGGAGCAACTCATCTGGCAATAGCTTGAATGTAACAGACGTTCATTAATATCAAAAAGGTATATACTAAAGTTTCAAAGTATTAAAAGTAAAGAATCCTCCCATGTTAGAAAGAGTAAAGGATCCAAGCAGCTGTTTGTTAAATGTACAGTACATTATTGCTAATTACTTTATAATAAGACATCAGATTATATAAACTACATGTGGTTAGTGTGCAGGAATCTTAATGTTGAAAGGAACTAGGAACTAAAGGAACTAGGAACTAAAGGAACTAGGAACCAAAGAACTAGGAACTAAAGGAACTAGGAACTAAAGGAACTAGGAACTAAAGCTGTCAGATGAATGTAGGAGTAACTAAAGTAACTAGTAACTAAAGCTGTCAGATGAATGTAGAGGAGTAACTAAAGTAACTAGTAACTAAAGCTGTCAGATGAATGTAGTGGAGTAACTAAAGTAACTAGTAACTAAAGTAACTAGTAACTAAAGCTGTCAGATGAATGTAGGAGTAACTAAAGTAACTAGTAACTAAAGCTGTCAAATGAATGGAGAGGAGTAAAAAGTAGAATATTTCTCTCTGAAATGTAGCGGAGTAGAAGTAGAAAGTGGCATGAAAAGAAAAGACTCAAGTTAAGTACAAGTACCTCACACTGGACTGAAGTACAGTACTGGAGTAGATGTACTTAGTTACATTCCAACACTGGTAGACTCGAGCTGTAAGAATACAACACAGATAGCGGAGGGTTGGTATGTCTTGTTTTTGTGGAGAAATGTTCACCTCACATTTCACATTCCTGCAGTCACACACATTACTGTTATGAGGAGGACAGAACGCACGGCTCACCAAAAATAAAAGGATTAATTTAAAGAGAAAAGGGAAATGGGAAGGCAGACGCCAAGGACCGGGACGCAGAGAACGGGAAGCTGGGAGTGAGGATACTCGGTGAAGCGGGGAGTCGAGGAGGAGACACAGGAACTGGGAGTGGAGACGGAGACAGGTGGAAGCGGGGCACCTTGCGAGGGGGACTGAGAGGAGAAGCCAGCTGACCGGAGACGGAAACGGGAGTGGAGGTGACACTGCACGGGGGGAGAAAACAAAAGGAGGTAAGTACATGAAAAAACAGAGAGACAAAATGCTCAATGAAGGTTTGCTTGTAGCGAGTTTCAGCAGCGTGACTGGAGCAACGATCCCACCAGGATGGGTCCAAGAGCTGGGGCAGACATCCTGCTGATGACTGGAGATGGAAGGTGTGAGGGGGGGAGCAGGTGATTATGGATGAGACTCAGGTGTGCGTGGTCAGCTGGCTTCAGCAGGAGGGAGAGGGAGGAAAAAAGAAAACAGCAGGGCCAAACAGGGCAGGCCCACAGAAAACTCAGATAGAAAAATAATAACTAAAACAAATACTCACGGCCAGCCGGACCCCAACCATAACACATTACCAACTTGATAATCTATATTTTGAGTTTTTTGCTTTGTTTTGCATCTCGTTTTAGTCACTTTTGATCTGTTTGTGGTTGTTTTGTGTCTTGTAGTTATTTAGGGTCTCTTTGTGGTCGTTTTTGCGAGAAATTTTAATAAAGCAAATTATTGACCTTTAATGACAAGTCCCTGTCCTACTGCTACTGTCACACAGTCTACGCTCTGAGAAATACATCCGTAAAATAGTTGATTATGTTCTGGCAGCTTAGCCCTTACAAGTGGAAATTATGTGTAGCTTGCCGTAAGTTAAAATACAGAACATTTGAAAATTATACTAATAACAAACAAAAACATCGGAAAAAGTGTCACAAAGTTCGAAAAAGCAGCTGATAATACGTAACAAAATGTAAAAAAGCATGGACTTTAACCTCCCAAACCCTAGCCGACAACATTTGTCAGAACACAGACTATTAATTCAAAACTTAAAAAAAAACTAATATAAAACTGTGGACCACTTCTATGGACAAAAATATACAGTCATACAACTGTTGATACACAGATATTTCTTAGAGTGTCTGTGATGAAATACTGAGCAGGGAACACTTTTCCTCCATCATAATCACATGTTTTAAACTGAAAGTATTGATTTGAGCTCTGCAGTCAGGTGAAGGACATATTTTATCATAAGTTCCCAGCAGAGTGCTATGTTGCATGGTGGTGTGGTGGACTTTATGTATCATCAGTGTTAAGTTAGTTTTGACCATATCTGTGGCCTTTTACTCAACAGGGCACTGTGACTTTCACGCTGACTCCCAACATCTGACACAGCCTCAAGGCACCCCCCCCACCATCCATCCATTGGGCTAGAGTGCTGTCAATCTGACAACTGTGATTTCTATTGTCACAAAATGATGTGTCATATATTTGATGGACTTTCTATGAAGACAAATACATCTAACAATTATTGATAGAGGTTGCATTTATTTACATTTTTGGTATTAACTTTAAGTTTGATAATTATTTAAAGTCCAGGATGTCAGAGTGGATTTGTATTTTTGGGATGAGGTGGAAGCTTCAGCCTCTCGTGTCACCATGACCTCTAAGAACAGGGTAAGACTATTAGCACATAGTTAGCAGTGCTCCCATTCCCAGAAGTTCAGAGAGTTCATTCAGGTCTGTTCTGGGACAAACATTAGCCGTGGTCTTCTGTGGACCCCTGTTTGTGGCAGTTAGGTTAAAGATAGCCTGTGAAAGGTGAAACTAAAGCGTGATTTATTAAATGTATGCCGTGGCTACATACAAAGGCACGGTGAGATACCGACCGCTTGGTAGCCAACTCATTTCCTGGTTCTCCTCCAGAAGGGCATGTGAGCGCCTGCGAGGATACCTGAGTGGCCGGGACTTTACCTTAAGAACTGACCACAAGCCCCTCATAACGCAACTCAAAGCTAGAGCGTTGGATCAGGTTCAGACTCAGGCTAGAGGTCCTAAGGTCCATTAGACTAATATAAGGGTTTGAAGGGTTGGCCAAAATATCTTGAAATGAAAATAAAGGAGACAATGTATCAGCAGCCTTCAATGTCTCTAGTCTCCCTCATCCTGCTGTGTCCTCGCTCTCTGTAAGATGAGCATTTTAGCAGTTATTTCTGCTGTGACCATGTCTAAAGCAGCAGGTCTGCAGATGGACCCCTGCAGTGAGTGTACAGTACTGAGCTTCATGACCTCCCCGGTCAGTCCGCACAAACATATTTCAAACCAGCTTTAACAAAATAGAACAGCTTGGTCATTTCAGAGATGGAAGAAGTAATCACATCCTGCAGTAAAAGTACTAATGCCATCCATCCATCCATCCCTGTCCTCTTATCCGTTGTTGGGTTACGGGGGGGATCAACTCCAGCAGGGGACCCCAAACTTCCCTTTCCTGAGCCACATCAACCAGCTCCGACTGGGGGATCCCGAGGCGTTCCCAGGCCAGGTTGGAGATATAATCTCTCCACCTAGTCCTGGGTCTTCCCCGAGGCCTCCTCCCAGCTGGACGTGCCTGGACCCCAGGAGGCATCCACCCCACTTTCTATGAAGACAAATACGTCTAACAATGATAGAGGTTGCATTTATTTACATTTTTGGTATTAACTTTAAGTTTGATAATTATTTAAAGTCCAGGATGTCAGAGTGGATTTGTATTTTTGGGATGAGGTGGAAGCTTCAGCCTCTCGTGTCACCATGACCTCTAAGAACAGGGTAAGACTATTAGCACATAGAAGCCCTGCAACAACAATGCTAGTCTATGAGACGTGGAATCAAAAAACCATATCTGACACAGTTCAAAGAGATTCATTCAGCATGGCTCTGGGACAAACATTAGCCGTGGTCTTCTATGGACCCCCTGTTTGTGGCAGTTAGGCTAAAGATAGCGACCCTACGTGGATCCGGGACCCTGGTGCCACCACAATCAAGGATATCTGAGAGGTGGAAACGCACAAGTACTCGGGGGATGAAGCTTAGTTAGTGACATGCATTAATATGATGTGAATGTAATACGCACTGATGACTTGTCAGCTCAGACACACACAGCAGCACAACCAGCATTTACCCCTCCAGCAGTGCTCTGATCGGGGGGGAACTTTGAATCACAGTAAACATTATGGATGTCAATATTGATGGTGCCCTTTAAGATGTTAATATGTCAAGAGCGGCTTGTTGTGCTACGTTAGTGATCTGAAGGTTATACGTGTGTGTTGTTGTGTGTGTTGATCTGCCGGCGTGTTGACAGTTTCTTTTCAGTTTTTTTTTTAAAACATTCGGTGTAATTCTCCAGCCACAGATTCTGTAACTATAACACTATTACACTGGCGTATTTAACTGATTGACTTTTTTATCCATTCTCCCTCATGGTATCTCTCCAGTCAAATAGTTTCTGTGTTATTTGTCCAACTGTGTTACAATGGAGAACAACTCAATTACTGATTACATCTCAAATTACACGTAAAAGCTGACAAACAATCTCTTCCCAGGGTCCATTTCACCCTGATCCAGGAACGTAGACTTTGTATCATGGTGCTGCATGGATATCTTTTGGAATTTGGACATTCACATATCTTTGTCAATCACGTTGTGATGATTACAATTTGTCACCTTAGTGATTGGCATGGTTTGGATCAGGTTTAGTTAAAGGGACCTTACTTAGCTGGAATAAAGGATATTTCCCATCACTTTACAGCAGCGGTGTCAAACTCAACGCTACTAAGGAAAATGGAAAATGAGAATCACACCAAGAGCCAGACATGTAGAGTTTACAGTTTACATGCTTCTATTAAATCAAAAAAGTTAAATATTTTTGACTGTAGTATTGCATGTTTCATCTAGTCTTCTTACTTACAGTTTGGTTGACATAAAACCCTAAAAAAGTCAGCAAGAAAGTTCCAAAGCCATCCCAGAATGTTGCATATCAAGCAAAACAATGATTCCATTTAACAATGTAATAATGTCATATATGATCGTAGTCACACCGCACAATGGGTACTTTTACCTCTAATACTTCATCTGTAGCTAACAGTCCTTGGTAAAGGGCCGGTACTTGCTGTTTACTTACATGTTGGCGCCATCTGCTGGTTCAAATCAACATGACAACTGTCATCTAGTGGGAGTTATGGGGTTATACGTTATATACAGTATATGATTAGCATTGTTGGGGTGGTGGGTATATTAGCTTTAGTACTGTACACTAAAATGTCAATTACAATCTATCTAGCACCGCCCCAGTAGGACCTGTACATGTCTGATCTGCTGCTACATTGTGACCCCCCCCCAGAGCTCCCAGCTGGTCTGGGTCCGCTCTGCTTTCTGTCCCCACAGTCAGAACTTAACATGGAGAAGCAGCGGCCACTTTCTACGCTCCATAGATCTGGAACTAACTCTCAGAAAAGTGCAGGTCCGCTGCAGCAAACAGTTCTTTGAAATCAAGGCTGAAAACCTTTCTGTTTTAATTTAATTAAAGTGATTATTAATTTCTTACACTGCACTGTAATTTGTATTCTTGTATTTTATATTCTCTTAATGTTTTATATAAAGCACTTTGAGTGGTCTGGTTGCTGAAATGGGCTGTAGAAATAAAGCTGCCTCGAGAATAAAAACCAATGGATCAGCAACCACAACCTAAAACTCTTATTTGACCATGTTTACTGTTATTTATACTATTTTTATTTATACTATGTGGTTATTCAGCCACACCAGTATGGGGTTATTTCAGAATCCGAATCAGAAGACGTTATTGATCCCCTGAGGGAAATGATTTAGTTGTAGTTGCTCAAGGTCAAATTCAAGGTAAAAAAAAGAAGAAAGAAGAAGTCAATAAGTGTATAATTAAATAAAGTAACATAGCTACTATAATAAATAAATAAAACTTAAAGTGTAGTAAAGTGAGATTAGTGCAGTGCCAACATAAATACAGTAAGTAAGTAAAGTGGGACCATAAGGAGCAGCAGTGAATAAATAACACCTTCACACATGTAGCATGACATTGTCCTTGACCCAGTAACAATGTCATATTTACATTCACGTTGGCTCCTGAATGAAACCAACAGGAAGTGTTCCGCACCAGTATGGAGTATATGTCGCACGCACCTACGGAAGGAAATAGATTTTATAGATTTCCCACAATTTAATTTTTGGCATGTTAGGCTTTTATTTTGATAGGACAGCTGGAGACATGAAAGGGGAGAGAGAAGGGGGAAAGACATGCAGCAAAGGGCCGCAGGTCGGAGTCCAACCTGCCGCTGTGTCGAGGAGTAAACCTTGTGTTAAAATAACACATTAATAACATCAAAATCAGCATGCGTATGTATTGAATAGACCAACATGTATTTCCTCTGACATTATCGCACACTATAGCACTGGTTGGAGACTGAATGGATAATGAAGACATCAGAAAGACTTATCTTTATTAACTTATCCAGTCCCCTCCAACGGTGTTGGAACTGCAAGGCAAATTCCTTGGTTTTTATTGTTCACTAAAGACATTTGGGTTTAGGATCAAAAGATGAATACATGAGTGTGGCTGGGTTGGTTCAGTGGAAAGAGCAGGTGCACTTATACCTCGAGCTCGATGCAGAGGTTCAGGGTTTGAATCCAACCTGTGACAATTTCATGCGTGTCTTCCCTTTCTCTCTCTCACCTAGCTGTCATATCAAAAAAAGACTGAAAAGCCTTAAAAACTGAGATTAGCGTTCAGATTTTCAGCTTGTATTTCCATCTAGATGGGTTAAACAACTCAGGACATGTCACCCTTTGTTTGAACCCACCCATTTGTGTGATAATCAAGTGTGATAAACTATTGGAACATGTGTCTGACAGATGTTTCTTGTTGCCCAGGTGATGCCTTTTAGGTGGAAATTGTTCAACATGAAATATCTCTGCATGACTAGTCTAGGTTTTTACCCTTGGTTTAAACCTATACAGACTGCATTTCTTGTTAAAGAGGAGAAACCAACATGGAGACCAGAGTGCTGTCTATGGGAGAAAAGCAAGCTGTTTTCAAACTGAGAAAAGAAGGGAGATCAACCAAAGCCACTGGACACACATTGGCCATAGCAAGCAACAATTTGGAATGTCCTGAGAAAGAAAGAAACTACTGGTGTGCTGAGAAACAGACGTCGAGCAGGTCGGCCATGGAAAACAACAGTAGCTGACAGAAATAGTGTGAGAGCTGTGAAGAACCCCCCCAAAACATCAGTAAGGGACATCACCAGCGACCTCCACAGTAGTAGTCTACTGTTGGAAGACGACTCCGACAGCAGAAATATTGACGCCACATCACAAGATGCAAACCACTCATCAGCAGTGAGAATCGCAAGGCCAGATTGGAATTTGGAAAGAAGTTCAGAGATGAGCCGCAAAGGTTCTGGAACCCGATCTGATGGACTGATGAGGCCAAGGTGAATCTCTACCAACGTGATGGGAAGAAAAGGAACTGTGGAGAAAGAAAGGAACTGCTTGTGATCCATCTGTGAAGCATGGTGGAGGTAATGTCATGGCTTGGGCATGCATGGCCGCTTCTGGAACAGGCTCATTAATATTTATTGATGATGTCACTAATGAATTCAGAAGTGTACAGAAACATTTTGCCTACCAATTTACAGAGAAATGCATTCAAACTAATGGGGAGGGAGTTTATCATGACCCAAAGCCCACTGCGGACAAAACAAAGGACTTCATCGGGGGGGAAGGCCAAGTCAATCACCTGACCTTAACCCAATAGAGCATGCATTTGCCCCCCCCAAAAAAAAAAACAAACAAACAAACAAGAATTGAAAGAAGCTGCGGTAAAAGCCTGGAGTAGCATCACAAATAAAGAATGGGTCGATGATGTCGATGGGTCGCAGGCTTGAGGCAGTAATTGCAAGCAAGGGTTATGCCACCACATATGAAATGTTATTTGTTCCATTACTTTTACTCACCTAAAAAAGCTTTGGTCTAATACAAAAGATGACATGTCCTTTAACACATCTAGATGTAAATACCAGGAAATAATAGCTCTTGTCTCATATTCATCTTTTGATCCTAAACCCAAATGTCCTTAGTGAACAACAAAAACAAAGGAATTGTCCTTGCAGTTCCAATACTTTTGGAGGAGACTGTATACTTATACTACTAAGTGAAACACTGTATGTGGTTACCAGAGGAAATATCAATATCCCTAGAAATGGAGACTGGATGGATAACTCAGATAAACCCACTTCAAAACATCTGAACTATCCCTTTAAGCATTCATCTGCAATTTTCTGCAGTTGTCCCAGTAATATTTGCTCCAAAAGTATACTGCAGTAGCGTAACAGATTACATGGTTTAGCTTAGTTTTAGTCGAATATTTGAGGACTGCTCTGATTTCATAAATTCAACCTCATGATGACAATAATGAATATGCCCAGAACCTTAAATGTCCAGGTTAAAGGTTTTACGGAAGCATACAGATAGCGTTCCTGCTTCAGCTTTCAGACCGTGGTGCTATTTATTTTGCTGCAGACCGACATTAAGGCTCACTTCAGGGCTAACCTCAGGGGACTGGATTTCTAGGCTAGTACTTAAGGACAATTTTGAGGATTTTTCATTGTCTGCTACCTCACACTTGTACTCCACTACACCTCAGAACAAAATGCTGTAGCCTAATGCACTGCACTACATTTATCTGACAGTTTTTGCTTTATTGCTTCACGCTGGGCTTGTTTCTGCAACAGCTCATTGAGTATTGGATACAATTAAAATGACAGCTGATAGCAGCGTTGGACGTGCCCTGGTGCTTCCTTGCACGTCGGGGTTACTGGCGGACGCCGCTCCTTGCGACCGTGCATTTGCACGGCACTCAGATACCTGCAGATCCTTACTAATGAAAAGGGAACTCGTGACTTCAATGACACCTCACACAAGACTCTATGTCATTCAGTTCATTAGCTATGAAAAGGGGCGTGGCTAAGGCATAGGGGGTGGGCCAAACCATCACCAATGAAGAAGGAACTCTGCTGAGTTCAATGACACCTCACACAAGACTCTACCTTAAACGGTTCAAATGTTATGAAAGGGAGTGTGGCCTGAGTAAGTGGGCATGGATTTCCTGTTGCCAGCTATGACCAAAATCAATTTTGGCCTGTAAATGTCCTCAAGCCTGGACACAATTCAAAATGGCGGACTTCCTGTTGGGTTTAGGGTATGGCTCCAATGGAGTTTTATGCCATGTGTTCCACATATGTCTACCAAGTTTTGTGACCCTATGTTAAACGTACTGCAGGGGCTCAAACTTCTTAACTTTGTAGGGGGCGCTAGCGAGCCATTTTTTGTGCACCTATTCCCAAAACCCTTAAAATACGTACATTTTCACCAGACTTGATGCGAAAAAGTCTGTGAAACTGCGTTCGCTAAAGCCACTGGTCTCCAGGTAAATAAACAGTCATTTTAGCATCGTAAAATACATTTCATTCAAAGTCAACAGACAATAGAACATTGGTGGAAAAAGCAAGCTTATCGTGGTTGATAGCAGCTCTCCATGAACCTTTCATGTTAATGTAGTCAACACACTCCCTTAACCTAAGCACGAAGGTCTGTAGAGACATGTCCAGTAGCAGCAAAAAAGACCAGAAATAAACAGATTCAAATAAATTAAAACGTGGAATGACAACTTTTACGGAATTTAAAAAACGTGATACAGCTAAAGATCTGTTCATGTTCAAATTTTGCACAGTCAACACAATATGTGATTATTTTGTTTCATAATTAATTTAACACATTGGGTGTGTGCCGTGATTGGTCAACGTATTGTGGAAATTTGCTTAGTGAGTAAAAACTATGGCGTCATACGTCGCGAGCGAGATGAAACATACTAAAAACATAAATGATACTATTTCACACTAAAGCACGTCTGCCATACGCGCTCTGACAGGTAAATGAAAGTCAACTTTCAGGTTATGAAAGTAAAGGATTTGTTTTATCATAATGCAGATAATGTTCAGGGCTAATTTAATATAACTTCCATACTGTATCCAAAGGTTTTTTTCAAAATAAACATGATTTGAGAGGTATTTTAAAGTTTACTTTTCAAAAAGCAGACAAAGAAATTAAAAGATGTATTTCTATTGTTGGGGTAAAATTATTTTAACAGGTTACAGATGTGGGTTTTTTTTTTTATTCCCTTTTCCTACGAGGTGGGTAGATTTAATCGATGTGAACGTGGAATAGCCATATGAGCCATTGCTTCAGCCTATTATATACGCACATATACACCGATTGTTGAATACTCGGGTTTTATCGTGACACAAATCTGACGCCATAAAAAACTGTGAAAAGAATATCTATAGATAAACTTGTTGATCTTGTTGGAAAAATAAGAGACGTGTTCAGCAGTTTTACAGGTGACAGCAAAGTAGCAAAAACATATCTGTGAACCATTTATTTTGTTTGTAAGTTACAAACCACATGTATGACTCTTCCTTTTCATACACTATTTCATCAATTAATCCTTTAGTACGGATGTCAATAAGGCACTTTAATTTTATGGGAAATACTAATGGATAATTTACCCCCCTAATCTTTGAAGAAAGACATAAAAAAAATACTGTACATAGAACAGTTCATTCATTTATTATGTACAGTGAGGAAAATAAGTATTTGAACACCCTGCTATTTTGCAAGTTCTCCCACTAAGAAATCATGGAGGGGTCTGAAATTGTCATCGTAGGTGCATGTCCACTGTGAGAGACATAATCTAACAATATCCAGAAATCACAATGTATGATTTTTTAACTATTTATTTGTATGATACAGCTGCAAATAAGTATTTGAACACCTGTCTATCAGCTAGAATTCTGACCCTCAAAGACCTGTTAGTCTGCCTTCAAAATGTCCACCTCCACTCCATTTATTATCCTAAATTAGATGCACCTGTTTGAGGTCGTTAGCTGCATAAAGACACCTGTCCACCCCATACAATCAGTAAGAATCCAACTACTAACATGGCCAAGACCAAAGAGCTGTCCAAAGACACTAGAGACAACATTGTAGACCTCCACAAGGCTGGAAAGGGCTACGGGGAAATTGCCAAGCAGCTTGGTGAAAAAGGTCCACTGTTGGAGCAATCGTTAGAAAATGGAAGAAGCTAAACATGACTGTCAATCTCCCTCGGACTGGGGCTCCATGCAAGATCTCACCTCGTGGGGTCTCAATGATCCAAAGAAAGGTGAGAAATCAGCCCAGAACTACACGGGAGGAGCTGGTCCATGACCTGAAAAGAGCTGGGACCACCGTTTCCAAGGTTACTGTTGGTAATACACTAAGACGTCATGGTTTGAAATCATGCATGGCACGGAAGGTTCCCCTGCTTAAACCAGCACATGTCAAGGCCCGTCTTAAGTTTGCCAATGACCATTTGGATGATCCAGAGGAGTCATGGGAGAAAGTCATGTGGTCAGATGAGACCAAAATAGAACTTTTTGGTCATAATTCCACTAACCGTGTTTAGAGGAAGAAGAATGATGAGGACCATCCCAAGAACACCATCCCTACTGTGAAGCATGGGGGGGTAGCATCATGCTTTGGGGGTGTTTTTCTGCACATGGGACAGGGAGACTGCACTGTATTAAGGAGAGGAGGACCGGGGCCATGTATTGGGAGATTTTGGGGAACAACCTCCTTCCCTCAGTTAGAGCATTGAAGATGGGTCGAGGCTGGGTCTTCCAACATGACAATGACCCGAAGCACACAGCCAGGATAACCAAGGAGTGGCTCTGGAAGAAGCAGATCAAGGTTCTGGGGGGGCCTAGCCAGTCTCCAGACCTAAACCCAATAGAGAATCTTTGGAGGGAGCTCAAACTCCGTGTTTCTCAGCGACAGCCCAGAAACCTGACTGATCTAGAGAAGATCTGTGTGGAGGAGTGGGCCAAAATCCCTTCTGCAGTGTGTCAAACCTGGTGAAGAACTACAGGAAACGTTTGACCTCTGGAATTGCAAACAAAGGCTACTGTACCAAATATTAACATTGATTTTCTCAGGTGTTCAAATACTTATTTGCAGCTGTATCATACAAATAAATAGTTAAAAAATCATACATTGTGATTTCTGGATATTTTTTTTAGATTATGTCTCTCACAGTGGACATGCACCTACGATGACAATTTCAGACCCCTCCATGATTTCTAAATGGGAGAACTTGCAAAATAGCAGGGTGTTCAAATACTTATTTTCCTCACTGTATCTATTAATTTAGCCCAAATCCGTGTGATGACATCACAATCTGCACAATTGATATATATATTAAGAGCTTTTTGATAAGGTGTTTCTTAGCATGTGTGTGCGGTGAAATAAGGCTGGCTTCATAGTGATACGTTCAGGTTCACATTACTAATCTGATGTTTTGTTTAACATAGAAATCTCAGAGACATTACTGTTCACAGTATTTGAACAACTCATCATGGCTTCTCTTCACGCACCGGTCGATGGCTTTTCATTCAGACTTTAGTAAATCATTGAACGTGACTGTAGGCCTGTTGGTTTCCTCTGAATATAACGCGCCACAGCCTGCAGAGCTCAGTTCTATCCATCTGCGTGCGACTGATTCCAGCTGAGTCATCCCTTCCTTACTTGGGGAGTTCTATAGCTTGCGTTCTCCGGCGACAATGCTCTGGTAGATACTGTCTGTTAGAGGAATGTAGCTCTCCTGCGAGTAGTCCAACACATAGAGAAGATCAGAGATGGTGGCGGGGTTGAAGCCGCTCTGAACCAGATGGAACTTCTGCTGCTTGAAGGTGCTCGTCATTTCCATCTCCTCCTAAAAGGAGAGCACACCAGGATTCAGTCTGAAATAAATACACTTTGAACATGAACTGTCAAATGTTTTGTTAAACATTCCAGTTGGGACCTACAGTGATCTATAGTAGCTACTTTAGCTGATTTCTCATTACTCATAGCTGGGCGTGCCATTAGAGCATGCTGGCTCTAAGTTTGTGCACACATTAGCTGCGTTAGAACTGTTCCCTATCACAGAAATAGTTCCCTATATAGTGTGTTTGCCATTTTGTAGTGGTCTTCCAATTCTTCACAGTAAACGTTCTGTTGTTGCTGCTGACAGACTCAGATTATTACTCTGTGCAACAACAGTGTGACAACATTATGGGATAGATCCCTACAGAGATAGACCTTTTAGTTAAAGAGTAAGATCCTTTTAGTTTAACACCAAACAGCCCCAAAATCACCATCACCAAACCCACCAGACTCCATGTAAATAATCACTGCTTTTAGCGTGTATGGAGCCAGCATATCTCCACCAGACTCCATGTAAATAATCACTACTTTTAGCATGTATAGAGCAGCATATCTCCACCAGACTCCATGTAAATAATCACTACTTTTAGCATGTATAGAGCAGCATATCTCCACCAGACTCTATGTAAATAATCACTACTTTTAGCGTGTATAGAGCAGCATATCTCCACCAGACTCCATGTAAATAATCACTACTTTTAGCATGTATAGAGCAGCATATCTCCACCAGACTCCATGTAAATAATCACTACTTTTAGCATGTATAAGCAGCATATCTCCACCAGACTCCATGTAAATAATCACTACTTTTAGCGTGTATAGAGCAGCATATCTCCACCAGACTGCATGTAAATAATCACTACTTTTAGCGTGTATAGACTAGCGTATCTCCACCAGACTCCATGTAAATAATCACTACTTTTAGCGTGTATAGAGCAGCATATCTCCACCAGACTCCATGTAAATAATCACTACTTTTAGCATGTATAGAGCAGCATATCTCCACCAGACTCCATGTAAATAATCACTACTTTTAGCGTGTATAGAGCAGCATATCTCCACCAGACTCCATGTAAATAATCACTACTTTTAGCGTGTATAGAGCAGCATATCTCCACCAGACTCCATGTAAATAATCACTACTTTTAGCGTGTATAGAGCAGCATATCTCCACCAGACTCCATGTAAATAATCACTACTTTTAGCGTGTATAGAGCAGCATATCTCCACCAGACTCCATGTAAATAATCACTACTTTTAGCGTGTATAGAGCAGCATATCTCCACCAGACTCCATGTAAATAATCACTACTTTTAGCGTGTATAGAGCAGCATATCTCCACATGTAAATGGGTGAATTAAGGGTTTATTTCACTAAAGACCAGAGAGGTTAGACAGACCAAGAGCTTTCTGTCGACTGTGATAGAAGTGTGTTTTACTGTGACAAAAGTAATTTAGTAAGTTTATTTCCTCCCGGGATGTATCTGTGGAGTAGCCAGACCTATCTCCACATCGCTCTGGCAGATAGAACCTAACCTTTATTCTGGACTATGCCTCTGAAAAATTTACATTCTGCACTCAATCCATTCAGCCACCTTTTTCTGATGCTAAACAGCTATTATGTATATATTTGTTTCTGTTTCTGGTTTTTATTTATTGGTTGTTCCTATTAATGTTGAATATTTTAGTTTTTTATGTATGCAACATTCACTAAGGCAAATTCCATGTAAGTGTAACTCAATGTGGTGCGGTTACACATTCCACCAGCTGATGTCAGTGGTGTCACCCTAAGCCTGTTCTGTTCCTGATGGATGGAAACTACACTATAGTCCTCTAGTGAAGAACATTCATCAATAAACTCAAGATGCAGAAACAGCGAGTCAGCATTAGGGCTGGGTATCGTTTAAAGGTTTTCTATACCGGTACCGATACCAAGACGGTGACTTTGATACCAGGTCCTAAACAATACTTTTTTCAATACCAATTTTATAAAACTAAAATAAATGACAACATTTGACCTGACTGTCCCTGGTCTGTTATGGTTCGGTATTTTGTTAAAGATTTTGTCCTTGTGACTGTGTTATTTTTTGGTCTTGTATGTTTTAGTCCTTGGTTGCTCTGTTGTCTTGTCTAGTTGTGGTGTCTTCTGAGTGTCTGGTATGTTCTGTTTCCTGTTTTATTTTGATACTTTTGTTTTCTGTGCGGCCTTTAGTTTTACTTCCTGTGATTTCCCTCTCCTGTGATTACCTGATGTCTTCCACCTGTCTCCCAGCCCTTGTGTCAGCTGCCTCTTACCCTCTGGATTTAGTCTTGGTGTTCCCTTTTCCGTGGTCAGATCATCGTAGTGTTACTGCGTACTGTTTTGTTAGTCTTCCTGGGTCATGTTAGTTTCCCTGTGTTTTCTGTTTTTACTTGTACTTTATTTTTGGGTCCTGTTTTTTCCTGCTTGTTTCCAGGACTCTTTTTGTTTTTGTGCATTTCTGGTTTCATTAAATCATCAAAACTACAGTACCTTCAGTTTCCGCCTCTGCATTTCAGAACATAACAGAATGATCTGACAACTTGGACCCAGCAGAGAGATTGGTTTTTTTCGGTGGGTTCACTGTTTTGTTTTTCCTTTGAGAGCCCTAGCCGTCCTGTGTGGCTGCCAGAGGGATTCTGCCTTCGCCGTCCTGCTCGACCACCAGAGGCGTACCGCCTTCGCCGTCCTGCTCGACCACCAGAGGCGTACCGCCTTCGCCGTCCTGCTCGACCACCAGAGGCGTACCGCCTTTGCCGTCCTGCTCGACCTCTCAAGTGGCCATTGCCCTTGTTCCCTAGTGCCCGCCGTTCCACGGCCCCATGGACTCTTTTGTTTTTTCTTTTCCTCCTCCTGAGCCCTGCCCCCTCCTTGGACTGGTTTTTGGACTTGTTTTTGTTTTGACTGTGGGGTTTGGCCCGTTTTTTTCCTGCTTGTTTCCAGGACTCTTTTTGTTTTTCTGCATTTCTGGATTCATCAAAACTACCTTCAGTTTCTGCCTCTAACTTTGGGTCCACCATTCAACAACCTTCATAACATGGTTCCCCTGTTCCTTACCTGAGACTCTATGCCTGACTGTCCCTGGTCTCCCTGTTCCTTACCTGAGACTCTATGCCTGACTGTCCCTGGTCTCCCTGTTCCTTACCCGAGACTCTACGCCTGACTGTCCCTGGTCTCCCTGTTCCTTACTTGCGACTCTACGCCTGACTGTCCCTGGTCTCCCTGTTCCTAACCAGAGACTCTACGCCTGACTGTCCCTCCATGGTCTCCCTGTTCCTAACCCAAGACTCTACACCTGACTGTCCCTGGTCTCCCTGTTCCTAACCCGAGACTCTACGCCTGACTGTCCCTCCATGGTCTGGAGGGACTGCAAGCCTGTGTACGAATCTAATTCCATCATCAAGTTTGCGGACGACACTACGGTGATTGGTCTCATCAGCAACAACGATGAGACTGCCTATAGGGAGGAGATCCAGCACCTGGCCACATGGTGCACTGAAAATAACCAGCTCCTCAACACCACCAAAACCAAGGAGCTCATTGTGGACTTCAGAAAAGAGTCAGGAGGCACGCACGACACCATCCACATCAATGGAATGGCTGTTGAGCGTGTCTCCAGTTTCAAGTTTCTGGGGATCCACATCTCAGCGGACATGTCCTGGTCAACCAACACCTCCTGCCTGGTCAAGAAGGCTCACCAGCACCTTTTCTTCCTGAGGACACTGAGGAAGAATCAGCTTTCCCCGACTATCCTGGTGAACTTCTATCGCTGTGCTATAGAAAGCATCCTGACCAACTGTGCAACAGTGTGGTATGGGAGCTGTTCTGTTGCAGAGCGCAAGGCCCTGCAGCGGGTGGTGAAAACCGCCCAGCGCATCACCGGGACTCCACTACCCGCCATCACCGGGACTCCACTACCCGCCATCGAGCACATCCAGAGGAAACGCTGTCTGCATCGAGCTCGCAGCATCCTGAAGGACTCCTCTCACCCAGCCCACAGACTGTTTTTTTCTCATGCCTTCAGGTGCCTCCGGACCAGGACCAGCAGACTAAAGAACAGTTTTTTCCCTAGAGCTGTCTCTTTATTGAACTCTAACCCTCATTAATCCCACTCCCCTCATATACTGATAGACTCTCCTCTCCCTCCTCACACCTGCCTCCATTTTGTTATCTGCAATACTATAATGTTCACCTGCACTGCTGACTGTTACTATAGTAACAACTGTTTATATCTGCATCTTTTTTGCACTACTTACAGTGCCTTGCGAAAGTATTTGGCCCCCTTGAACTTTTCAACCTTTTGACACATTTCAGGCTTCAAACATAAAGATATACAATTTTTATTTTTTGTGAAGAATCACCAACAAGTGGGACACAATTGTGAAGTGGAACGAAATCTATTGGATATTTTAAACTTTTTTAGCAAATAAAAAACTGAAAAGTGGTGCGTGCTAAATGATTGGGCCCCCTTGCGTTAATACTTTGTAGAGCCACCTTTTGCTGCGATTACAGCTGCAAGTCGCTTGGGGTATGTCTCTATCAGTTTTGCACATCGAGAGACTGACATTCTTGCCCATTCTTCCTTGCAAAACAGCTCGAGCTCAGTGAGGTTGGATGGAGAGCGTTTGTGAACAGCAGTTTTCAGCTCTTTCCACAGATTCTCGATTGGGATTCAGGTCTGGACTTTGACTTGGCCATTCTAACACCTGGATACGTTTATTTGTGAACCATTCCTTTGTGGATTTTGCTATATGTTTGGGATCATTGTCTTGTTGGAAGATAAATCTCCGTCCCAGTTTCAGGTCTTTTGCAGACTCCAACAGGTTTTCATCCAGAATGGTCCTGTATTTGGCTGCATCCAGCTTCCCCTCAATTTTAACCATCTTCCCTGTCCCTGCTGAAGAAAAGCAGGCCCAAACCATGATGCTGCCACCACCATGTTTGACAGTGGGGATGGTGTGTTGAGGGTGATGAGCTGTGTTGCTTTTACGCCAAACATATCATTTTGCATTGTGGCCAAAAAGTTCGATTTTGGTTTCATCTGACCAGAGCACCTTCTTCCACATGTTTGGTGTGTCTCCCAGGTGGCTTGTGGCAAACTTTAGACAAGACTTTTTATGGATATCTTTGAGAAATGGCTTTCTTCTTGCCACTCTTCCATAAAGGCCAGATTTGTGCAGTGTACGACTGATTGTTGTCCTATGGACAGACTCTCCCACCTCAGCTGTAGTTCTCTGCAGTTCATCCAGAGTGATCATGGGCCTCTTGGCTGCATCTCTGATCAGTCTTCTCCTTGTCTGAGCTGAAAGTTTAGAGGGACGGCCAGGTCTTGGTAGATTTGCAGTGGTCTGATACTCCTTCCATTTCAAAATGATCGCTTGCACAGTGCTCCTTGGGATGTTTAAAGCTTGGGAAATCTTTTTGGTATCCAAATCCGGGCTTTAAACTTCTCCACAACAGTATTACGGATCTGTCTGGTGTGTTCCTTGGTCTTCATGATGCTCTCTGCGCTTTCAACAGAACCCTGAGACTATCACAGAGCAGGTGCATTTATACAGAGACTTGATCACACACACAGGTGGATTCTATTTATCACCATCAGTCATTTAGGACAACATTGGATCATTCAGAGATCCTCGCTGAACTTCTGGAGTGAGTTTGCTGCACTGAAAGTAAAGGGGCCCAATCATTTTGCACTCACCACTTTTCAGTTTTTTATTTGCTAAAAAAGTTTAAAATATCCAATAGATTTCGTTCCACTTCACAATTGTGTCCCACTTGTTGTTGATTCTTCACAAAAAAATAAAAATTTTATATCTTTATGTTTGAAGCCTGAAATGTGTCAAAAGGTTGAAAAGTTCAAGGGGGCCGAATACTTTCGCAAGGCACTGTACCTTTTTGCAATACTTACATTTCAATTTGCACTGCTGACTGTTTATTTCCAGTACCAATTGTTTACATACACCTGCAATACCGCACCTTAACTGTAATGTGCAATTACTTTCCACTGCACTTTAATTCGGATAGCTTCTGCCCAAACTTTATTTGTACTACCTTAAATCCTTGTTATACTGCTCATTTAGCCTAAATTATTATATCTATCTGTAAAAATTCTGTCTATAATAGCCGCCTGTATATATATTCATAGTACATATTCACCTGTAAATCTCAGCTCATATTATTTTCATTGTACATATCTGTAAAATCTCTACTTATAGTAATACCAAAACTGTATATTATATTCAGTACATATCCAGCTGTAAATCTTGCTCACAATACTTGTTATCTATATTTTATATTCATAGGACAAATCTGTAAAATTCTGTTTATAATAGTACATGAGTAAATGTACTTATTCAGTACATATCCATATCCTGCACTTACTGCTATTGCACTTCTGGTTAGACCCAAACTGCATTTCGTTGCCTTGTACTTGTACCTGTGTAATGACAATAAAGTTGAATCTAATCTAATCTAATCTAATGGTCTCCCTGTTCCTAACCCAAGACTCTACACCTGACTGTTCCTGCTCCCCCTGTTCCTCAGTTCTTTCTGTTGCCTGTGGCATAGTAACGTTAGTATTTCCATAAGCACACATTCTTATACTCGTAGTAAACTCTTAGTGCCTGTGTCTCTACATTACAAAACGCCTTCAACAAAGTTCAGAATATGTTTTTACAACTGGATCTTACTTTAAATGCAAATAAGAGCAAGTTGATGTTATTCTCAAAAGCAATCTCTAATTGGCACTCTTCAAGGGGCAAAAATCGAAAGAGTTACATCTTTTAAATATCTAGGTATTTTAATTGATGACAGTCTTAGTTTTAAAGGACATGTTGAACAATTGGTTAAGAAACTGAGACTGAAAATTGGCTTTTACTTTAGAAATAGGCTATGTTTCTCTTTCAATGCAAAAAGGAAACTTGTAGCTGCAACATTTACACCCATTCTGGATTATGGTGACCTCATTTATATGAATGCTCCAACCCAAGTATTGAAACTACTGGACTCTGTTTATCATGCCGCATTGAGGTTTACCACAAATTGTAAGCCTCGCACAAACCACTGTGAACTTTACACACGTGTGGGCTGGCCAGCATTGGAGAATCGTAGACTCAATCATTGGTATATGTTCATTTATAAGGGTATTCTGCGTCTGCTCCCCTCATATCTGTGTGAATATATTCAACCAAAAGCGGCTAGACTGTATTCTTTACGCTCACAAGACTTACTGCTACTGTCTGCACCAAGTGTCCGCACAGAAGTTGGTAAGATGGCATTTCACTATTCTGCCCCCATAAAATGGCCAGTTTAAACTCTTGCTCAAAGGTTTGGAAATGAAATCTATGGTTTGCAAATGTTTTAAATAGTCTTATGAAATTTGTCTGTAATGTTCGTAATTGTTGTGATCTGTGTCGCTGTCTTGGCCAGGACTCCCTTGAAAAAGAGATTAGTAATCTCAATGGGATTTTCCTGGTTAAATAAAGGTTAAATAAAAACAATAAATAAATATATAGATGTCACCAAATTGTCTTCATATGAGGACTTGTTGTACTTACTTGGAATTTTGGTGTACTTATAAATGATCTTATGTCCATTTTTCTTTTTTCTGTCATTTTATCTTGGTATCAACAACACAAATCTTTAACGTCAGATGTCTAAATAGGAGTTAGGTTCACCACAAGGTCATCTTATAATTATAAAATGTTCTGGCGTCCTCTACATAATTAGGTTTTGTCTGGGACAGAGGATATATATATTTAACTGCAGCAAACGTACTGATCTGCCACAAACACAACCTGAAGATATTTAATATTAATCCTAATATCAGTTCACATACATAACATTAGTAGTAAGTGCATTTCTATCCAACAAGCTAGGTAATGTTACATTAAACTAACAAAGCAAGCATTTATTATTCAGCATAATTTCTACCTGAGAAAAGAACTTCATCCAATAAAATGTCAATAAAATAGGCTTAAACCACCTACTTACTACATTCCACAACTCTACCAGTATGTTATGTTATCATTCGGAGCGGCCGGACCTGTATGTAAAGCAGGCAGTGGACCAAACCACTGTAAGGCAAGGGAGGGGGGGACAAAAAATGTTTTTTGGGGGTTTGGATAGTTTCACTACTTACACAGATATTTAAATATAAATCATTATATTTACAATACCCTGCATGTTTCTAATGATATTTCTAGAGGTGGACAAGGGGGGGTCCTGACCCCCCGACCCCCCTGGGATTTACACCTATGGATCAGTGCCTAACAAGTATTGAGTTGAGTCGCCAGCCCCAGTCAGCATGTGTCTACTCCGTTACCTGAAGCCTTATGAAGAGTGGCCGAGCGTACGCTGGGATTTCCCTCACTACATGCTCAAACAGCTTCTTCCCATCGAACGTGTGTCCCGGTCGTACAATCATGGCCGCCATGCCCGCTCTGCCCTCGTGCCCTGTGGACACAACATGTTTTAGACACATCATTCTCCAGCTCAGGGTTATTCATTAGCAGGAATGGTAACAGCACAACAGCAGCAAACGATTGCAATAATAATGTTATTATATGTGGTGCAGTATTAGGGGATAATTATTCTGAAAACACCTATACTGGAAGCTTCCAAAGGGTTGTTGGCTGATGGAGATGAGCAGTATACAAACCTTGTATTTCTACTCCATATACATTGACTTCTTGGATAAAATCCACCAGCCCGAGAGTCTCTGTTACCTCCGTCGTTGCTACATTTTCACCCTTCCACCTGAAGTCAGGGAAACAAGATGATGATTAACAGTGCAAGTGCTGTCCTAAATATAAAACTGAAAATTAAATTTAAAAAAACAGTGTTGCAGCCAGAAACACAGGGCGGCTGCTGGAGCGTGGTTCCACTTGTAAGGACAGTGTGTACTGCTGCATGGCAGAATGCATAGTTGGGACATACTACCTAACCCTACATTGCGCCGTAAAGTCTCTTGCTCATATCTTCGCTGAGACCTGGTAAATGGCCACATCCTGCCAGAGTTTCTGTTCTAAATGTGTTGTCTTGAGGCTGATGATGTCATCAGGCTGAACAGCACCATAGAGATGGACTCCTTAACCCTTGTGTTGTCTTTGGGCAAACTCTGATCAGTTTTTAATGTTTTTAATATCAGAAATATGGCTTTCTTTATTTCTTTCCCTAGGGAGTTGGTCCAGGCACGGATTGTCCAGTTGGGAGGAGGCCTCGGGGAAGACCCAGGACTAGGTGGAGGAATGTCCAGCTGGGAGGAGGCCTCGGGAAGACCCAGGACTAGGTGGAGGGACGTCCAGCTGGGAGGAGGCCTTGGGAAGACCCAGGACTAGGTGGAGAGATTATATCTCCAACCTGGCCTGGGAACGCCCCGGGATATCCCAGTCGGAGCTGGTTGATGTGGCTCAGGAAAGGGAAGTTTGGGGTCCCCTACTGGAGCTGCTGCCCCTGCGACCCGATACCGGATAAGCGGATCAAGATGGGTTTCTTTCAGGCAAAATTGCCCAACTATAACATGGATGTACATTGTGTGGAACCCAAACAACATTAAAAAAAAAAAATTAATATTTCGATAAATCTCGAGGTGTTTATTCAATTTGCATATAAAAGCATATAAAAATGTTGAAATGGTTTTAAAACCGTATCCTGACTAAACTTTGACAGTCAGTGATGCACTCAACATCCTTTGATCTTAACTATTAGTCAAAATCATTCAAAATTTAAGCTTTTTTAACTCGAAAATTTGATATGTCATATAAATTAGGTTTATTGACAATAAATGTAAAAAAAAGCATTATGATAAGTGACAAAAACGTTTAAAAAACCATCGAGAAAAAGGGACTAAAACGTCCCCCCCCCCCCCCCGGAAAGACAACAAGCTCATGGTCAAGGTTAGAGGTGGCGGTGTACCTGAAGGTGTCTCCCACCCGGTCCCTGAAACAGATGAAGCCCTCCAGATCTTCAGCCATGAGGTCGCCCGTGTTGAAGTAGGCATCTCCCTTCACAAACACGTTCCTCATCAGCTTCTTCTCTGTCAGCTGCTTGCTCCCAGCGTAGCCAAAGAAGGGGCTGGTGGCGCTCACCTTGGACAGCAAAAGCCCCGTCGTCTCGCCTGAGAAGAGGCATCTCAAATCAATACCCCACCACTGTCAGGTGAAGTCAGCTTTCAAAGAATAACAAGGAAGACAATCCTTTTGTGGAAAGGTTCTTTGACTCTTACCCATTTCCACTCGCTGACAGAAACCATTCGGATCTGTGACTGGTTCATCCTTCACCATGTCATACTTTATCAGATCATACTTGAACAGGAGCTACACCAAAAACAAGAGAAACAATCATTGCACTGGGCAGTGGCATTACAACCTAATCTAACTAACAGAACAATCACCCACTAATCACCTCAGGTTGCCAGATATTTTCCCCAGCACACATTCAGGATGCTGCAGAGCGGCACGTTGCAAGAAGCTGCAAATTCCAACTGGTCTTGAATCTTTGGTTTGATCTGGACTTTACGCCTCTGCGAAGATTTCTTTCTCTTTCAATCCAAGCATGGAATATTTAAATATGCCCTAATTAAATCACCTAAGTCAAGCAACCAGTGTGTGTCACATGGGACATTTACTACTTTGATTTCATCCCCTCTTCACTTCTTGCAGTACTCACCCTGTAGAAGAAGTTTGAGCGGCCTACAGTTCCGATCTTGCCAACGTGGTTCATGAAACACAGGTTTCCCTCGGTGGAGCCGTACACCTCGCACATCTGAATCTTCCCAAAGCGACTGTGGAACTCCCGCCATACGTCCTGCCGCAGACCGTTCCCGACTCCCATCCGCACCTTGTGAACCCTATCCTCGTCTGTCTGATGCGGGGAGAAGGATGGGATGATTTCTCAACAAACAAATAATAATTCCAGGTTACTACACATTGTGATTAAGTCAGTGAAACATCACCGCAAAATATAACCTGCTATGAGCTGGAAATGAAACCAGCTGCTTATAAATAATCCAATGTTATCAACATACAGTGAGGAAAATAAGTATTTCAACACTCTGCTATTTTGCAAGTTCTCCCACTAAGAAACCATGGAGGGGTCTGAAATTGTCATCGTAGGTGCATGTCCACTGTGAGAGACATAATCTAAAAAAAAAAATCCAGAAATCACAATGTATGATTTTTTAACTATTTATTTGTATGATACAGCTGCAAATAAGTATTTGAACACCTGTCTATCAGCTAGAATTCTGACCCTCAAAGACCTGTTAGTCTGCCTTCAAAATGTCCACCTCCACTCCATTTATTATCCTAAATTAGATGCACCTGTTTGAGGTCGTTAGCTGCATAAAGACACCTGTCCACCGCATACAATCAGTAAGAATCCAACTACTAACATGGCCAAGACCAAAGAGCTGTCCAAAGACACTAGAGACTAAATTGTCCACCTCCACAAGGCTGGAAAGGGCTACGGGGGAAATTGCCAAGCAGCTTGGTGAAAAAAGGTCCACTGTTGGAGCAATCATTAGAAAATGGAAGAAGCTAAACATGACTGTCAATCTCCCTCGGACTGGGGCTCCATGCAAGATCACACCTCGTGGAGTCTCAATGATCCTAAGAAAGGTGAGAAATCAGCCCAGAACTACACGGGAGGAGCTGGTCCATGACCTGAAAAGAGCTGGGACCACCGTTTCCAAGGTTACTGTTGGTAATACACTAAGACGTCATGGTTTGAAATCATGCATGGCACGGAAGGTTCCCCTGCTTAAACCAGCACATGTCAAGGCCCGTCTTAAGTTTGCCAATGACCATTTGGATGATCCAGAGGAGTCATGGGAGAAAGTCATGTGGTCAGATGAGACCAAAATAGCACTTTTTGGTCATAATTCCACTAACCGTGTTTGGAGGAAGAAGAATGATGAGTCCCATCCCAAGAACACCATCCCTACTGTGAAGCATGGGGGGGGTAGCATCATGCTTTGGGGGTGTTTTTCTGCACATGGGACAGGGAGACTGCACTGTATTAAGGAGAGGAGGACCGGGGCCATGTATTGCGAGATTCTGGGGAACAACCTCCTTCCCTCAGTTAGAGCATTGAAGATGAGTCGAGGCTGGGTCTTCCAACATGACAATGACCCGAAGCACACAGCCAGGAGAACCAAGGAGGGGCTCTGGAAGAAGCAGATCAAGGTTCTGGGGGGGCCTAGCCAGTCTCCAGACCTAAACCCAATAGAGAATCTTTGGAGGTAGCTCAAACTCCGTGTTTCTCAGCGACAGCCCAGAAACCTGACTGATCTAGAGAAGATCTGTGTGGAGGAGTGGGCCAAAATCCCTTCTGCAGTGTGTCAAACCTGGTGAAGAACTACAGGAAACGTTTGACCTCTGGAACTGCAAACAAAGGCTACTGTACCAAATATTAACATTGATTTTCTCAGGTGTTCAAATACTTATTTGCAGCTGTATCATACAAATACATAGTTATAAAATCATACATTGTGATTTCTGGATTCTTTTTCTTTAGATTATGTCTCTCACAGTGGACATGCACCTACGATGACAATTTTAGACCCCTCCATGATTTCTAAGTGGGAGAACTTGCAAAATAGCAGCGTGGTCATATCATTATTTTCCTCACTGTATCTTTCAGAGCAAAGAGAATGTTTTTTATGCAAATGAGGCTTTGCCAATTTATAGATTTCCACTTGACGTTCATGTTGAATTAGGACGTTCTTCATGACGGCGCTCTAAGAATGATTTCTGGGTCACATGCCGGAGGATCGAGGAGCCGAGAAGGCACAAAGTACTGACAGGATTCCTCACTTGCTTTAATTAAGATTTTGATTTCATTAAAGGTCCCATAATTCCCCGGCTGCAATGACGGTGCAAAAACACCGTCATTGCGTAAAGATTGAGTGAAAATGACCCAGAAAAACACTGACCAATCAGAGCAGACTGGGCTTTTCAGGAGGGGGGCCTTAAAGAGACAGGCGCTAAAATGAAGCGTTTCAGACAGAAGGGAAATATGTATACAGGCATTATTAGAAACATATTGTTCTTTTTTTTTTTACATTAAAGCATGATAACATGTAGTAGTAAAATCGAATGGAAATGAACATAATATGGTAAATTTAAATCTAAAAAACTACTGTGACTCCTACAATGACTACATTGGCATGTAAAGTCTAAATAAGTATACTATGAACAGTTCATTCTTGGTCTCTGCACTCTGATCCAGCAAAGCTACAGAAGATGCTTGGTGTATTTGTGTCCTCTTTGAAGAGTTCTGTGGTATTTGCATATTGTGCATAATGAACGCGCATACAGGCAGAAATTGGTCCTCACGCTTGTGTGCACACATTGACCTTGTGAAAAAGGGCTTATCAGCTTATCTGCTGTTTGTGTCCACATCCTTAATTTGCAAATCAGTGTTGGGGACAGTTATGGCCAGCCTTCCACCCACACAGTCAAATAACAGAGGGACAGGGGACAAAGAGGACTTTGAGTCCAGCCTCAAGACGGGATGTCCTGGGCCCTCACACTGTGTGTGCGTGCACGTCAAAGTGTCCACCATGGGAGTACACAAACATGAAAACAAAGACCCTGCTTGTCTTTCTGCCACATTAGTGCACAACTTTACTCCAGTGATTCACAAGCAGCAGTGACTGTAAAGAAGCCTCTCTCCAGAGAAAACCAATCTGCCTACAGTGAACTCTAACTCAGTTACTCTGTCATTCATTTAGTGGCATGGCACACTATATGTATTATCTGCTTAGTAGCCTGGTGTGTGGATAACAAATGGCATGTGAATAACAGGACAGCAAGTCATGTTGAGAAACTAACAGCAAGCAATGGAATAGAATGAAAGTGGAGAGAGGAAAACGTTAAGGTATTTTGGAGATCAATGGTTTGGGTGTCATAACTAACTTTACTTTAAATTCACATTCAACAATCACACAGAAAGCAATCATCGCAAAAACTAACCAGACATGTTGCCAGAATGTGGGCACACTAGCGTGACTATATCTATTTTTATAAATAAACATACTTTATTTAGTTATATATACTATGTATGTATGTTGAAAATGTTATTCTACACTTGTATTTCCATTTACATTATTTTCATTTCTTTAAGTATATTTTTTCAGTAGTTCTGGCATTTTTATTTTTGCTATCTTATTTTAATATTATCTTATTTATTATTTTTAGTATATTGATTGTATTTTCTGTATGTGTGAGTGAGTATGTGTGTATGTGCTTGTAAGTTGCTTGTAACAGAGTAATTTCCCAATTTTGGGATTTATAAAGTCCATCTATCTATCTATCAATCAATCTATTTATCCATCCATCTATCCATCCATCATCTATATATCTACAGTATCTTATCAAAAGACATCTCCTCACTATCTGCTAGCTGCCTGTCCCCTGAACACACTATAAAAACATCTCCTCACTACCTGCTAGCTGCCTGTCCCCAGAGCACACTGTAAAAAACATCTCACTACCTGCTAGCTGCCTGTCCCCTGAACACACTGTAAAACAACATCTCACTATGTGATAGCTGCCTGTCCCCTGAACACACTGTAAAAAACATCTCACTATCTGCTAGCTGACTGTCCCCTGAACACACTGTAAAAAACATCTCACTACCTGCTAGCTGCCTGTCCCCTGAACACACTGTAAAAAAACATCTCACTATCTGCTAGCTGCCTGTCCCCTGAACACACTGTAAAAAGCATCTCACTATCTGCTAGCTGCCTGTCCCCTGAACACACTGTAAAAACATATCCTTACAATCTGCTAGCTGCCTGTCCCCTGAACACACTGTAAAAAACATCTCCTCACTATCTGCTAGCTGCCTGCCTAACGTCACCCAACATGGCTTAGAGTACCCTCAAGGTTAAAACATCACAAAAACACCAGAAGAGGCCGAAACGCACTTTTCCAGCATGGAGATCTGTGTATAACAGCTTCTGTTAAGAAACTAATGTAATCCTGTTGAAATGACAGAAACAAGGTTAAAACATCACAAAAACACCAGAAGAGGCCAAAACGCACGTTTCCAGCATGGAGATCTGAAAATAGCAATTTTCAACCAAAATTAAGCAGTAAGGTCTTTCACACCCAAGTTGGAAATCACTGCAACCAGTTCTATTTGTTATAGTGTACCGAGCACTTGGTCCATACTCTGAATTCTTATCTGAATTTGCAGAGTTTTTGTAAAATTTAGTGCTAAAAACGGACAAAGTTCTTATTGTAGGGGATTTTAATATTCACGTGGACGATGAGAATGATAGCCTTAGTACTGCGTTTATCTCTCTATTAGATTCTATTGGCTTCTCTCAAAGTGTTCATAAACCGACTCACCGTTTTGGCCACACCCTCGATCTTGTTCTGGTCTATGGTGTTGAAATTGAACATTTAATAGTGTTTCCACAGAATCCCTTTCTATCAGACCACTGTTTGATAACTTTTGAGTTTATACTGCTGAACTACACGCCATTAGGCAAAAACTTCTTTACAAGATGTCTATCTGATAGTGCTGTAGCTAAATTTAAGGATGTGATTCCATCAGCTTTTAATTCATTACCAAGTCACAAAGTAACGGAGGACTCCTATGCTAATTTCAGTCCATCCCAAATCAATCATTTTGTTGATAGTGCAGCAGGCTCGCTGCGAATGACACTCGACGAAGATTCTTGAGAAAGCAGTCGCCAAACAGCTGTCACTTTCTGCATAGCAACAGCTTATTTGAGGATTTTCAGTCAGGATTTAGAGTTAATCATAGCACAGAGACAGCACTTGTGAAAATTACTAATGACCTCTTAATTGCATCAGATAAAGGACTTATCTCTGTACTGGTGTTATTGGATCTTAGTGCTGCATTTGATACCATTGACCATCATATCTTATTACAGAGATTGGAACATTTAATTGGCATTAAAGGGACTGCTCTGAGCTGGTTTAAGTCTTATTTATCAGATCGATCTCAGTTTGTTCATGTTAACGATGAATCCTCTGTGCACGCCAAAGTTAGTCATGGAGTCCCACAAGGATCTGTGCTCGGTCCAATCCTGTTCACTTTATATATGCTTCCTTTAGGCAATATTATCAGGAAGCACTCCATGATGACTCCACAGATGATACTCAATTATATCTATCGATCAAACCGGATGAAACTAATCAGTTAGCTAAACTTCAAATGTGCCTTCAGGATATTAAAACCTGGATGAGCTGTAATTTTCTAATGTTAAACACAGATAAAACTGAAGTTATTGCTCTGGGACCAAAGCACCTCTGTGATGCATTATCCAAAGAGATAGTTACTCAGGATGGCATCACCCTGGCCTCCAGCACCACTGTGAGGAATATTGGAGCTATCCTTGTCCTTTAATTCCCACAAAAAGCAAATTTCAAGGATCACCTTTTTTCACCTACGTAATATTGCAAAAATCAGGAATATCCTGTCTAAAAATGATGCAGAAAAACTAGTCCATGCATTTGTTACTTCTAGGCTGGAGTACTGCAATTCTTTATTATCAGGCTGCTCGAAAAAGTCCATAAAGACTCTTCAGCTGATCCAGAATGCGGCAGCACGTGTTCTGACAGGAACCAAGAAAAGAGATCACATCTCTCCTGTTTTAGCTTCTCTGCATTGGCTTCCTGTAAAATCCAGAATAGAATTTAAAATCCTTCTTCTCACCTACAAAGCTCTTCATGGTCAGGCACCATCTTATCTTAAAGAGCTATATAGTACCTTACAACCCTACAAGAGCACTACGCTCCCAGAATGCAGGATTACTTGTGGTTCCTAGAGTCTCTAAAAGTAGAACGGGAGCCAGAGCGTTCAGCTATCAGGCTCCTCTCCTGTGGAACCAGGTTCCAGTTTGGGTTCAGGAGGCAGACACCGTCCCCACATTTAAGAGTAGGCATAAGACTTTCCTCTTTGATAAAGCTTATAGTTAGGGCATATAATTGAACATTGTTAGGGAGTGAGGAGTTGCAGCGTCCGCCTAACCTGGCCCACCTGCTCCTCGTCATAGTTGTCCGATTTTTCTATCATATAATCAATAATGTAATAAAACTAGAGGGAGGAATGGCATACAGCCCGATCCGGTTGGGAGAGTTCTAGCCTGACCAGCCTCCTCTCTTTACCCTGTCTCTCTTAGTTATGCTTTGAGAAAGATTATAGTTAGGGCATAGAATTGAATATTGTTATGGAGTGAGGAGTTGCAGCGTCCGCCTAACCCGGCCCACCTGCTTCTCGTCATAGTTGTCAGACCTATCTATCATATAATTAATAATATATTAAAACTAGAGGGAGGCAGGGCATACAGCCCAATCCGGTTGGGGAGAGTTCTAGCCTGACCAGGCTCCTTTCTTTACTAGTCTCTCCTAGTTATGCTGTAATAGTTTTAGACAGCGGGGGACTTCCTTCGACACAATGAGCTCCTCTCGCATCCATGTCCCAGAAATGCTTGTTACTAACCTAGCTCTGGGGAGTCATTCCCCGGGAGTCCTTATGTTCTTTTTCACCCAGCATGTTTCCTTGGATCAGGGAGGCTCCAAAATCATGGTTGCAGCTGTCGCCATGGTCCCGCTACACGTTCTGCGATGCCATGTTCTTCCTGCTACGCTCTGCTGTGCCCTGCCATGTCCTGCTGTGTCTTGTAATGCCGCACAGTGCCCTGCTATGCCATGAACTACTACAAAGTACTATTTTTTGGGACTGTTATTGCCACTCTTCATTTCAACCCCAACCGGTCGTCAGACACAGCCTACCAAGAGCCTGGGTCTGTCCCAGGTCTGCCTAAACGTTTTTCCTTGCCACTGTCGCACTGTTGCTTGCTCTGGAGGAAACTACTAGAACTGTTGGGTCCCTGTAAATTATGGAGTGTGGTCTAGACCTACTCTATCTGTAAAGTGTCTCAAGATAACACTTGTTATGAATTGATACTATAAATAAAATTGAATTGAATTGAAATTACCTCGGGCTGGTTGCAGAGGTACCTGCACAGTTCACCAATATACTGGAAAACAGTGACGTCATGTTTCCTACAGTCCTTCCAAAACTGGGAGGCCGAGAACTTCTTCTTCAAGACGCAGGTGGCACCTGTCATACAACAGAACACGTCATTACATTCACTATTAAAGGATACAATTCACATTTTCAACACTAGGTATATCTACTCCATAAATGTAAATATGAACCTTAAATCAGATTTATAGATGGGCACTGTATTATAGATACTGTATATTTGAAATGTTTGGTTGACCAGGGCTGGGTATCGTCCAAAGATTTTAAATACCAATTTTATTTTTTCAATCCATTTAAACAAATACAAATTACAACAGTATGGTACACATCTTTTTCTAAAGTCAATCACAGACATTACTAAATCTTGGTAGAAGCCTGCTGCATGCTGATTGGCTCACTGACGCTGATGAGATTTACTCTTTGAGGCATTGAAATTTGGTGTTGGATGAAGGAATATTTCAATACTTGATACAATGGAGGCAATCAGGTCGGACCCTAACGGTATCAACGTCTGTACCCAGACACTATGTTTAACGAGTGTTACTGTTATTGTGTTACTGAGCAGCTCCATGGACTGTTCAAATCTCGTGATCTTTGGAGAAGATCTTTGCACTCACACTGCTGACTTAACGTATGCATGCTGCAGGTCAGTCACTAATTTGACTACACAATATTTCCCATTAACAGTTGGAACAGTACCAATGTAGTGGCAGCCTGGTGTCCTACCAGGAATAAGCCACTGTTGATACAATTTTAATGTATTTTTAAGATGATTTTTAATCTACAGTTACAATGGGCGGCCCGGTTGGAAACTTAGACAAAGTCCTCTCCTGTATCTCCTGATCTGGCTGTGAGGCCGACACATGGCGACGGTGCGGGACACACTTGGTGTATCAGGACCTTACGCCATGACTTCTTATTTCCTGTTGCGTTTACACTTGGCTTCACTTTTTTCAACTCACCTCTTTCGTCAGCTTCATATCTGAAATGTTTCCATATCAGTGACGTAGTTTTTGTTTTCTTTCATCTCGTCACACCAAAAAACATGAAATTTCTAATAAACAAGCACAACATGCGCCTTCCCCTCACACCGCAACAAAATGTGATATCTTTCACGGCTGCTCGGCTCACACGTAATCCTGCTGCCAGACAATAGCGGCTCTGTTAGTTCCTTTGTTCGGTTATTACAAACATAACATGATAATCATGTTGCCATATTGGTTATTACCAGTGTTAGAAAGGCTATGGGAAAATGTAGTGAGCTATAAGTTAGCAATTCAAAAATAGACAAACTAGCAATATGGTCACTGCTGTTGTCTGTCGTTAGTGGTCCCCTAATACTGTATCTGAAGTCTCTTTATATAGACCTTAGTGGTCCCTAATACTGTATCTGAAGTCTCTTTTATATAGACCTTAGTGGTCCCCTAATACTGTATCTGAAGTCTCTTTTATATAGACCTTAGTGGTCCCTAATACTGTATCTGAAGTCTCTTTTATATAGACCTTAGTGGTCCCCTAATACTGTATCTGAAGTCTCTTTTATATATACCTTAGTGGTCCCTAATACTGTATCTGAAGTCTCTTTTATATAGACCTTAGTGGTCCCTAATACTGTATCTGAAGTCTCTTTATATAGACCTTAGTGGTCCCCTAATACTGTATCTGAAGTCTTTTATATAGACCTTAGTGGTCCCTAATACTGTATCTGAAGTCTCTTTTATATAGACCTTAGTGGTCCCTAATACTGTATCTGAAGTCTCTTTTATATAGACCTTAGTGGTCCCTAATACTGTATCTGAAGTCTCTTTTATATAGACCTTAGTGGTCCCTAATACTGTATCTGAAGTCTCTTTTATATAGACCTTAGTGGTCCCTAATACTGTATCTGAAGTCTCTTTTATATAGACCTTAGTGGTCCCCTAATACTGTATCTGAAGTCTCTTTTATATAGACCTTAGTGGTCCCCTAATACTGTATCTGAAGTCTCTTTTATATAGACCTTAGTGGTCCCTAATACTGTATCAGAAGTCTCTTTTATATAGACCTTAGTGGTCCCTAACACTGTATCAGAAGTCTCTTTTATATAGACCTTAGTGGTCCCTAACACTGTATCTGAAGTCTCTTTTATATAGACCTTAGTGGTCCCCTAATACTGTATCTGAAGTCTCTTTTATATAGACCTTAGTGGTCCCTAACACTGTATCTGAAGTCTCTTTATATAGACCTTAGTGGTCCCTAATACTGTATCTGAAGTCTCTTTTATATAGACCATAGTGGTCCCTAATACTGTATCTGAAGTCTCTTTTATATAGACCTTAGTGGTCCCCTAATACTGTATCTGAAGTCTCTTTTACATAGACCTTAGTGGTCCCCAATACTGTATCTGAAGTCTCTTTTATATAGACCTTAGTGGTCCCCTTATACTGTATCTGAGGTCTCTTTTATATAGACCTTAGTGGTCCCCAATACTGTATCTGAAGTCTCTTTTATATAGACCGTAGTGGTCCCCTAATACTGTATCTGAAGTCTCTTTTATATAGACCTTGGTCTATATAAAAGAAGCATTTCTCTTCTTGTTTTATTATTCAAATCTGTGGCATCATTACATAAGAAATGAATTGGTCCAAATAAAGGCAGTTTAAAACATGGCAACCAAAAAAGTTAGTGTTGATGACATTTGCGCACTCCCAGGGCCAGGAGTGTCAGACCTGCAGCTCTGGACTCCACTTTAATTTAGGCCAGCTATTGTCTTTCAAATCTACAGCAGCTAGAATTTCCCTTGCCTGTAGGTGGCCACATGTCTACATGTGCAGGTCTTTCTTTCCAACGTTGGTGAAGGTTGACAACAACAGAACAGCTAGCCCCACGTGTCTAAAACTATCAGGACACCGGCCTCTCCAAGGTTTGTTAGCACAAGCTGTCAGGACGTTGATCTCTAGCAGTAAGGGGCGTTGAACTGTCAGTTTTGGTAGCGGTTGGAACAAATACAGAAGTCAAGGGCCTCATCAGTAGGACAGCTGATTAAACCGTTTCCCCAACCCATTAGATTACTGCAACACTACATTTGAGCTCATTCTAAATCAGCTGCTGATAAGCAGTTTCTACCATGCTGTCATGTAGTTTAACCCAGACGTGAGGCTCATGCAGTGGGCCAATCTATGTAGAGGGGGACATCACAACAATGACCTAAAATTATTATATTCTCCATTATAGTCTCCAGTGTCCACTTCCTGCTCTAAAGCCTCTAATTAAGCCACGGGTCCTCAAAGGGAACACATTGTTTGGCAGTTATACTGGGGTCAGTGGACACTGTGTGCTCAATGGACACTGCACTCAGTGGACTCTGTGTGCTCAGTGGACACTGATAGCAGTGGACACTGTGTGCTCAATGGACACTGCACTCAGTGGACTCTGTGTGCTCAGTGGACACTGATAGCAGCGGACACTGTGCGCTCAGTGGACACTGTGTGCTCAGTGGACACTGATAGCAGTGGACACTGTGTGCTCAATGGACACTGCACTCAGTGGACTCTGTGTGCTCAGTGGACACTGATAGCAGCGGACACTGTGCGCTCAGTGGACACTGTGTGCTCAGTGGACACTGATAGCAGTGGACACTGTGTGCTCAATGGACACTGCACTCAGTGGACTCTGTGTGCTCAGTGGACACTGATAGCAGCGGACACTGTGCGCTCAGTGGACACTGTGTGCTCAGTGGACACTGATAGCAGTGGACACTGTGTGCTCAGAGGACACTGTGTGCTCAGAGGACACTGTGCGCTCAGAGGACACTGTGCGCTCAGTGGACACTGCGCTCAGTGGACACTGCGCTCAGAGGACACTGTGTGCTCAGTGGACACTGTGCTCAGAGGACATTGTGTGCTCAGTGGACACTGCGCTCAGAGGACACTGTGTGCTGTATTTGTTCTAACGTGGACGTCAATCATCCGAGGGCTGTATGCATGTGGCTGGGCTACATTCATGTGATGAGGACACATGCCGTCATATCATTATATCACTTACAAGTTTAAAAAAGTTTATTTGAAATTCAAAAGATAATTAAGATGTATTTCTGTTCTAATACTTCCTTCAGAAGTAACAGCTGTTAGCGCTTTCACCCTTTTCTATTTCAAGCATCCCAAATGAGCTCCGACCCTTTGAAAATATTCTCCAACTAAGACCATCAAAATGTTGTTAGATCATTTATTTTGTAATTTTACATTCGACCAGGAGGAAAGAATTAGAAGACCTATCTTGCTCTAGACTGTTCTATTGTCACTGTTTGTATCTCTCGATGACATGAAGCCTACATGCAGTCACTCACTCAATGTGTTTCTGTCAAGGTGGTGGTTTTTCCTATTTAGTGTCATTATTTCAACCGGTTAGTGTGCTTCGTGGTTGTGTGTTGCCCGTGTTCTTTCCGTCTTCTGTTTTGTTTCCTAGTTCCGTCCATGCTTCAGCTTCCTGTCTTACTGAGTAGTGTCTGGCTGCGGTCATGAAGTCAAAAAAGTTAAAATTACTTCCGATTTCCTTTATTAACCACTTTTCATTAACCCCCGGACGTCATGATGTCAAGGTAAGGTGTGGAGGAGAATTTAAAAGAAATTATGAAAAGTGAATGGCGGTGTGAGGAGGATCTGACTGTCCTTCCACACGGCTGTAACTGTCCTTCCACACGGCCAAAACTGTCCTTCCACACGGCCAAAACTGTCCTTCCACACGGCCAAAACTGTCCTTCCACACGGCCAAAACTGTCCTTCCACACGGCCAAAACTGTCCTTCCACACGGCCAAAACTGTCCTTCCACACGGACGTAACTGTCCTTCCACACGGCCAAAACTGTCCTTCCACACGGCCAAAACTGTCCTTCCACACGGACGTAACTGTCCTTCCACACGGCCAAAACTGTCCTTCCACACGGCCAAAACTGTCCTTCCACACGGCCAAAACTGTCCTTCCACACGGACGTAACTGTCCTTCCACACGGCCAAAACTGTCCTTCCACACGGCCAAAACTGTCCTTCCACACGGCCAAAACTGTCCTTCCACACGGGCGTAACTGTCCTTCCACACGGCCAAAACTGTCCTTCCACACGGACGTAACTGTCCTTCCACACGGCCAAAACTGTCCTTCCACACGGACGTAACTGTCCTTCCACACGGCCAAAACTGTCCTTCCACACGGACGTAACTGTCCTTCCACACGGCCAAAACTGTCCTTCCACACGGACGTAACTGTCCTTCCACACGGCCGTAATCAGAACTGTTACATCTCATTTTCTCTTTTTATAAATGTGGCGTACGCACAAACCGGGGCTAAAACTGTGCGTACGCTACTTCCCACACAAAGATTGTGGTTTATAAAAAACAAACTTGACGGGAGAACGTGCACTCCTCCACGTAAACTCTGACTGTATGCACATTTTGGAGACAATGGGAATCAGAGGTGGTGAACTGAAGTCAGAAGGCAGAAAGTAAACGTGGGAAAAATGATAATTTCATAATATTTTCAAGTATTGATGTCTCACACATTTTTTCACTCGTACCCACAATACCATATCATCACGATACTTATGACACAATACTTTATTATTGCAATTTTGAACATATTGTGATTTTCTGTGATATATTGGAACTGATTACCTTTTCTCCAACTTCAAAGTACGTCCGAAAAAAAGGAAAACTTTGCCAACATCTATTTTATTTAAAAAGACAGATTTCTTTCAACCGAACCCTCCACAGGACTGTATCGACTTTTTCTGTGTTGACTTTACTCCCACAGAACAGAAAGGCACCTTTTGTTCGTTTGTCGGCTTCTGTGAAGGCTCATCACATTACTAGCTACATTAAGCTACGCTATCTAAGAACCCAGAGGTGTCTACTGCAGTTCTGGCAAAGTCAGCTATAGGATCTAACCATGGATGCAAAATAAAAGCCAGCTTTTTCCTATGGGAGTTGCTCAATGGTGCATGAAGCTATCATAGAGCCAAAGACCAAGTCTCAGGCTCAAGTTGTTCTGGTTTTGTCTGAGGGCTGCCACAGTGTCAGATGGAAGATACCGTAAAAGAAATGCTTACAACATACAGTGAATACAAAAGACCTAGCCATGCAGACATAATGGGAGCCCGACCTAGCTTTATGGTTCCTCCTATACCGATCAAGGAGGCGGCGCTGTGGTACAGCGGCAGACAGATGTACATCACATCCTCTCGAGTTGCTCCAAACGCCCAGAACCCTGCTGCTGCCTTCAGACTCTGCAGGTGGGTGATCACCGCTGCCTTGGGGAGCCCTGGGAACAGAGAGGACATCATAATGCATTACCCATACTTTTTGTCCATTGCAGATGCATTGCTGCCAATTCTAGCATAGGGAGGGAGTACATAGCCATGTGTAGCATGACAATACTACAAAGTGACAATAATACTGATATTATACTCCTGAGAAGATGCTCCTGGCTCCAACAATGATAACAAGAGAAACAAGGGAAACTTTTTACCGAGCCTGATCTCAAGGTAAATTCACAATGACTTTTGGGAAAATAAACTGTGTGGCACATCTATTGTAGAACCAGTTTTCCATTAAAGTGAAACACCCACCAAAACCATGACGCTATTATTCAAACCAAACCTCAAAGGTGACCTACTATAAAGCATTTTACGTAATTTTGGTACCTATTGAAATAAAAATGTGAGAGAAGATAGGTTTAAGAAGTTTTGCAGCTTTTGCAAAATGTAGAGTGATGGGCTTTAAAATGGCTTATAGATAAAAGCAGAGTAGCGTTTCTGCTCTATTGGGGCAACAGTTTGGCGTACGTTGGGACGTTGTTGCATGTACACTTGATTTTTTATGAATTATTAAAGTTTTGAATTTTAAATGGATGTTGTAGTGCCACCATCAGGACAATTCACACCAAATCGCACTGACTGTGTTAGGTGACTGGTGAGTTTGGTGAGTTTTTGAGCATGGGAACATTTCTTAAGAATAATAATAGAGGCAAATACAATAGGGTCCTTAATAATAACACGTTTGATTTTGTCTCAACGTCCAGACAGGAAAAAAGACTGACTGGGACTGAGTTTTATGACCACCTCACACCAAATGATGGGGGCGCCCAACTCTAGCAAGACTCGCAGGACTTTATTACGATATAAGAAAACAGTTTGGTGTAGGGTCTGCAAAAGACGACAAAGGAGAAGAACTCCAAATTCAGAGTAAGGAGACAGGTTTTTGGTAAGGATGGCTCAAACACAGACAGGCCTTTGACTCACGAGACCGGGGTTCATGTCCTGGGTGAGAACAAAAGTCATTTTGAAATTTACCAGGTTTTAGTTTACGGACCTTAGTCCGTGACCCAGTGACGTCTGTGACATAAGGTAACGTCCTCAGCGAAGTAGTTTTACGTGACTCAATGTAAGCCAATCACTGTTTTACTAACCTATTTGATTCAGTTTGCCAATGCTTACCAAGTGTTTCAAACTGCTCTCGATACGTTAATTAGATCAGACACATGGTTAAACTTTCTTTGGAAAGCAAGCTAAAATGTCCTTATGAATAAAGATCACAAAGTCTATCCCAGCATGCATTGGGCAAAAAGCAGCGTAATGTCCAGACCTCAACCTAGCCTGCTTGGTTCTGTACAGGGCAGTTATCTTTTGATATACAAAGACTTTTACATATGCTATCGTCCCAATTTGATTCTTTCACGATGCATGGGCGCCGATTGGATTTGTAACGTGATTTTATTGAGTAACCCTAACCCTTTTGCAATTTTCTTTTCCTTTTTTAACAAAAACAAAAGTTGAATAAAACACTTGTAGAGACAATATATCATGAGACAGTTCTAAAATTTGATTTCTAAGAAGAATGACATCACATGTCAGTCTGCCATTTATTTACATTGTAAAGAAGAACATAACGTGGATATTCTGCATTTTCTGTTCAGATGGAAACAGATGTGATGTAGTCGCAGTCAGCGGTACTGCATATACAGAAAATATTTAGCTCGATCATTGGTAAAAATGAATAAAAAATCTCCATTCTAGGGAAAAATAAATCGATTTTTAATAATTGTCGCACAAAAAAAACAAAAAAACAATACATACTATCCTCTGCCCCCCAACCCCTACTAAAAGACAATCCTCCCTTCCTTTACGGGCAGAATGACAGCTGAGGTGTGACGGGGTGATGAGGTGAGGACCCAAATGCAGAGATAAAGAGGGAGGCAGGAGCAGGCAAACAAGGATTTATTGGAGTCCGTTAACAAAAAACAATCCACAAGAGAACAAAGTCCAAGGGAAAAGCCAAAACCCAAAAAGACAGGGACAGGAGCAGGAGTAAATGCAAAAAAAAACAGGAAACTACACGGGGGGGCGGGGGGAACTCACGGGGGAGATTGGGACCATCGATGCAAACACGTGGCACAGGCTGACAACCAAGAATGATCCGACAAGACTTAAGGGGAACACAGGGGTTAAATACAAGAGGTAACGAGGTAATGGGGAACAGGTGAGACCTCAGGTGAATCACATTAGGACGGGGCAGGACAATCAGACAAGCACAAAGCAAAGCTAGACAAGACTAGACAAGACAGGAAACTACACTATCAAAATAAAACAGGAAGTAGGACAAACAGACTCAGGGGAACACAAAACAGGACCAGCAACACAAGACCTGGGAGAAAACTAAGACCAAAACATAAGGAGGCCAAAGAAAGGGAAAAATAAACCCCAAACCACAACATGGGGCCAGGTTCCTGGCTTTAGGCCAAACACAATGGAGGAGCACAGAGCCTGAAGCCATGGGAGGATGACACATGGGAGAAGCTGCTCAGTGTACTCTGTTACCAAGACAACCATGACACACACAGGTGGCTGTAAAAGCGTAAGGGGGATGGAGGACGTTTTTGTTCAGGAACATCCTAAAGTGACATGACATTCCTGACCTATTTTATTTTGGAAATTTAAATTCAATTTTATGAAATCTACATCAACTGATTGTTGGGACATTTAGGAGCAGAGGAACAAGCTGTAAACACCATCTTACTTTGCTTCCATTTTTTCTAAAAAGTATGAACAGTGCTGCCTGAAATGAAACCCTCACTGAGAAGAAGCGCAGACTCACCAGTTGTCCCAGAGGTGAAGATGTAGAGGGTGGGGGATTTGAGGGAGGTGGTGGCGCGTAACACCGCTGGTACCGGCTGTTCCGAGGCGACAGCGATCTTATCCAACAGAGTGTGCACCTGTGGGTGCTCAGTGTGGCTCGTCATGGCCCACACCTGGATGTTGTCCTCAAGCAGGCTGGGCAGGATGCCGTCCAGACTGTCCACTAAATCTGGGAGATGGCCACAGAAAGGATACTTTGAGTTATGTTTACCAGCAGCTACAGTGTGTGTGTGCGTGTGTGTGTGTGTGTGTGTGTGTGTTATCATCGTAGGTAAATGTGGCCCTGGAGACACCTAGTGCAGTGGCAGTTTTGAGTACTTTGCCAGACGTTAATATGTGTTAATATAATATATCTGTTAAAAATATCTGGGGAAGGACCTCCAGACCCCCGTTACATTGTCCCGCCCACATTTTCAATGCTTCTGCACCCATGGCTTTTATAATATCTTCCTATTTGGTCACTTACCACAAAGGAAATCACTGAACCAATAGCACGACTATACCATCGAGCTCTCAAGATTCACAGTAACCTTCCAAAGTGGTCTCACCATTGTATTGCACTCGAACGCTCTAAGGCTTTGACTTATGGAAACTTTATAAACAGACACGCAATTGCATTTTATTTTCAGATTCAAAATACCGCTTTACCAGAACTTGATGCACTTTTTCCGACACACGTGAGACCAGGTCGCCTCACTAGGTCGGTTTCACAGGCCCGACCCACATGAGACCAGGTCGCCTCACTAGGTCGGTTTCACAGGCCCGACCCACATGAGACCAGGTCGCCTCACTAGGTCGGTTTCACAGGCCCGACCCACATGAGACCAGGTCGCCTCACTAGGTAAGAGGTCTTTTTGGTAAGAGGTCCTCTTTTTATACATACACCAAGATATGGAATGACATTCCGTATCACATCAGAACACTATCATCCATCACATATTTCAAAAAGGCATACAAACAGCTCCTTCTTAACAGTTACACCTGCATGCATTAACTGATTTGTTCATGTATTGTCCAGGTCTCGTTCACATGGTCCGAATTTGTCTAGCCCAGCTGATGTTTTGTATAAATGTCTTTTTCCTTGTGTAACTGTATTGTTGTTTTCAGTTGTCGATATATATTTTTCTATATCGATTTTTTGTATTAATGTCTGTCCTGACGTGCTGTAACCATGTTTTGTGTTTCTGCAGAACAGGAACCTGCTGAAAACCAGTTTTTAAACTGAGTCAGTTTTTATATTGTAATGAAATGTTACTTTTTCAAACTTTCATGTATAGTAAATATATGAAATGAAATGGCTTTTATAATAAAAGCCATGCAGCAAGACATCCCAATATTTTTTTCCAAATACATCAACGGCAATATTTTACGGTTGACTGTTGGTGATTTCACAAAGTTACACAATGAGATTTTAGATAACTAATCAGCAATAATGTGGATATAATGACTAAGTGGGTAAAGGCAAATAATAAAAAGTAATTCAATAAATGAATAAAAATACTGGGAACCAAGGATTGGGCTCGTTCCAAACAGACACACATTCCAAATGGACACTGCTTTAGTATAGTATAATACCACTGACTGCACAGAGTCACTGTATACTGTAATGAGTATGTGCAAATATCTCTCTGTATCACTGAAATGATACATCGTGCAAGGCCAAAATATATGTCATAAGTATTTCACAATACAGCCCCACTCCTGACTGCGACTTTGTAAATGATTCAAAATATATATATGTGCTAGTACAAGTCTGTGTTGACTCAAAGGAGACATGGAGAAGTGGTCACTGATGCAACACAAAGTCATAAAGCCCAGCCATAAAAAGGCAGCAGTGGTCATAACTGTGAATGGTGTTAGCAGTGCTAGGCTAACCCTCCCAGGGATAATTAGAACCATTACCCAGGCAATCTCGGGAACCTACTGCATCTCCAAGTAGAGGAAAAAGAAGAAAGCTCCCAGAGGAATGGTTGCTATTCAAGTTCTGAAGTCAGGCTGCATGATTAGAAGAAAATATGCAACAAAGTTGTTGAATATAGCGATAACGATACTGCTTGCAATAAATAAACAGATATTAAAGTGTACTTAGTTCTAGGGATCGACCAATTATCAGCCCTGGCTGATTATCCTATTTTATTATATTTGGCAGTTTTCCGGTTATCAGTATGAGTGTTTGATTTGCCTGATAACAGATTAAGTTAATTATTAAAAAGTGTGTTACTTGGACTCCACTACAGCTCTGTAAGCAGTCTGCAACACATGCAAACAAACTGTTGGCATGTTAAAACTTCAGGAAGTTCTAAATATCGGTTTCATTAAAAGGTGCGATGTGTAGGAAGTTCTCCCATACAGCGCTGAGATCATATATCACCATCAACTCTCTGGCACCATGCAGGTCAAAGTACGTTACAACTACGGTGGCCTTCAAAAAGCCGGTCTCTCGCTCTTTTCCATCTCCTTTTTCTTTTTCTGGGCAAAGAAACGACTCCTGTTCATGGAATTTGGATTTGAACACATGTGGTCCTCCATGTTTCCTTCTTCAAACCTGCCCGTTAGCAGCATTAGCAGCATTAGCAGCATTAGCAGTATCAGCAGCATTAGCAGCATTAGCAGTATCAGCAGCATTAGCAGTATCAGCAGCATCAGCAGCTGTGAGTTTATCATGTGACAGCAAAAACGTGAAAGACGGAGCTGTACATCTTGTCCCTCACCGGCTAACATACTTCAAGATGGAGCATGAACATGGAGCGTCAGCCAGTTCATGCAAATGGGAATGTAACATTTCAATAGGAATACTTGGAATATATGGTAGTGGTAAATATTCATGAAAAAGGACACGTATGTGAACGGGCAACACAGATTTTGATAATAAAGAACTACGAACGTTACACACTGGACGGTATTGGATCGGTATTGTCCCTGAAAACCAGTATGGGCCCACCCCACTTCGTTCTCTAAGTTCTGTTGCTTGTTAAATATAAAAACTGAAAGGAAATTATTTCTTGCATCCTTTTATTGAAGGTATTAGCTGAACACACAAATAGCATCATTAATAATGATAGTGAATGATAGTAATAATGATATTCTGTTTTCAACAGAGTGTTGACAACCAGCAAATGGCATTTCCTGTTCAACAACTTCCCTCAAGTATGTTAGTGGTTTTCCACCTCAGCTGTGAACTGTGGGAGCTCCAGTCAGGGAGCTGAAGGTGTGGGAGCCCCTTGCTCTAACATGGTTTCATCTGCAATATTTGCTGTGTATTTTAATGTTATTTGGTTGAATCCTGTTCCTCCAGTTAATAGGACTCACCATGCCCCTGCCATGTGACAGGACTACTGATCATTGCTCAACCAGACAAGCGTGATATTGATCAGAGACACTGTCCTCGCTCCGACCACAGAGACACAGCACCGGGATTCTTGGAAGAGCCCAGTCCCCCTGTGAGAAGAGTTCCTGTGGGGTCATACAGAAGCACTGCTCCCATAAACTCAGAGTAATGAACAGAACAAAAGTGGGAAGGACGCTGTGACGTCCATGGTGTACGGTACGCCCTCATTTTAGTAGTTTTACGGGACTCATTAACCAAGTATTTATTTTTCTATTTGACAATGCTTCCTAACTGGGGGGCGATTCCAGGATTTTTTAGATGTGGTGGCAAAGGGGGGACCCTTAATCATTGGGGGGGGTCTTAGATAGGATAGCTACAACATAACATAATGTTATTCTGCTAAATAAAACATCACATTCATTATTAGTTTCACTTGTTTTCATTTTGAACAAGCTATATATTGTATACAGTAGTCATGGAAACATTAACTGGTCATGTGACGAGATTGGCAGAACAATCAGCCAAGTGACAGTATCTTTTGTCAGAATGACAGCACTCTAGCCCTATGGATTGGGGTGGGGGCACTCATATTCCAGAGGAGGGCCGGTGCCACCCCGTGCCCCCCTTCTAGCCCCGCCCCTGCTTACTATGATGATGAACTGGGAACTGAGGCTCCTAGCAAGCTAGCCAGCTGGCCGGCCACTAGTTTAGTCCAGTTTAAAGGGCCCATGGCATTTAAATGTCACTTTATGAGGTTTTTTAACATTAATATGAGTTGCCCCAGTCTATCCCTAAAAACGTGAAATGAACTTTGGCACTGGAACGGTTCCGGCCTCACCGTCGTCCTTTGATTCCTGATAATGAACACTTCGCCAACAGGCCAATGTGCGTTTTCCCTCAATTTCTTTTTAAATACAGCATTATTGACATTATTAGCTAACGGATGCTCATCTTTTAACTTGACTATAAAGATGTGTTCAGTGCAAATGTAATTTATAGATATTCATAAATTCATATTTAATGGATGCTGGCATATGATCTGTGCGTTAGGTGGAAGAGTGCTGCTAAATGGAGGTTAGAATTCAGTGACCTGGGCAGACCTTCATGTAAAACATGATGCCAGAACCCTTTTACGGAAGAGGATTAGAGCCACATGTGATCTTAAGTCCTAATTCTAAACTTACATATGGCCTTAATACTTTTTCCTTACTTTTTAAATTCTAAAATTACCAGGAGGGAAGTTCAGCTCGGGCCCGAGTGTAACGGCCATTGGAAACGTTGCGACCCTTTGCACCCTGAAAAGATGGAGGACCTCGAGGACGCCAGCGGACATCTGACCCCCAGGGCACCGACATCTCCATTGTATATTTACAAAAAACTATAAATACATGAATAGACTAATGTGTCTATAATATACATCCTGAAATAAATTAATTTGGGGCCTGTCTATCTCACAGAATTTAGATTTTCTCACATTACAAATATAAAACTCCACTGAAATAAATTCAAGTAAAATCTATTTATTGAAGTATGTTGACTCATATATATTATATATAATAAATAATAAATATTATTTATATTATTATTATTATTATTATTATTATTATATTTATTTATATCTTTGTTGATTGCCTTGCTAAATTATTCCAGGATGTAGCTGATTGGTGTAGCAGCCCCAGCGGTGTCCATGAGTGTGAAACTGGAAGCCACAGAGAGAACACGTGAAGCAGGCCTGTAATATTTGACACTAGAAAAAGTTATAATATTATTTTGAAATTTTTTTAATTATTCCTGAGAAAAAAAATCTCTCTCAAAATACTTTTTTTTCGCAAATATATATATTTTTGAAATAAATAAAATATATATATATATATGAAAAAAAAATCTTTCTCAAAAAAAGTGTTTCTCTCAAAGCGTTTTGCTCTCGATTCAGTGTCTGGCGTCTCAGGATTTTTCTCTCGATGTGAAAATAATGTCATGGGCCCCCCCCATGACATTATTTTATCAAAAAACGTTTTGAGAGAAACCCTTTTTTTGAGAGAATTTTTTTTCACACATAGCATAAAATATATATTTGAGAGTAGAAAAAAATATTTTGAGAGTTTTTTTCTCTTTTATAATTTTAAAAATTAAAAATTTATTTTTTAAGTCTCAACTATTATTATTTTTTGCTGTTGGTATGACAACTTTTTCTCTCAAATATTTTTTTCTCTCATAAAATGCTTTTTGCTACCAGTATAACTTTTTCTCTCAAACATTTTTTTTTCTTTCAGATCATTTCTTTTCTTGCAAAATAAAGAACCAAATCTAGCTCCATAGACCCAGAGCTAAATGTTTGAGGTGGTCCATATCTTAGATAGATAGATAGATAGATAGATAGATAGATAGATAGATAGATAGATAGATAGATAGATAGATAGATAGATAGATATTAGTAATTACCAACTTGACAACACATTGTAGTAAATATTTTTCGGTGCATCAAAAAGCATGCTTGTTAAGCTAATTTAGTATAAATGAGTGCATACAATGTCACAAAAATGAAGTATTAGAGCCTTATATTTAAATACAAAATCAGGGGAAAACTGCAAAAGGTCGACCAAAGATGTTTAGGGAGGATTCGAGATGACCAGAGATGGTTGAGAGGAATAGAGATGACCAGAGATGGTTAGAGAGGAATAGAGATGACCAGAGATGACCAGAGATGGTTAGAGATGACCAGAGATGATTAGAGAGGAATAGAGATGACCAGAGATGACCAGAGATGGTTAGAGAGGAATAGAGATGACCAGAGATGACCAGAGATGGTTAGAGATGACCAGAGATGATTAGAGAGGAATAGAGATGACCAGAGATGACCAGAGATGGTTAGAGAGGAATAGAGATGACCAGAGATGGTTAGAGATGACCAGAGATGATTAGAGAGGAATAGAGATGACCAGAGATGACCAGAGATGGTTAGAGATGACCAGAGATGATTAGAGATGACCAGAGATGGTTAGAGATGACCAGAGATGATTAGAGATGACCAGAGATGATTAGAGATGACCAGAGATGGTTAGAGATGACCAGAGATGGTTAGAGATGACCAGAGATGATTAGAGAGGAATAGAGATGACCAGAGATGACCAGAGATGGTTAGAGATGAATAGAGATGACCAGAGATGATTAGAGAGGAATAGAGATGACCAGAGATGACCAGAGATGGTTAAGAGATGGTTAGAGATGACCAGAGATGGTTAGAGATGACCAGAGATGATTAGAGATGACCAGAGATGATTAGAGAGGAATAGAGATGACCAGAGATGACCAGAGATGGTTAGAGATGACCAGAGATGATTAGAGATGACCAGAGATGGTTAGAGATGACCAGAGATGATTAGAGATGACCAGAGATGATGATTAGAGATGACCAGAGATGATTAGAGATGACCAGAGATGGTTAGAGATGACCAGAGATGGTTAGAGATGACCAGAGATGGTTAGAGAGGAATAGAGATGACCAGAGATGATTAGAGAGGAATAGAGATGACCAGAGATGACCAGAGATGGTTAGAGATGACCAGAGATGGTTAAGAGATGGTTAGAGATGACCAGAGATGGTTAGAGATGACCAGAGATGGTTAGAGATGACCAGAGACGATTAGAGATGACCAGAGATGATTACCTGGACCCACCACCAGAGTTTTGGCTCCGCAGCAGTTGAAGCAGTGCAGCAGAGACTTGGACCTGATGTTCGTGTTGAGGAAAGCCACCGAGCAGCCGACCTTCGCCAGCCCGAACCACACGCACAGGAAATCGGGCTCGTTGCTCATGAGCAGGGCGATGCAGTCTCCCTTCCTCAGCCCGAGTCTCTGGAGGAACACATTGGCGAGCCGGTTGCTGCGTAGATCGATGTCCCGGTACGTGTGCACGCCTCCCTCGAAGATGACAAACGGCTTGTCGGGGATGCGCTGCGCCTGTTGGATGAACCGATCCAGCACCGTGCACACGCTGGAGGTGAGCGCGGAGAGCTCCAGCCCCACGCCGTACATGACCACCTTCAGCAGAAACCACAGGTCCCTCCAAAAGTACGGGAAGCAGAGTTTCTGTAAAACATGCCCGGAGAAAAGCCCCGCGGCTAGAGCCGAGAGCCAGCCCAGAGACAGAGCCATGTGCGCGGCTGTGACACACTGAGAGGACCCGGCGGAGACAGCTCGAGACACCGCTCCCCCCACACACTGCTACCAGTTGTTCCAGTTGGTAAACAAACACGACGCGCCTGTGTGTGTGTGTGTGTGACGTAAGCCAACGAGTCTGGAACGTAAAGCCACACAACATATGACCAGAACATGAGAAATGCTGCCTTCAAAATAAAAGAGGATCATTTCAGCATGTGTAGAACTAAATATCAGGGGTCTATTTTTTATAAGACAAGCATTGTAAAATAATAATTGTTGGCATGATTTTGTTTCTTTTTTAATAAAAATCTGTTTTAATGTTAAACATACATGTGTTAAAGAGACTCCTTATCTGGGGATGGCTACCTTAAAGACTACCTTACAGGCCAGTAGGCCTGGCATTAGTGTGTGTGTGTGTGTGTGTGTGTGTGTGCACGTGTGCGTGTGTGTGTGTGTGTGTGTGTGTAGAGAATCCATTTTATGTAAGAAATAGATTTGAACAGATATAAGCACCTTCAGGCCATGACCCCTGTTAAGGTGCACTTATAAAAGATGCTTCTATAAGAGGGATTTAAAGGCAGATAAGGAGCTTGGCAGTCTGGGCCGTATTTATCAAGCCTCTGAGAATTACTCACAATACCACTGCTAGGACTTGACTCAAAGCTCCCCCTTCCCCCTAACCCTTGGCCCTTGGTTATTTTTTGTTCACTTTGGTGGTGCAGAGGCAGATGTTCTTATCTGTATAGTACTTGTACACAAACAAACAAATTAACTACAGCTGTTCTTATATTCCAGACCAGTCTAAAGCCTGTTGGCCAGTAAAGTAAAGTGGACCAGCTGCTGTGTCCTCCTGTGTGATACAGGACGGTATGTGTAGTATAAAGTGGACCAGCTGCTGTGTCCTCCTGTGTCCTCCTGTGTGATACAGGACGGTGTATATAGTATAAAGTGGACCAGCTGCTGTGTCCTCCTGTGTGATACAGGACGGTGTATATAGTATAAAGTGGACCAGCTGCTGTGTCCTCCTGTGTGATACAGGACGGTGTATGTAGTATAAAGTGGACCAGCTGCTGTGTCCTCCTGTGTCCCTGTGTGATACAGGATGGTATATAGTATAAAGTGGACCAGCTGCTGTGTCCTCCTGCGTCCCTGTGTGATACAGGACGGTATATATAGTATAAAGTGGACCAGCTGCGTTGTCCTCCTGTGTGATACAGGACGGTATATGTAGTATAAAGTGGACCAGCTGCTGTGTCCTCCTGTGTCCCTGTGTGATACAGGATGGTATATAGTATAAAGTGGACCAGCTGCTGTGTCCTCCTGCGTCCCTGTGTGATACAGGACAGTTTATATATAGTATAAAGAGGACCAGCTGCTGTGTCCTCCTGTGTCCCTGTGTGATACAGGACGGTATATATAGTATAAAGTGGACCAGCTGCGTTGTCCTCCTGTGTGATACAGGACGGTATATGTAGTATAAAGTGGACCAGCTGCTGTGTCCTCCTGTGTCCCTGTGTGATACAGGACGGTATATGTAGTATAAAGTGGACCAGCTGCTGTGTCCTCCTGTGTCCCTGTGTGATACAGGACGGTATATGTAGTATAAAGTGGACCAGCTGCTGTGTCCTCCTGTGTCCTCCTGTGTGATACAGGACGGTATGTGTAGTATAAAGTGGACCAGCTGCTGTGTCCTCCTGCGTCCCTGTGTGATACAGGACGGTATATATAGTATAAAGTGGACCAGCTGCTGTGTCCTCCTGTGTCCCTGTGTGATACAGGACGGTATATGTAGTATAAAGTGGACCAGCTGCTGTGTCCTCCTGTGTCCCTGTGTGATACAGGATGGTATATAGTATAAAGTGGACCAGCTGCTGTGTCCTCCTGCGTCCCTGTGTGATACAGGACAGTTTATATATAGTATAAAGAGGACCAGCTGCTGTGTCCTCCTGTGTCCCTGTGTGATACAGGACGGTATATATAGTATAAAGTGGACCAGCTGCTGTGTCCTCCTGTGTCCCTGTGTGATACAGGACGGTATATATGTAGTATAAAGTGGACCAGCTGCTGTGTCCTCCTGTGTCCCCTGTGTGATACAGGACGGTATATGTAGTATAAAGTGGACCAGCTGCTGTGTCCTCCTGTGTCCCTGTGTGATACAGGACGGTGTATATAGTATAAAGTGGACCAGCTGCTGTGTCCTCCTGTGTCCTCCTGTGTGATACAGGACGGTATGTGTAGTATAAAGTGGACCAGCTGCTGTGTCCTCCTGTGTCCCTGTGTGATACAGGACGGTGTATATAGTATAAAGTGGACCAGCTGCTGTGTCCTCCTGTGTCCCTGTGTGATACAGGACGGTGTATATAGTATAAAGTGGACCAGCTGCTGTGTCCTCCTGTGTCCCTGTGTGATACAGGACGGTATATGTAGTATAAAGTGGACCAGCTGCTGTGTCCTCCTGTGTCCCTGTGTGATACAGGACGGTGTATATAGTATAAAGTGGACCAGCTGCTGTGTCCTCCTGTGTGATACAGGACGGTATGTGTAGTATAAAGTGGACCAGCTGCTGTGTCCTCCTGTGTCCCTGTGTGATACAGGACGGTATATATAGTATAAAGTGGACCAGCTGCGTTGTCCTCCTGTGTCCTCCTGTGTGATACAGGACGGTATGTAGTATAAAGTGGACCAGCTGCTGTGTCCTCCTGTGTCCCTGTGTGATACAGGACGGTATATGTAGTATAAAGTGGACCAGCTGCTGTGTCCTCCTGTGTCCCTGTGTGATACAGGACGGTATATATAGTATAAAAGTGGACCAGCTGCTGTGTCCTCCTGTGTCCCTGTGTGATACAGGCGGTATATGTAGTATAAAGTGGACCAGCTGCTGTGTCCTCCTGTGTCCCTGTGTGATACAGGACGGTGTATGTAGTATAAAGTGGACCAGCTGCTGTGTCCTCCTGTGTCCCTGTGTGATACAGGACGGTGTATGTAGTATAAAGTGGATCAGCTGCTGTGTCCTCCTGTGTCCCTGTGTGATACAGGACGGTATATATAGTATAAAGTGGACCAGCTGCGTTGTCCTCCTGTGTCCCTGTGTGATACAGGACGGTATATGTAGTATAAAGTGGACCAGCTGCTGTGTCCTCCTGTGTCCCTGTGTGATACAGGACGGTATATGTAGTATAAAGTGGACCAGCTGCTGTGTCCTCCTGTGTCCCTGTGTGATACAGGACGGTATATGTAGTATAAAGTGGACCAGCTGCTGTGTCCTCCTGTGTCCCTGTGTGATACAGGACGGTATATGTAGTATAAAGTGGACCAGCTGCTGTGTCCTCCTGTGTCCCTGTGTGATACAGGACGGTATATGTAGTATAAAGTGGACCAGCTGCTGTGTCCTCCTGTGTCCCTGTGTGATACAGGACGGTGTATATAGTATAAAGAGGACCAGCTGCTGTGTCCTCCTGTGTCCTCCTGTGTGATACAGGACGGTATGTGTAGTATAAAGTGGACCAGCTGCTGTGTCCTCCTGTGTCCTCCTGTGTGATACAGGACGGTGTATATAGTATAAAGTGGACCAGCTGCTGTGTCCTCCTGTGTGATACAGGACGGTGTATATAGTATAAAGTGGATCAGCTGCTGTGTCCTCCTGTGTCCTCCTGTGTGATACAGGACGGTATGTGTAGTATAAAGTGGACCAGCTGCTGTGTCCTCCTGTGTCCCTGTGTGATACAGGACGGTATATATAGTATAAAGTGGACCAGCTGCTGTGTCCTCCTGTGTCCTCCTGTGTGATACAGGACGGTATATGTAGTATAAAGTGGACCAGCTGCTGTGTCCTCCTGTGTCCCTGTGTGATACAGGACGGTGTATATAGTATAAAGTGGACCAGCTGCTGTGTCCTCCTGTGTCCTCCTGTGTGATACAGGACGGTATATATGTAAAGCACGTAGCGATGTATCATAGATCGTTAATATTTTTTACAGTCTATGCGAATGCGGGACTGTTGTGCAAATCAATGTTAACGTTAGCAGTTTTTTTAAAGTTTCAATTAACAACGTAATCGCAAATGTACAGGACTGTATAGACCACAAACAAGACTGTTGTAGCTTTTAAATCAATTATTTAAGCAGAAAATACTTCCTTGTTTGGGTCTCTCTGGTCGATGCGGCAGCCATTGTTGCCTGTTGCACAATGATAGCTACCTCTCGGTTTCAAGTCAGATCGCGTTCTCCCTTGATTTTTGTAGTCACTGTCCAATGGTTCCAAGGGCCACACACCCTTTACCCCTCGATCAAAAAGAGAATTGGGACAGCACTAGGTCTCGCGTGACCGCGCAAAACCTAGGGGAAGGGGACACTATAGGTCTATATAAAAGAGACTTCAGATACAGATATTAGTCAAGTATTTTAAAAGTTAGTTATCAAACATCTCAGTTTAACGGTAGTCTGTGAAAATTTTCATGTAATTTTGAATCTATTGATATGTTTACACGTGCACTTTTATCTAAAAAATGGGAAGCCTAAATACAAAAGTTGTTTTCAGGAAATGAAGAGGAAAGAACGGGGAAAGGTCACACGCGGGACACGATCCGCAATCTCTGGGGGACGCGGGACAACAACGGGACGATTGTGTTTAGAAAAAGAGCGACGGGGATGACAACACATGCATCGACCAATCACTGAACACATTTCCTTTTAAAGAATATTCACAGATAAATTCACATTGAATAGTGATCGATAGACGAAGATCGTGGCATCGGCGACTTTCCCTCGCAGAACCTCGAGTGAAGATACGGACCTCTTCTCAAGAGTCCATGTTGTTTTAATCCTCTGTGTCCTCCTTGGCTACTAGTAACTGCGTGAAGGAGGGGTGGGGGAGGTGCATGATCACAGAAGGCTTGTATCTGCTTGACTGCCCGTCGTCAAACATTTCACAAACATTCTTCCTCTCCTGAAACATCGGCGCACGTCTCTGTCTCCTTGGTGCCCCTACTGGCATCTCCTAAGCACTTGAGAGACTTCTCGAGCTGTCTTAAATAACTGGGAGAGTAAGAGTCAATCAAGCTTTGAGGAATTTGATAACTTGCTTTTATAGTTAACGTTGAAAGTAAAGTGAAGTGAAGTTCATGAATTTGGAGCATTTAAGTCTATAATAACACTTTGAGAAGCTTGATAAACACGGGCCCTGATCTGTTCAGACAGAGAGTTCCAGAGGGTTGAATCCCGGTCTTTGGTCCTCAGTCTAGACTGAGAGCTGTTTAACCATGTATCCAGCCCCCCATTTCCTGTCTACAACTGTCCTATCAATGAAATGCATTAAAGCCCCCAAAATAATTTAAAAAATACAAATAGCTCACTTTGCTGTATTGTGTCAACAGTTCACTTCATTTAAAATTGTATGAGGCGTGTTATTTTTTGCGTGGGTGCAATGGTTCGACTCACACCTGCGGCCTTTTGATGCATGTCACACAAAATTGCCCCACAAAATAATCCTGCAAAACAAGTTCCTTCCCAAGACTATTTTTAGTGCATGTATCATTTCCTGTTGTGCTTGTGTGTCCGTGTGTAATGTAACAACATTACATTAAAATGTAGCCAGGGTTTAGAAATGAGTAAGAACACACACTGAACACACACTCATAAGCTGTTAATCAATGCATACAGAGGGAAAGAGTTGGCAAAATATTTTTTAAGCTGCACAATATGTAACTCTGTGATGGAAAGGAACTAGGTACACACTCTACTGCACTTATATACAGTTTTGAGGTGCTTTTGTGTTTTGCTACTTTTACTTCTACCTCACTACAGGTCAGAAGAAACTCTTTTACTATTTACTACACCACATTTATTTGAAACTTTGGGGCTGTAGCTTATTTACATATTAAAAACATAGGGTAATTTGCAGCAGTCACCTATTATACAAGTACTATTATACTAACTTACCTGTGTACCCTACCCAGTGGTACACAACTTATCTAAAAGTAGCTCCACATTTATGAACTACAATAATAAAACACTAACATGTACAAGAGCCCACTTCCAGTGAAGTTGGGACGTTAAATGTGAATAAAAACAGAATACGCTGATTTGCAAATCCTTTCCAACCTATCAATTCAATTCAATTCAATTTTATTAATAGTATCAATTCATAACAAGAGTTATCTCGAGACACTTTACAGATAGAGCAGGTCTAGAACACACTCCATAATTTACAAGGACCCAACAGGTCTAGTAGTTTCCTCCAGAGCAAGCAACAGTGCGACAGTGGCATGGAAAAACTCCCCTTTGGGAAGAAACCTCGGACAGACCCAAGCTCTTGGTAGGCGGTGTTAGAATGAAGAGTGGCAATAACAGTCACAAAAAATAGTAGTTTGTAGTAGTTCATGGCATAGCAGGGCACCGCAGAGCGTAGCAGGACATAGCAGGATGTAACATGGCATCGCAGAACGTGTAGCGGGACCATGGCGACAGCTGCAACCAGGATTTTGGAGCCTCCCTGATCCAAGGAAACATGAAAAAAGAACATAAGGACTCCGGGGAATGACTCCCCAGAGCTAGGTTAGTAATAAGCATTTCTGGGACATGGATGCACACAAATGGAAAGTTAGAACGATAGAAAGATAGAGGCGAGACGAGCCTAGCGTGTCAAAGGAAGTCCCCCACCTGTCTAAAACTAGTACAGCATAACTAAGAGAGACAGGGTAAAGAGAGGAGCCTGGTCAGGCTAGAACTCTCCCCAACCGGATCGGGCTGTATGCCCTACCTCCCTCTAGTTTTATTATATTCTTGATTATATGATAGATAAATCTGACAACTATGAAGAGAAGCAAGTGGGCCGGGTTAGGCGGACGCTGTGACTCCTCACTCCCTAACTGTATATTCAATTCAATTTTATTTATATAGTGCTAAATCACAACAACAGTTATCTCTTTGCGCTTATTATAGCTGAGTCTAGACCGTACTCTGTGATGTTATAGAGAGGGAGGAAGAAAGAGGTGCTCAGTGCATCATGGGAAGTCCCCCAGCAGTCTAGGCCTATAGCGGCGTAACTAAGGGATGGTTCAGGACTCTCCTGAGCCAGCCCTAACTATAAGCTTTATCAAAGAGGAAAGTCTTAAGCCTACTCTTAAATGTGGGGACGGTGTCTGCCTCCTGAACCCAAACTGGAACCTGGTTCCACAGGAGAGGAGCCTGATAGCTGAACGCTCTGGCTCCCATTCTACTTTTAGAGACTCTAGGAACCACAAGTAATCCTGCATTCTGGGAGCGCACAGCTCTTGTAGGGTTGTAAGGTACTATGAGCTCTTTAAGATAAGATGGTGCCTGACCATGAAGAGCAAAGAGAAGCATATATAAAGTGAACAGGATTGGACCGAGCACAGATCCTTGTGGGACTCCATGACTAACTTTGGCGTGCACGGAGGATTCATTGTTAACATGTACAAACTGAGATCGATCTGATAAATAAGACTTAAACCAGCTTAGAGCAGTTCCTTTAATGCCAATTAAATGTTCCAATCTCTGTAATAAAATATGATGGTCAATGGTATCAAATGCAGCACTAAGATCTAATAACACCAGTACAGAGATAAGTCCTTTGTCTGATGCAATTAGGAGGTCATTAGTAATTTGAATACACTACAAACACAAGATATGTAACGTTAAAACTGATCAAGTTTATTGTTTGTTTTGCAAATATTCATACTCATTTTGAATTTGATGCCTGCAACACGTTCCAACAAAGCTGGGACAGGTACAACAAGAGATTGGGAAAGTTGAGGAATGCTCAAAGAACACCTGTTTGGGATATTCCACAGGTGGACAGGTTAACTGGTCATGATTGGGTATAAAAGGAGCTGGGATGGGGTGAGGTTAATTACTTTGTAAACATCTCCGTGAGCAAATAGTCCAACAGTTTTTACTCAATGTACAATTGCAATGAATTTGGAGATTTCATCATCTACAGTCCATAATATCATTAAAAGCGAATCTGGAGAAATTTGCACGTAAGCGATAAGGCCGAAAACCAACATTGGATGTCCATGACCTTTGATCCCTCAGGCAGCGCTGCATTTAAAACTGACCTCATTAAGATATTACCACGTGGGCTCAGAAACACTTCAGAAAACTAATGCAGTTAACGCAGTTCGTCACTACATCTAAAAGGTCAAGTTAAAACTCTACCGCGTAAAGTGAAAAAACAAAACAATAGCTTATCAGTTTGAACATTAAATATCTTGTCTTTGTAGTGTATTCAATTGCATATAGGTGGAAAAGGATATGAAAATCATTGTATTCTGTTTTAATTTTTTATTTAACTTCATTGGAATTGGGGTTTCACCCCAAGTGAAGGAGTTCAAATACCTTGGGGTCTTATTCCCGAGTGAAGGGACCATGGAGCAGGAGATTGGTCGGAGAATCGGCGCTGCGGGGGGGTATTACATTCCATTTATCGCAACGTTGTGACGAAAAGAGAGCTGAGCCACAAGGCAAAGCTCTCAATCTACCGGTCAGTTTTGGTTCCTACCCTCACTGATGGTCATGAAGGCTGGTTCATGACCCAAAGAACCAGATCCAGGGAACAAGCAGTGGGTTTGGGTTGGGCTTCCTCAGGAGAGGGGGCTGGCATCTCCCTTAGAGATAAGGTGAGAATCTCAGTCATCCGTGGGGAACTCCCTAGGGAGGTGTTTCAGGCACGTCCAGCTGGGAGGAGGCCTCAGGGAAGACCCAAGACTAGGTGGAGGCACGTCCAGCTGGGAGGAGGCCTGGGGGAAGACCCAGGACTAGGTGGAGGGACATCCAGCTGGGAAGAGGCCTCGGGGAAGACCCAGGACTAAGTGGAGGGACATCCAGCTGGTAGGAGGCCTCGGGGAAAACCCAGGACTAGGTGGAGGGACATCCAGCTGGTAGGAGGCCTCGGGGAAGACCCAGGACTAGGTGGAGGGATTTTACTGTATCTCCAACCTGGCCTGGGAACACCTCGGGATCCCCCAGTCGGAGCTGGTTGATGTGGCTCAGGAAAGGGAAGTTTGGGGTCGCCTGCTGGAGCTGCTCCCTCCGCAACCCAACACTGGATGAGCGGATGAAGATGGATGGATGGATGGATGGATGGAATTGGGGTTTGTATTTGTTTGTGATAATAACCACATAATATCCCAACATAATATAAAGTTAAACACTCTGAGGAGCCGTTCTGCACAGCCTACTAATACATGTGATACTTTGCTCAATTAGTATTTTTGCTTCAGTAACATTCTGAATTGTTTTTACATCAATGTATTTGCAGGTTGCTTTTACTTCGATCATTTTCAGCCCTGAAATCACCATTGTTAAACCCACCAGACTCCATTTAAATAAACAGTAGTTTTAGTGCGTAGGAGCCAGCACATTTTGTACATTACATGTCATTTCGCTGACGCTTTTAGCCAATTAAGTGCTTTCAACTATGAAGTAGCACAAGATTCTGGACCCTGAAGAAAGGCATTTTCTATGGGCCTCTTGGCACATCCACGGATATTCATTCTAGCAGATGTTTGGACCCTCATGTGGGTACTAGACTCCGACTGTCGCTCGGGATGTGTTGACTTACAGTAGTTTATAGGCTCATTAGTTGTAGACGCAGTGCACATTACATAGTTGTGCTCTGTAACCAGGTTAGTTATTCATTTTAGCTATATCCCTGAGTACCTCAAGATTTGCTCTGTATTGTATGTACAGTGGGTTTGAAAGTTTGAGCAACCCAGGTAAAAATGTGTGTTAATGTGCATAAAGAAGCCAAGAAAAGATGGAAAAATCTCCAAAAGGCATCAAATGACAGACTAGACATTCGTATAATATGTCACAAAAAGTTAGATTTTATTTCCATCTTTTACACTTTCAAAATAACAGAAAACAAAAAAATGGCATCTGCAAAAGTTTGGGCACCCTGCAGAGCACCCCCCCCCTCCCCCCTTGAGACCTGACAGTGTCATGGATTGTTCTCTATCATCATCTGGAAAGACCAGGTGATGTCAATCTTAAGGTTTTAAATGCCCAGACTCATCTGACCCCCCCAACAATCAGCACCATGGCTTCTTCTAAGCAGTTGTCTAGAAAACTGAAAGTGAAGAAGAAGAAGAAGATAGCAAAGGGTTTTCAGATGCCAATATCCTCTGTTCGGAATGTAATTAAGAAATAAAAGAAAGAAAAGATCTGGAAGACAAAGAAAAATATCAGACAGAACAGCTCGCAGGATTGGGAGAAAAGCAAGTCCAAACCCACGTTAGACTGCCCGATCCATCCAGAAAGACCTGGAGACACAGGAGTTGGGCTCTCCATTCCACTATAAAGAGATACTCGTACAACATGGTCTTCATGGAAGAGTCATCAGAAGAAAACCTCTTCTACGTCCTCACCACAAAAGTGGCACAGGGAACATTTCACGAGTAGAAGGAAAAATGGATTCTATCAAATTTCAGCAAATTTTGGACGCTAACTTGATGCTATCTGTGTAATATTGAACAGTTAAAGTGAGAATAGTGCAGAGAGTAGATAATCTGTCGGCTAGAATTTTTTTTAAATGTGCGTTTGTTCCGGACACACACTCTGCACTCTTGTTTGCTAAAAACGCAGCGATCCGACCAACCAGCAGCCTGCAGGTTTCCACGTCACCTTTTAGTATCGCATCAGCTCGCTTAGAACCTCGACTGAGGTAGTACGAAAAAAAGTACCTGGTAGCAGGTCCCAAGGACTTTTTTTCGTAATGGAAAACCAAAAAAGGCGAGTAGAGTTGAGGCGAGTAGAGTAGATACCACGCAATGGAAAAGCACTATAAGTGGGGTGACCTCATTGCTTGCACCAGCCTTGAACATGACTTCAGGGTATGTTAAAAACACCAAATACACCTTTAAACTTTTATATACTGTACATTAATGAATATATGTTATGAAAGCACATTTTTGAGGAGAGTAGATGCCTCCTTAATTATCAAGTCAACCATACTAATGTAGCATGAAAACACAAGATTATGTCATATTGTTTGGCAAAGCTTTGAAAGATATTGAAAGAAAAGATTTTTTTGAAGGGCCCACTCACTACACTTCCTGCATGTTGTTAGCGTTTCTCTGGGAGTCCTTTCACGTGACAGTGGCTGCAGAGAAGAGTGGGCGGGAGTGTTAAAAGAGTGATAACAGAGGGAGTGTTGTGGCAGTTACAGGGGGGAGGAGAAAACTACTCAGATCCTGTACTTTATCAAAAGTACTAATACCACACTGTAAAAACTCTCTGTTAGAGTAAAAGTCCTGCATTAAACTAAAGTAACTAGTAAGTAAAGCTGTCAGATGAATGTAGTGGAGTAAGTAAAGTAACTAGTAACTAAAGAAACTAGTAACTAAAGCTGTCCATGCTGTTGTATGGTTTTCATCTCAACATTAGGAAAGAAATGTTGATTGCTGATTTCCTGTCATCCATTCTTATATAGACCTTAATGGTCCCTAATACTGTATCTGAAGTCTCTTTATATAGACCTTAGTGGTCCCTAATACTGTATCTGAAGTCTCTTTTATATAGACCTTAGTGGTCCCCTAATACTGTATCTGAAGTCTCTTTTTATATAGACCTTATAATACTGTATCTGAAGTCTCTTTTATATAGGTGGCCCCTAATACTGTATCTGAAGTCTCTTTTATATAGACCTTAGTGGTCCCTAATACTGTATCTGAAGTCTCTTTTATATAGACCTTAGTGGTCCCTAATACTGTATCTGAAGTCTCTTTTATATAGACCTTAGTGGTCCCCTAATACTGTATCTGAAGTCTCTTTTATATAGACCTTAGTGGTCCCTAATACTGTATCTGAAGTCTCTTTTATATAGACCTTAGTGGCCCCTAATACTGTATCTGAAGTCTCTTTTATATAGACCTTAGTGGTCCCCTAATACTGTATCTGAAGTCTCTTTTATATAGACCTTAGTGGTCCCTAATACTGTATCTGAAGTCTTTTATATAGACCTTAGTGGTCCCTAATACTGTATCTGAAGTCTCTTTATATAGACCTTAGTGGTCCCTAATACTGTATCTGAAGTCTCTTTTATAGACCTTATATACTGTATCTGAAGTCTCTTTATATAGACCTTAGTGGTCCCTAATACTGTATCTGAAGTCTCTTTTATATAGACCTTAGTGGTCCCCTAATACTGTATCTGAAGTCTCTTTATATAGACCTTAGTGGTCCCCTTTTCTGAAGTCTCTTTTATATAGACCTTAGTGGTCCCTAATACTGTATCTGAAGTCTCTTTTATATAGACCTTAGTGATCCCCTAATACTGTATCTGAAGTCCCTTAGTGGTCCCTAATACTGTATCTGAAGTCTCTTTATATAGACCTTAGTGGTCCCCTAATACTGTATCTGAAGTCTGTTTTATATAGACCTTAGTGGTCCCTTTAGTGTATCTGAAGTCTCTTTTATATAGACCTTAGTGGTCCCCTAATACTGTATCTGAAGTCTCTTTTATATAGACCTTAGTGGTCCCTAATACTGTATCTGAAGTCTCTTTTATATAGACCTTAGTGGTCCCCTAATACTGTATCTGAAGTCTCTTTTATATAGACCTTAGTGGTCCCTAATACTGTATCTGAAGTCTCTTTTATATAGACCTTAGTGGTCCCCTAATACTGTATCTGAGTCTCTTTTATAAACTTTAGTGGTCCCCTAATACTGTATCTGAAGTCTCTTTTATATAGACCTTTATATAGTATCTGAAGTCTCTTTTATATAAACTTTAGTGGTCCCCTAATACTGTATCTGAAGTCTCTTTTATATAGACTTTAGTGGTCCCCTAATACTGTATCTGAAGTCTCTTTTATATAGACCTTAGTGGTCCCTAATACTGTATCTGAAGTCTCTTTTATATAGACCTTAGTGGTCCCCCTAATACTGTATCTGAAGTCTCTTTTATATAGACCTTAGTGGTCCCCTAATACTGTATCTGAAGTCTCTTTTATATAGACCTTAGACCTTTTTATATAGTGGTCCCTAATACTGTATCTGAAGTCTCTTTTATATAGACCTTAGTGGTCCCCTAATACTGTATCTGAAGTCTCTTTTATATAGACCTTAGTGGTCCCCTAATACTGTATCTGAAGTCTCTTTTATATAGACCTTAGTGGTCCCCTAATACTGTATCTGAAGTCTCTTTTATATAGACCTTAGTGGTCCCTAATACTGTATCTGAAGTCTCTTTTATATAGACATTTATTAAGCAAATAACGAACGGGCTGAAATTGGGCCTATAAGGGAGAGAATTGTCAGGGCCAAATTGTTGTCCCAGTCCGCCCCCTGCTTGGTAGCGTTGCATCCCCCCCCTCAAAAAAAAAAAAAGGCCCTAAGGCCTGTCAAATACAATACAAATCAAACACAATTGTTGCTTACAAAACACAATTGTGGGTACACTGTCCAAAATTTGTACTCACAATTGTGTTTTGTAACCAACAATTGTGTTATGTAATCTTAAATGCTGACACCTAAAACACGTAAAACTTACTAAAATCTTTATCTCAGACTAATCCTTGTGTTCTGGTAAATCTGATGAAAGAAGACTCTATGCTTATCAAAAAAGTCCACTACGGTTGCTGAGTAGATAATTGAACTATTTAAGTTCATGTGATCCAGTGTCAAACATCCCCAGTCAGCATTTATTTTAAACTCAGGGAGTTTCCCATACATAGAGTCCATTCATATGTGGAAGTACCAAACGATATTAATTCCACTTTCCATTCTCATAACATGGTACACGGTCAAAAAGCTGTGGGATCCCTTCTCCTCCAACACCTGTGCCCTGCTGGGCGTTGATTAAATCACCTCTGTCGCAGCCAAATAGACAGCGCCATGGCAACCCCTGGTGGCGGGAGGTTTAACAACAACAAATATACATAAAAAACCAAATGGCTCTCACACACACACATTCAGAAATTGGAGGGCCTCATTTCATTTTTAAGAGAAAAGTTGGCGGAGCACAGTATGCCATGTAAAAATGTAAAAAATTATAAAAAGACTGTGAATAAAGTTCTAGTTCTTTCAATTCTCACTGAAATATACAGACACACAACTGTTAATACAGACTAAACTAGTTGATACTGTTAGAACAGATATTTGACTGTATTTGGTTGTGTTGTGTGTATTTGGCTGTGTTGTGTGTATGTGGTTGTGTTGTGTGTATTTGGTTGTGTTGTGTGTATGTGGTTGTGTTGTGTGTATTTGGTTGTGTTGTGTGTATGTGGTTGTGTTGTGTGTATTGGTTGTGTTGTGTGTATTTGGTTGTGTTGTGTGTATGTGGTTGTGTTGTGTGTATTTGGTTGTGTTGTGTGTATTTGGTTGTGTTGTGTGTATTTGGTTGTGTTGTGTGTATGTGGTTGTGTTGTGTGTATGTGGTTGTGTTGTGTGTATGTGGTTGTGTTGTGTGTATGTGATTGTGTTGTGTGTATGTGGTTGTGTTGTGTGTATTTGGTTGTGTTGTGTGTATGTGGTTGTGTTGTGTGTATTTGGGTGTGTTGTGTATTTGGTTGTGTTGTGTGTATTTGGTTGTGTTGTGTGTATGTGGTTGTGTTGTGTGTATTTGGTTGTGTTGTGTGTATGTGGTTGTGTTGTGTGTATGTGGTTGTGTTGTGTGTATTTGGTTGTGTTGTGTGTATGTGGTTGTGTTGTGTGTATGTGGTTGTGTTGTGTGTATGTGGTTGTGTTGTGTGTATTTGGTTGTGTTGTGTGTATGTGGTTGTGTTGTGTGTATGTGGTTGTGTTGTGTGTATGTGGTTGTGTTGTGTGTATGTGGTTGTGTTGTGTGTATGTGGTTGTGTTGTGTGTATTTGGTTGTGTTGTGTTTATTTGGTTGTGTTGTGTGTATTTGGTTGTGTTGTGTGTATTTGGTTGTGTTGTGTTTATTTGGTTGTGTTGTGTGTATGTGGTTGTGGTTGTGTTGTGTGTATGTGGTTGTGTTGTGTGTATTTGGTTGTGTTGTGTGTATTTGGTTGTGTTGTGTGTATTTGGTTGTGTTGTGTGTATGTGGTTGTGTTGTGTGTATGTGGTTGTGTTGTGTTTATTTGGTTGTGTTGTGTGTATTTGGTTGTGTTGTGTGTATTTGGTTGTGTTGTGTGTATTTGGTTGTGTTGTGTGTATTTGGTTGTGTTGTGTTTATTTGGTTGTGTTGTGTGTATTTGGTTGTGTTGTGTGTATGTGGTTGTGTTGTGTGTATGTGGTTGTGTTGTGTGTATTTGGTTGTGTTGTGTGTATGTGGTTGTGTTGTGTGTATGTGGTTGTGTTGTGTGTATTTGGTTGTGTTGTGTGTATGTGGTTGTGTTGTGTGTATGTGGTTGTGTTGTGTGTATGTGGTTGTGTTGTGTGTATTTGGTTGTGTTGTGTGTATGTGGTTGTGTTGTGTGTATTTGGTTGTGTTGTGTGTATTTGGTTGTGTTGTGTGTATGTGGTTGTGTTGTGTGTATTTGGCTGTGTTGTGTGTATTTGGTTGTGTTGTGTGTACAGTGGGTACGGAAAGTATTCAGACCCCTTTAAATTTTTCACTCTTTGTTTCATTGCAGCCTTTTTCCAAAAATCAAAAAAGTTCATTTTATTTCTCAGTAATGTACACTCAGCAACCCATCTTGACAGAAAAAAACAGAAATTTAGAAATTTTTGCATATTTATTAAAAAACAAAAACTGAAATATCACATGGTCATAAGTATTCAGACCCTTTGTTCAGTATTTAGTAGAAGCACCCTTTTGATCTAATACAGCCATGAGTCGTTTTGGGAAAGATGCAACAAGTTTCTCACATCTGGATTTGGGTATCCTCTGCCATTCCTCCTTGCAGATCCTCTCCAGTTCTGTCAGGTTGGATGGTAAACGTTGGTGGACAGTCATTTTCAGGTGTCTCCAGAGATGCTCAATTGGGTTTAAGTCAGGGCTCTGGCTGGGCCATTCAAGAACAGCCACAGAGTTGTTGTGAAGCCACTCCTTCGTTATTTTAGCGGTGTGCTTAGGGTCATTGTCTTGTTGGAAGGTAAACCTTCGGCCCAGTCTGAGGTCCAGAGCACTCTGGAAAAGGTTTTCGTCCAGGATATCCCTGTACTTGGCCGCATTCATCTTTCCCTCGATTGCAACCAGTCGTCCTGTCCCTGCAGCTGAAAAACACCCCCACAGCATGATGCTGCCACCACCATGCTTCACTGTTGAGACTGTATTGGACAGGTGATGAGCAGTGCCTGGTTTTCTCCACACATACCGCTTAGAATTAAGGCCAAAAAGTTCTATCTTGGTCTCATCAGACCAGAGGATTTTATTTATCACCATCTTGGAGTCCTTCAGGTGTTTTTTAGCAAACTCCATGCGGGCTTTCATGTGTCTTGCACTGAGGAGAGGCTTCCTTCGGGCCACTCTGCGATAAAGCCCCGACTGGTGGATTGCTGCAGTGATGGTTGACTTACTACAACTTTCTCCCATCTCCCGACTGCATCTCTGGAGCTTAGCCACAGTGACCATTGGGTTCTTCTTTGCCTCTCTCACCAAGGCTCTTCTCCCCGATAGCTCAGTTTGGCCGGACGGCCAGCTCTAGGAAGGGTTCTGGTCGTCCCAAACGTCTTCCATTTGAGGATTATGGAGGCCACTGTGCTCTTAGGAACCTTAAGTGCAGCAGAAATTTTTGTAACCTTGACCAGATCTGTGCCTTGCCACAATTCTGTCTCTGAGCTCTTCAGGCAGTTCCTTTGACCTCATGATTGTCATTTGCTCTGACATGCACTGTGAGCTGTAAGGTCTTATATAGACAGGTGTGTGGCTTTCCTAATCAAGTCCAATCAGTATAATCAAACACAGCTGGACTCCAATGAAGGTGTAGAACCATCTCAAGGATGATCAGAAGAAATAGACAGCACCTGAGTTACATATGAGGGTCACGGCAAAGGGTCTGAATACATATGACCATGTGATATTTCAGTTTTTGTTTTTTAATAAATATGCAAAAATTTCTAAATTTCTGTTTTTTTTCTGTCAAGATGGGTTGCTGAGTGTACATTACTGAGAAATAAAATGAACTTTTTTGATTTTTGGAAAAAGGCTGCAATGAAACAAAGAGTGAAAAATTTAAAGGGGTCTGAATACTTTCCGTACCCACTGTATGTGGTTGTGTTGTGTGTATTTGGTTGTGTTGTGTGTATTTGGTTGTGTTGTGTGTATGTGGTGTGTTGTGTGGTTGTGTTGTGTTATTTGGTTGTGTTGTGTGTATTTGGCTGTGTTGTGTGTATTTTGGTTGTGTTGTGTATGTGGTTGTGTTGTGTGTATTTGGTTGTGTTGTGTGTATTTGGTTGTGTTGTGTGTATTTGGTTGTGTTGTGTGTATTTGGTTGTGTTGTGTGTATTTGGTTGTGTTGTGTGTATTTGGTTGTGTTGTGTGTATTTGGTTGTGTTGTGTGTATTTGGCTGTGTTGTGTGTATTTGGTTGTGTTGTGTGTATTTGGTTGTGTTGTGTGTATTTGGTTGTGTTGTGTGTATTTGGTTGTGTTGTGTGTGTATTTGGTTGTGTTGTGTGTATTTGGTTGTGTTGTGTTTGTGTGTTGTGTGTATTTGGTTGTGTTGTGTGTGTATTTGGTTGTTGTGTGTATTTGGCTGTGTTGTGTGTTTTGGTTGTGTTGTGTGTATTTGGTTGTGTTGTGTGTATTTGGTGTGTTGTGTGTATTTGGCTGTGTTGTGTGTATTTGGTTTGTGTTGTGTGTATTTGGTTGTGTTGTGTGTATTTGGTTGTGTTGTGTGTATTTGGTTGTGTTGTGTGTATTTGGTTGTGTTGTGTGTATTTGGTTGTGTTGTGTTTATTTGGTTGTGTTGTGTGTATTTGTTGTGTTGTGTTTATTTGGTTGTGTTGTGTGTATTTGGTTGTGTTGTGTGTATTTGGTTGTGTTGTGTGTATTTGTGTTGTGTTGTGTTGTGTTTATTTGGTTGTGTTGTGTATTTTTGTTTGTGTTGTGTGTATTTGGTTGTGTTGTGTGTATGTGGTTGTGTTGTGTGTATTTGGTTGTGTTGTGTGTATTTGGTTGTGTTGTGTGTATTTGGTTGTGTTGTGTGTATTTGGTTGTGTTGTGTGTATTTGGTTGTGTTGTGTGTATTTGGTTGTGTTGTGTGTATTTGTGTTGTGTTGTGTGTATTTGGTTGTGTTGTGTGTATTTGGTTGTGTTGTGTGTATTTGGCTGTGTTGTGTGTATTTGGTTGTGTTGTGTTTGGGTTGTTGTTGTGTGTATTTGGTGTATTTGGTTGTGTTGTGTGTATTTGGTTGTGTTGTGTGTATTTGGTTGTGTTGTGTGTATGTGGTTGTGTTGTGTGTATGTGGTTGTGTTGTGTGTATGTGGTTGTGTTGTGTGTATTTGGTTGTGTTGTGTGTATTTGGCTGTGTTGTGTGTATTTGGTTGTGTTGTGTGTATTTGGTTGTGTTGTGTGTATTTTGTTTGTGTGTGTGTATTTGGTTGTGTTGTGTGTTATTTGGTTGTGTTGTGTGTATTTGGTTGTGTTGTGTTGTTTGTTTGTTGTGTTTATTTGGTTGTGTTGTGTGTATTTGGTTGTGTTGTGTGTATTTGGTTGTGTTGTGTTTATTTGGTTGTGTTGTGTGTATTTGGTTGTGTTGTGTGTATTTGGCTGTGTTGTGTGTATTTGGTTGTGTTGTGTGTATTTGGCTGTGTTGTGTGTATGTGGTTGTGTTGTGTGTATTTGGTTGTGTTGTGTGTATGTGGTTGTGTTGTGTGTATTTGGTTGTGTTGTGTGTATTTGGTTGTGTTGTGTGTATTTGGTTGTGTTGTGTGTATTTGGTTGTGTTGTGTGTATGTGGTTGTGTTGTGTGTATTTGGTTGTGTTGTGTGTATTTGGTTGTGTTGTGTGTATTTGGTTGTGTTGTGTGTATTTGGTTGTGTTGTGTGTATGTGGTTGTGTTGTGTGTATTTGGTTGTGTTGTGTGTATTTGGTTGTGTTGTGTGTATTTGCAGAGTGTTTGTGTATTTGCAGTGCATTTAAAAAAAATCTATGTTTCAATTTCACTGTCCAATTAAAATCTGAACATTATATAAAGGTTATACTATGTTATGACTTAATATATTAAATCATGACATATATAAGCTGCTGGCTAAAGCTAACCGTAAAGATGTAAGATCATTCTTTGTGTAGGTGGTAATGATACCTGATTACACAAATCAGAGATCCCTAAAATTAATGTTGAGTCACTTTGTGGATATGCAAAGACAATGTCGGACCCCTGGCAAGCCTGATCAGCGAAGACATGTCACCCTAGACGTCATGGGTTCCCTCATGCCCCTGGTAGGACCCCTCCACAACAAAAACATCGGCGATGTAAGAAAACTGAATCTAGTCCTCACAAGCTGGGTATGGTGCACAAAATTACTTATGAAGATGTTCACAAATATTTTAGAAAATATTATAATAGAGTAAAGGTTCCCAGGTACTCCACTATGGGGTAGCTATCTGTATAAATCAGAGGACAAACACTTATTTGCATCCTAAACCCCCAAATTATAAGTTGGCTCAAATTATTTCATATGTTAAATATAATATAATAAATATAGGTTTTTGTCTAGTGCACATGTTGGTCATCCAAAGAAAATGAAATTAACACAGAGCGTTTCTTTAGGGCCATTTAGCAGGATCACCACGAGTCTCCTGTAGCTTTAGACTTTAAGACCAAACCGGTGGATTTAGGACCAGAGCCTTCAAACACAGCTGCAATTCAAAGTTTTAGAATATACACTGGTTATGGTCAAACCAGCTACAAACCTGAATTATTTGGTAAAGATCAATTATCAGTTTACTTTTTGTTATAGCAATAATCAATAAATCCTATGATTTCCATGTAGTTTTGGTGTAATAATATGCTTGAGCCTCGTCTGGCATGGCTCCAGCATGTTGAGCCTGTTCTGATTTTGCTCTAACCTGAAGTCTGTTTGTCCTGAGTTTCCTGAACACATCCCTGCTGATTCTCCTACTCCACAGACCTGCTGTTATCTGTGATTTGCCCCCAGGGTCCTGATGATCCCCTCTGCTCCATACAAGCCGTGACCAGACCTCCTGTGGACTGTCAGCCTAACCAGTATGTTGAGCTCTTGTATCTTGCCTCTAGTTTTTGGAAGTCTTTCTGCCTGTTGTTAACCTGCCTCCTGTTCCTCTGTCTACAGTTAACCACCTGGATAGAAACTCACACCTGCCTGGCCAACAACTTCACAGTTGCATTCTGGGATCTGCACAAACCCTCCAGCCTCTCTATTTCACCCACTGCCAAAAATTGGGACTTACCCGCTTCCATATTCATACTACAAATAAATACTCCCCTTGTTATTCCAACCTACCTTGTCCTGGTCTGCTTCTGGGTTCCAGTACTACAAAGTCTGTCCCCCGACTCAGATCTGTTAAATTAAATGGAAACAAAAGAGGGGTTAATATTAAATATTAGATCTCTGTCCTCTAAAGCAGTACTAGTAAACTATCTGATATCAGATAATCAAACTGATCTATTCTGTCTGTGAAACATGGCTGGGCCATGAAGAACATGTTAGTCTAAATGAAAAAGGGGGGGGGCTGAAGCCATCTTTGATTCAAGCTTGTTAATTCATCCTAAACCTAGACTAAATTAGAACTCGTTTGAAAGCCTTGTTCTTAATCTTCAACACCCATCATGGAAAACATTACATCCAATTATATTTGTTATTTACCGAGCTCCAGGACCAGATTCTGAAATTTTATCTGAATTCTCCGAGTTTTTATCAGGTGTAGACCTTAAATCAGACAAAGTACTGATTGTAGGGGATTTTAATACCCATGTGGACGTTGCCAACGAGCGCCTTAGTGTTGCTTTCAACTCACTACTAGAGTCAGCTGGTTTCAGTCAGAGTGCATAAGGCCACTCACTGTTTGAACCACACCCCCGACCTTGTGCTAACATATGGCATCCAAATTGAAGATTTAATAGTATTAGTTTACTGGAGGACTTTCAGTCAGGATTTAGAAAGCATCCCAGCACAGAGACGGCACTGGAGAAAATGACTAATGACCTTCTAACTGCTGCAGACAAGGGTCTTGTCTCTGGACTTGTTTTACTAGATCTTAGTGCTGCATTCAACATCACTGACCATACCATCCTGTTACAGAGACTGTGACATTTAGTTGGCATTAAAGGAATCACACTAAGCTGGTTTAAATCATATTTATCCGATCAATCTATATTTATTAATGGTAACGATAAATCCTCCAAGTACACTGAAGTTAGCCATGCCATTCCACAAGGCTCAGTGCTTGGACCAATTCTATTCTCCTTATATACAGTGGGGTTCGAAAGTTTGGGCACCCCAGGTAAAAATTTATATTCATGTGCATAAAGAAGCCAATAAAAGATGGAAAAAATCTCCAAAAGGCATCAAATGACAAATTAGACATTTGTATAATATGTTACAAAAAGTTAGATTTTATTTCCATAATTTACACTTTCAAAATAACAGAAAACCAAAAAATGGCGTCTGCAAAAGTTTGGGCCCCCTGCAGAGTTTCTAGCATGCACCCCCCCCCCCTTACGTTTTTTTCTTTGTTTTATATTGCTGTTGTAGTTGTACAATAAAGAAACTGATCATTGAGACACTACGAATGAATGCATGTTGATTCAATGACAGCTCCTACAATTAAGTTGAAAAAAAGTACATCTGAAAGCGAGAAAGGACGCCAGTCAACATGGAAATGAATGGATGAGACTGGAGTCAGTCTCTTTTTGGACTGATTTGGACTGCTGCCAGAATCTGATGTCACCGGTACCGTGAGTACACGAGCGACAGCGCTTTTTTCTGATCCTGGTTACGATCAAACATTCAAAAGTGACAAATACATGAAAGAAGTGTTTGAGAAGCAGATAAATAAATCCATAAGACTGTCTATAAACTACGAACTCACTAAACTATAAGCTGCACACCGCGGATCTACATCTCTGCACGGAAAGAAAATCTTAAAAGTGATGCGCAGAGGGAAACACTGCACACGGAAAATGAATCAAATAAAACACTGATGAAAGAGGGCGCTGATGTTGCCAGTATTAATGAAGGTAAAATACATTTCTAAGACTGCACAATGAATTGATGAGGTGTCATGAATCTGTTCAGAAACTGCTGCCTGAGGATGTGAAAATGAATGGCTGGATGGCTATGAGCCAAAGAAAAGACGGCCACTATGAAATCCAACTTCTCTGTCAGGATAACATCAGCCTGCCAAACAACAGGACGGTGGCGGAACAAAGAGCACTAAGTCTTGCCCGCAGATTCCAGAAAGATGAAGCCTTTTGGAAGGACTATAATGGCTTCATGAGTGATGTCTTGTGGAAAGGGCATGCAGATAGACTGTGGTACATCCCTCACCATGGTCTCTACCACAAAAGGAAAAAGACAGTACAAGTGGTGTTTGATTGTCCCATTGATTTCAAGGAACTTCCTTGAACTCTGAGCTGCTGCATGGTCCTGACCTTACGAACACCTTGTTGGGTGTAGGAACCAGTAGCAGTGATGGGAGACGTCAAAGGAATGTTCCATCAAGTAAGAATACCTATAGATGATGTGGACTTCCTCAGATTCCTGTGATGGCAAGACGGTGATACCAACCAACCGCTAGCAGAGTACCGGATGACGGTGCATCGGAGCAGTCTCATCCCCGAGCTGTGCCAATTTTGCACTGAAGCAAACGACTGATGATAATGAAGGAAAGTGTGGCGCTGAAGTCCTCATCACCATACGTCACAACTTTTATGTAGACGTCTCCTTCTCCACCACCCGAGTCTCCCGCTGATCTATCTTGCGGATAATGGTCTCTAAACTGCCCTTCAACAGACCTATCTCTTCTCAAACACCCTTCCCTATAAAAATCATATACGTAGGGTTTCCCTATACCCTGTAAAGCCAGCACCTTGGGGCCTGGAGGGGCTTTATCTATACACCTTCTCTCTCCCAGGGACACTGGGTACAAGCACGCTTCCATGCACATAGGCTCCTGCTCCCAGTCTGAGTTGTACTCCCCCTCCTCATAGAGTCTAGGGTTGTACCAATCACCCTCAGTCCGGTAGGTAGGTGCATTGCACGGGTACTTGTCTGGGTTATACTTTGTGTTTAACATCGACTTAGTATTTCTCCCCAATTTGCCCCTAGCGGTTTTCTTGGGTATTGGCTGGTCACAAATGGTAACCCTCCTCATCAGGTACCGGCCTAGGGGAACCATGGTCTGGGGTCCCCTGGCTCTGTCCCTAACAGGAGTGAGAATGCTCCTCGGTTGAGAAATAGTCACCTGGGCCCTGGGCCTCGGTGTACTTTCATGTATAGACCTAGCGTAAATTTTTTCCCTACTACACCTTTCGCTTCTCTCCCTTAGTGGGCTGAGTGATGGGAGGTCATCCTCCTCGTCAGATTCTATTACGGGTCTATTGTTATTTCTTTTGTGCTCTCTTTGAGCACCAATAGGAGGTGAGGTGCTATTTGCATCAGGAGAGCCCTCCCTATGACCGCGCTTATGGTCCTAGTGAGGCCTATCACGCCTGTTTGTGGGTTTTTTAGCCTAGTTGGCAGGAGCAAGGATAGTTCCTCGCTCCTTTTTGGTCTAGGGGTGCTTGGTGTACTGCTTTGTGGGTTAAGAGGGCTAAATCTTTGAACTGTTTCTTGGCGGACGCCTTCTTAGGGGTCTTTTACTCCCGTATCTCTATGACTCCAAGGTGGGAAGGGAGTGTACACGGGTGACTGCGTAGACTGGTCTCTAAAGCTGACTGTTGGAGGATTTCTCATAAAATTGGTAATAGGGGAAAGTACAGGGGGCAGATTCCTCTGATCATCCCCGCGCCCCTCTGATTCTTCCTCCACATCTGTGTGGTAATCATCCTCCTATGAATCTCCCTCATCCTCTTCGGACTCTGGGTTTTCATCATCCTCATCTACATCTTCAGGTGCAGTTAATTCATCACTTCCTGATCAGCGGGTAGTAGAATGTAAAATGTCATTCCCCCGAACAACGAGAGTAAGTCTTTAATATATGTGAGGAGGATCCCTTCCTCTTAGGTTTATTGTCATTAATTCTCCAGGCCGAGGCCAATGAACCAGGCGGTGTATTGGCCTAATAAATTCTCCCCTATTTGCAGGTTTATACACTGCGCAATATCCTATGCCTTGTGCCTCACTTAAGCATTCCAATCTCTGGTAGTTCCCATATTTACATGCGGGTAGAGAGAGGACCTGCTGGAGATATACCCTCTCCCAATCCAGTCTACTACCTCTTGCTCATAGTCTGTTAGTGGGGACTTCCTCATATGTGTCTTAAGAAATTCTGAGGTGTGCACGAAGGTACCAACATAGTCAGGGCTATCCCCCTTCGTTATCCCCACCACTGAATACTGCCTGATACCCTCATCTGGGTTAGCAGGTACTCTCTCTTGGTTTTCTAAACCCAAGGATCCTCTCAGGGAGTCTGGCACTTCTCTTGAGGTAGCGGGGCTGCTCTGTTCCAACTGTTCTCCACACTGAGTCCCTAAATTAGTGTTTCTCAGTCCTTCCCCTGAGTAGCCAGAGACGCCTTGTTCTCCGGTACAGTGTGGTATAAATATTATTACTCCTGGTCTTTGCATGTGAACCTTGTGGTCCGGCGATATAAACAGATCAGGGTACAGGTTCTCTGATTGCAACAGAGCCCTTTCTATTTCTCCAATTGCCTGTTTTGAACAACAGACCACCCATTCACAGCTTCAGTGCATCTTTAATATCCTAGCAAGTGCTCCTACACTGTCTCGTGATGAGTACTTGAAAATCCCATCACCAAACAGGGTTATCACCCTGTATGGGTGTTTGACTTTTATTACTCCCTCTTGTAATAGTCTAAAGAGGTATACTTCATCATTCTTATCATAGAAGGCGGACACTAACCTGCTTGTGTCATTCTTTCCGCTATAACAGCAGTGTATCACTTCCCAATAGACTCCGTAGTCTTTATGAGTTTGTTGAACTATTGTTCCATCTGGCAGTAGCGCAGAGGGTTCCCAGTCACATGACTTAGGGAATTTCTTTATTAACGCCGCTGCTACTCCTCCTCCATGGTCCAGTAACCTATTTGCTGGGTTGAACCATGAAATAATTCTTAATTTTCCTGGGTATGGATCACACTTCCTAATATCACCATGAAAGTATCTTATTGTTCCACTACTTAAAGATTATAGTTAGGGCATAGAATTGAATATTGTTAGGGAGTGAGGAGTCGCAGCGTCCGCCTATCCCGGCCCACCTGCTTCTCGTCATAGTTGTCAGATTTATCTGTCATATAATAAAACTAAAGGGAGACTTGGCATACAGCCCGATCCGGTTGGGGAGAGTTCTAGCCTGTCCAGGCTCCTCTCTTTACCCTGTCTCTCTTAGTTGTGCTGTAGTTGTTTTAGACAGCTGGGGGACTTCCTTCGACACACTGAGCTCCTCTCTCCTATCTTTCTATCTTCCTATTTTGTGTGCATCTATGTCCCAGAGATGCTTGTTACTAACCTAGCTCTGGGGAGTCATTCCCCGGAGTCCTTTTGTTCTTTTTCTCCCAGCATGTTTCCTCGGATCAGGGAGGCTCCAAAATCATGGTTACAGCTGTCGCCATGGTCCCGCTACACGTTCCCCTTCCCTGCCACGATCTGCGGTGCCCAGCTACGTCCTGCTGTGCCTTGTAATGCTGCACAGTCCCCTGCTATGCCATGAACTACTACAAAGAACTACTACAAACTACTATTATTTTTATTTATATTTTTTTTTGGGACTGTTATTGCCACTCTTCATTCTATCCCCAACCGGTCGTCAGACACCGCCTATCAAGAGCCTGGGTCTGTCCGAGGTTTCTTCCCAAAGGGGAGTTTTTCCTTGCCACTGTCGCACTGTTGCTTGCTCTGGAGGAAACTACTAGAACTGTTGGGTCCTTGTAAAGTGTCTTGAGATAACTCTTGTTATGAATTGATACTATAAATAAAATTGAATTGAAAATTGAATTACTTAGGTTTATTAAGCTTTCTGACATGCCTAAGGCTGGGTTGGATCTCGAATTATGGTCTATTTGTGTCCCATTTTCCTCATGATCCGTGTCCTCAAATACAGAAGCGGCGAAGGCGTCTGCAGCTGCCATACTCGGGGGGGGGGGATTATTCGGTACTTTGCTCTATTGGATTTCCCTTTCAACAAAATTCCCCTACCGTCTTATTTGAGTCCTACTATATTACTAGTCAATTGTTCACATTGTTTTCGTCTTGGTTTAACTACTTCACCTAACCCTGTCGTAATTGGTAGGGATTACCTCGTGATCTATCTATTTTAGCCGGTATGTAGAAAGCCTTGGTGTGCCTATCGTTCCTAGGGGCTGTAGCTTCTATACCTATGGCGCTTTGCCAAGTTATTCAGTATAGTTGCGCGGCGTGCTACTTCAATCTCAAGTTGTAAAGAAAAACACTAAAACGCACTATGGCAGTGGGTTCAAGCCTCTGAGCAGTATTGACCTGTTTTGCCACTTCTAGTCACTTTAACTTTGCGTTACAGTTCCCAACACTGCCCCATGTTGGGCGCCATGTCGAACAATGTGACGAGGGCTAACTCCTTGTATACCTTCCCCTCAGTAACCCCCGTCCCTACTATGCTCGCTTCTGCCGTAAAATAACACCCGTTACTATCAGCGGGGCGGATGGTTAGGCCTATATTAAAATTAGTTACTTTGATATTTCCCTGATTGTCTATATGCTAGATATTTGATCCACGCACAGTGATTCACTAATTTAACACTTTAGAATGAATTAGTAATTATTATATTTAGTAATAATTAGTTTTATTTCTTTTTACTAGAGACACACACACCCTTGCTAAATTAAAGGGCCCCCGCCCGGATCAGGGAAACCGGAGACGAGGAAAGAGGCCTTTTCTGATTTTTACCCCAGACGTTCCCAACTAACGGGTTCTTGTCCCCCTGTATATTTTAAGCACTGCCCGAGGGGATCTTCACAACTAATGATGTTTCTTTAGTACGCCCGCTAGCCTTCGTTGGTCGCCGGTCCAAGAGAGGCTAAGCGCTCGGTGGCTCTGACCAGCAGAGCGGATGGGGAGATGCACCCCCACTAGGAGATAACAGGAGGTCTGACTGTCAATGTCGATCCCTGCCGGGCTGCAACTCGCCCAGGTGGTTAAAGAGGAGTCTTAACTACCCTCACGGGGGGGAAACCTCTGCCCTCGGACGGCCGAGGAGTAAGAGAGAGAAATTAAATGACTAAAATCAAGGATCAAGTCTTTTGGTCCCCTAGCTCACAACAAGCTCAGGTGGTTTTATTCTTTAGTGAATAATCAAAAACTAGTACAAAATACAGAAATAATCTTTTCCCTTTCTGCCCTAAAAACAAAGAGTATCAAAATCAGAGAATAGAAAAAACCTGATATGTGGGTAGGCCGCGCTGAAGAGAGAGGCCACATCAACTCATATTTATTGTCAAAGCCAAGGCTAACCCCCCCCTTCTGGAAATCAGGGTATTTCCACCATTACGTAATCACACAGGTGGCCACAGCAGAAGACATGTTCAGACAAGTTCCACTGGTACAGTAAGTGTGACCTTGGGTCACACCTAACACCTATTATATAGTTTTAGCTGTTTCTAATATTTAGTTCATACATACATCAAAACAATATATATCATGGGTTACATAGCACACTTTTAAGCAGTATATATATTTTAGCTGTGAGTTACACTTTAAGCAAACACATATTTTAGCTGTGAGTTACATAGCACACTTCAAACAGTAAATATATTTTTATTCAACACAACAAGATATTTGAACTTAACTGTTGATTTTGGTTTCTTTGTGTGCATTATTTACGTATGTAAGTTACATATTGAACAAGCGCTCTGATTTGAATCTGAAACAAGTATTTTTGTTGCCTAAACATGAAAGTGATGTCAAGGGTTTTATAAAAGCCTATTTGTGATGAATTGGTTATTCATACGTTTTTTCATGAGATTCCATTGAGGGAATCTTACTTTGCTTATATGGGTGTAGGTTCATTGTTGAAGTCTGGAGGATACTCTTTGGAATCACTGTTCTCAGAGGGAGACCCTGGGGACAGTTTAATGAGAAATGGGTATTTTCAACCATCATCTAATAAACGCAGGAGCCACAGAGACTTTAAAGTAAGACACATAAACATGGTGCCATCAGAAAAAATAAATGAATGACAAATTAATGTCACAGATTGTTATTTTGACATAATGCAATACACCCGTCTTATGCTGTGTTTTAAAATATGTCTCAACATTAAGAGTGACCCGAGATGAAGTCGTTTCCAAAGTCGATGAAGTTTCTCAGGGCGCTCAGGATTAGAGTGTCAGCGTCATTGTTGGAGTTGTTATCATCATGGTAGTTCGTCACAGGGAAGATGAGGTCAATGGGAATGCCCACCGCTGCACTGAACACCTCCATCTATGTTTAAAACCGTCACATCTCAGAACAAAGGACAGCTTTCTGCTAAAATACTGAAAATGTTTTGACAGTATAAAATTATATTTCTTCTCTGTGTAAACTCAATAAAAGACAATTAATATAATACCCTTTTCTTTAGTATCCTGCTCTTGTAGACATTCCTTAAATCCTTTTTAATCTCCGGACAGATCAAGTCAATTTTGGTCAGAATGGCCACTTGAGGAATATCTGCAAGGATAACAGAAAGCTTTAACATCAACCCATTAGCTTCACTCACATTTCTTCCCTGCACCAAAGTGGCCTACATCAATCCTAAAGTGGAAAATAATAATCATAATTTCTGCTCTCACCCAGGTCAGAGGCCTCCTCTCTGATGTCCTGCAGTATTTCTATAGCTTTCTCACTCATCTGAGATACCGTGTTGGCATCAACGACACACACCAGAACGTGTGCTTTGTCGTTGGCAGTTGGGGCTGGGTTGTAGCGTTGGTCATCCTTTAATATCTTACATTCAGGGTTGAACTGGAAATCAAAGTAAAATCAAGATTAATTTAATGTTAAACAGATAGTAGTTATTTTAATTTATTTTAACCTAAATAATGCAGTTTAAAGGTACCGTGTAGCCGTCTTTCAAATGTCCCTTCATTGCCCGTTTCATATCTTTCACATAGACTTTTCTGCGTCTGTTGGTGCTGCATTCCAGCCCCATGGTGTCATTGAGAACCACAGGGTGAAAGGTGTTCTGTCCATCCTTTTGGATCCTGTAGGTTGTGTACTGTGAACCACATATAGAGAAAAGTGCAGTTATTAATTATGTGTATACCTTACCCCAGAAATCTCATGACCCAGATAAATGACAGTTTTTGACTGTATATTCAGCCTGTAAAGACTTAAAGGGTCCATATTCTGCTCACTAGCATAACTTAAACTTTCTCTTTACCTTTTTGGTATGAGAGCTGCCGGAGATGTTAGCCGCCCCAGCCCTTTTGGACATTTTGCCTTTTATGACACTTGTGACAGAGTTGATGAAACTGGACTTTCCAGCTCCAACTGATCCATAAAGAAGAATCCTGAGCTGCTGGCCCTCAGTCTGAGGTTTGTAGTCCTTCACATACTGCAGGTCACTCTGTTTGTCTCTGCTCAGGAACGGAAACATACATTACAGTATGTAAATTACTCAGTAGGTTACTGCAAGGCTGCATTTACACCGGTAACACTTTATAATAACTATAAATTAATAGTTAATTAAATTTAAGTTAATAGTTCTAGTTCCTCAATCCACGCGGATAGATCAAAATGCGTACAGATAAGAAAGTGGCGTGTAAGTTTTCGTAAATGATGCCACGTTGCTCAACGGTCTCACAGTAAACCATGCTTTCCCTTTTTTATGGAAGAGTTTAAACTCTGGCAGAGCAGGGTTATTTCAGACTGGATCGAACTGGCAGTAGGCAGAGATGGAAAAAGTAGGGGAGAGTCGGGACAGTTGAAACACTTTCTAATTAAACGTATTTTACAAAGCGGTCGTATCCCACTGAAAGCTGATATTTAGTCAGTAGCAACCTACACGTGTCATCTGTCAGATTCAGCTGCATATTCAGCTTTGAACAAAACCGTTCAGGAGTTATTACAGAAAGAGTGGGACCTGCGTATAACGTCTCATCTGTCCCTCCTGGACAGGACGAATGAAACATACAGTTTAAACCATATAAACTTCCAACAACTTTAATATTTTACTGTATATGATGGATGGCACTTCCAAAAGGTGTTATTTTAGATAGATTGTTGCAGGGCTATGCATCTTTGTGAATGTCTGTTAATAACTCATTGCCGTCATCCTGAAGCGTGTATGAAGCAGTTATTGAAATATCATACACTGTGGATGATTCTGCTATTTTTATAGCTAGAACAGTATGTTTTCCCATTTATATCATGTTTCTAGTGTGGAAAATGTTGTTTCACTAGATTTTTACGTGGGTTATACCACTGGACATCCAAATACAATAAAATATCAGGTGAAAAATGATATTGATATTGATATTGATGATAGTCCTTCATGCAGTGCCATCACATAGGTTACACACACACACACACACACACACACACACACACACCGCCGTGAGGAATACTAATCAACCTGTTCGCCGTTAGAAGCGGCGCACAACTTAGGACTTCTCCATCCTGAGACGTCTCCGTTGGATTTATTCTAAACATCCACCTGCTAAATTTCATCGGGTTTTTGTAGTGCAACCTTCTTTGAACGAACTGCGGCTGTTATCATTCTGTCTCTTCTGATGTGCGACAGGAAGCCAGAGAGAGGAGTGGATTTGGAGACAGACAACCCACTCCCGTGTATCCCATCCCTAACATGCAAAGGGTCTGTCCTGTCATCATGGGTGTTATTTTGTGTGTTTAATAGGTCACAATAAACAACCTGACACAATTTGGAGAGGTTTGCTGTTGTTTATCAAAAGTTACATAGGGGATACCCAAATATCAGGTGAAAAAACGGCCTGATATTTGAGTACCTCCTATGTAACTCATATGGTAGACAGGGACAGGGAGGATACGCCTATCACTCGATATTAAACCACGCTATAAACATTTGACACGTCGCCTTAATGTAACAGACAAATACACGTATTTATGTAGTTAACTGAGACCCCTGTTACTATGGTAACCCTGCCGAGTCTTCCACGTCGCTGTTTGTTCCGTTTAATTCAAAGTGCAGCAGTTAAACAATTCGAAGGGCAGCAGAAGCTCCGCTCTGTGTGCATGCGCGCCCCGCGGCCAGGGGATACACGAGTACATTGGCACGACACCGCTGACTGAAACACACGTTCTGTCAGAGCGTCTAAACGAAAAATTATAAAGTCAATACTTATAACGTTAGCATTGTTTTCAAAAACAGTTGCTAAATGCCTGAGCTCACTGACAACTTCACCATAGCTAGCCATCTGTGTTGTGTCTGTGGCCGGTGGCATGTAGATTGACCGAGGGAGTAAAATGCTAACCAACCAATGGGCAGAAGTTAACCCCTTAAGACCCGCCCCTCCTCATTTGCATAATGAGGCAGAAATGCATGTAGAAATGTAAAAGTGACAGGCAGAAATGTAAAAGTGACAGGCAGAAATAAATACCAGGGGTGAAAATAAATAGGGTAGAAAATGCAACGGAAGAATAAAACAGACAAAAAAATTAAACACACACAGAAATAAATACATTTAAAAAATAAGTAAGGAATAAATAAAGTTGAAGATTATAACGGACAATAAATAAATAAGGTAATTATTACAAAGGTGAATAAATAAAGAAGCTAATTAAAAGAGATATATACATTTATGTCTCACTGTATAATTTAATTTCTACCTACATTTATTTCTTCATTGTATTTTTTGGGGCAATTAATTGTGTGCTTATTTATTTATTGAGCATTTATTTATTTCTGTATTTATTTTTAAATATGAAAGACCTGGTCCTCCATAGGCGCTCACGCTCTCAGCTGATTAACCTCCGGACTAGTTTCTTTTTCTTTTCTTTCACTTTCTTCTCCAACTGATTATCCTCTGGACAGCTAGGTTCTTTTTCTTGTCTTTCACTTTCTTTTTCTTTTCTTTCACCTTTTTCTCCTTGTCTTTCTTCACTGTTCTCCGACATGCACTCCCAATCACAGCTGATAGACGAGCTTTAGTACATAACTAAAGTAACGAGACAAGTGTAAATTTAAGGAGTAAAAGTAAAAAGTCCACACAAAAATAAATAGTAAAGTAAAATTATCTGAAAAATCTACTTGAGTACAGTAAGGAAGTATTTGTACTCTGTCAGTAGGTTTGCTAGTGGTCAACAGGGCAGTGGGAATTATTTAATTCAGGAGCATGAATTGCGTAATTAAGAGCACAAATAAGTAATTACACAGAAATGAGAAATTCTAGAGCATTAATAAGTATTAAGCAAAGATGCATTAGTAATTTGAACAAAGTTGTCTTTTAGGTGCATACTTACGCCCAGTTTATGGTCCTCCAAGGTTCACTGAGAACTTAAAAAAGAGTACAATACATGTTAAAACTAAATCTTCCAACAGTTGTTTAACTGTGTATGAATGAGAACTCATTTTCATAAATGATCTTACGAGGAGGACTGGCATGAGAGGGTGGAGGGGCAGGAGAGCTGAAGAATCCTCCCATGGCTGTGGAGAAAAAGAAATAAATGAGCTCAAATTTCAACAAATTGTTAGGTCGACTAAACATCTTGGTAGAAAAGTCATAAAGTACATGTCAAAAAGTACATGTCATAAAGTATATGTCATAAAGTATATGAATATGTCGATGGTAAATTACAATACAGCGTCACATTCATTATTTTACTTTCACTCTTCTTAAAAGTTTTTTCAATTGTTTTGTTGGAAGAATTCATTGTAAATGTGTTGAAGTTGATTGGACGGAGCAGATTTAAAGATAACCCAAATAATTAAAACATTTGACAACATTTTAAAAACTATTAGCACAAATTAAAACAATTTCCACCTTTTTTTTTCAAGCCATTTTGTTATACATGTTTTTGTTAAATCTTCATCGGACCAAGCCTCTCCTTTCTCAAAGTCCTACAAACGCAACAATCCCAACACAATATAATGAACTATAAAACATAAAACTATTATAAAAACAGGGTTTACCTGAAATGAAACCAAACATAGATAACTAGAAATGTAACTCATAACAGGCAACCTTATATTTTCCCAATACTTATCTGTAAACAACGTTAAAGTCAGCAATACAGAAAACACAATTTACCATTTAAACATAAGAGAACACATTTTAAGGAATAAAAACATACATACTGTTGTACTGGAAGAAAGTCAAAGGCACAATGTGAGTTTAGGGATTATCACGAGCAATATATAACACAACTGCCACTTTCACTTTCACCTGCAAGAAAAGCCCGTCTGTCTCAGTGTGAGTGGAGGACGGAGCTGTGGTAGCATCGGCACACCCCCAGCTTTCACAGCTCCGTTTAGCGGAAGTATGTTGTCTTAGAGAAATTAGGTAACGTAATTACCCAGACAAATGAACACACGTTTGTTACGAGACATGTTTGCCACATCAAGGGAGCATAACACTAACATTAGTTAGGTTAGCCACAAATCACATCCAAAAAGTTAGAAAACCTTAAATATAATACACCAACGACTACCATTTCAGCATGAACATTAACCCTATACGATTTCAAACCAGTCTGTGGCTGTCCTGAACACACCTTTCTGTAAGACCAGCACGCCCAGAATGCACCTGAACACACCTTTCTGTAAGACCAGCACGCCCAGAATGCACCTGAACACACCTTTCTGTAAGACCAGCATGCCCAGAATGCACCTGAACACACCTCCCTGTAAGACCAGCACGCCCAGAATGCACCTGAACACACCTCCCTGTAAGACCAGCACACTCAGAATGCACCTGAACACACCTCCTTGGAAGACCAGCACGCCCTGATTGGCTAACATCTACCACCTGTTTTTTAGACATGCAGTGAAGTTGTAAAGGTTTGCCGTGTCTACGGATCAGATGCACGTCAACATCAGGATTGACAAAGAGGAAACGGGCAGCTTCTTCTCTCCCAGGGTTTCCTCGACACAAATCAACAAAATCTTTAAGGTGAGTGAAGTTAAACAAGTGAGAATATCTGAGAATGTGTGTGTGTGTGTGTGCATGCATGTCAAACTGTGTTTGAGCCTGTGTGTGCGCGTGTGTCAGACTGTGTGTGTGTGAGCCTGTGTGTGCGCGTGTGTCTCACCGTCGTCAGCTTCTTTAGACTCTTTCAGTCTGTCCTGTTTAACTGGACAGCAGAACACTTACTGCCTGCTGATTGGCTGATTTAAAATATCTATTTTAGAGTAAAAGAAGGAAGATTTGAGACATTTACGTGTTTGGTTGAGTTTTTTAAGGTCCGTTGAAAGCAGATTGTAATCTGAGTTCAGGTAAAACATGCAGCAGTGCCTCAGCCAGGGGCCTGTTGCACGAAAGTAGAATAAAGATATCCAGGATAAGTGAAAAAGCACCGCTTGACTTAGTGTGATCTGCTCATCGCGGCTTAATCGGTTGCACGTTTGCCGAGCCAGGATGAACAGGTGAAGCTATGTCAAGCCAGGTGTAGATAACCAGGATGAACAGGTGAAGCTATGTCCAGCCAGGTGTAGATAACCAGGATGAACAGGTGGAGCTATGTCAAGCCAGGTGTAGATAACCAGGATGAACAGGTGAAGCTATGTCAAGCCAGGTGTAGATAACCAGGATGAACAGGTGAAGCTATGTCCAGCCAGGTGTAGATAACCAGGATGAACAGGTGGAGCTATGTCAAGCCAGGTGTAGATAACCAGGATGAACAGGTGAAGCTATGTCCAGCCAGGTGTAGATAACCAGGATGAACAGGTGAAGCTATGTCCAGCCAGGTGTAGATAGCCAGGATGAACAGGTGAAGCTATGTCCAGCCAGGTGGAGATAACCAGGATGAACAGGTCAAGCTATGTCCAGCCAGGTGTAGATAGCCAGGATGAACAGGTGGAGCTATGTCCAGCCAGGTGGAGATAACCAGGATGAACAGGTGAAGCTACGTCCAGCCAGGTGTAGATAACCAGGATGGGAAGGTGAAGCTACGTCTAGCCATACACATGCATCATATGTTTCACCTGCTGAGCAGCAGCTTCTAATGGACAGTAACGAGGGACAGGGAGACTGCACTGTATTAAGGAGAGGAGGACCGGGACCATGTATTGGGAGATTTTGGGGAACAACCTCCTTCCCTCAGTTAGAGCATTGAAGATGAGTCGAGGCTGGGTCTTCCAACATGACAATGACCCGAAGCACACAGCCAGGAGAACCAAGGAGGGGCTCTGGAAGAAGCAGATCAAGGTTCTGGGGGGGCCTAGCCAGTCTCAGACCTAAACCCAATAGAGAATCTTTGGAGGAGCTCAACCCGGGTTTCTCAGCGCCAGTCTCCAGACCTAAACCCAATAGAGAATCAGCCCAGAAACCTGACTGATCTAGAGAAGATCTGTGTGGAGGAGTGGGCCAAAATCCCTTCTGCAGTGTGTCAAACCTGGTGAAAAACTACAGGAAACGTTTGACCTCTGGAACTGCAAACAAAGGCTACTGTACCAAATATTAACATTGATTTTCTCAGGTGTTCAAATACTTATTTGCAGCTGTATCATACAAATAAATAGTTAAAAAATCATACATTGTGATTTCTGGATGTTTTTTTTAGATTATGTCTCTCACAGTGGACATGCACCTACGAGGACAATTTCAGACCCCTCCATGATTTCTAAGTGGCAGAACTTGCAAAATAGCAGCGTGTTCAAATACTTATTTTCCTCACTATATATATATATATATACAGTATATTCCCTTTATGCATAATATAATATGCAGAAAGGGAAATCCGGCTGTTATCAAACGGAGAGAAAAAGCCAACAGACTATAGCGGACCGACGGAATGTGTAAGGATGTAAAAATATCTACTTAGCCGACTAGTCACAACACATTTTTACTAAGTTTTACTATGCTAGTTTCATGTGTTGGTTTTATTGCTATATCTGCTTTTATGTGCTAAATGTGCTGGTTTTACTGTAAAGTGTCTTTGAGTAGCCTACCATGTAAAGCACTATATAAATAAAATGTATTATTTAACCTACTTTGCCTTAAAAGTAAGCAGAGGGAATTAATGGACCCTAAGGACTCTAAGCTTCATTTCAAACCCGTATTCACAACATGTTTTACAACCATACGCACAAATTTCTATAAGCTTTGTCTAATTCTAAATATCTTTGTACAATTAATGTTCATAAAGAACAATCAGAATGGGACAAAAACTAGAAAAAAAGAATTTTAATACACACTGTTAGCATCTGTAAAACAATTTATTATTCATGTTTTTTATTCTTCAGATAAGTAACAGCATCAAAATAAAAATATGAAGAAGCATTGTGGTGTTCCCGGTGTGATGAATGATAACTCCACTACATCCGTCCTGTATATAGGCCACGTTATTGGTCCAGGGATGGGAGACTAATGAGAAGGTTATGAAACCAATGTAAGCTATAATAAAAACATTAGGCCTACATATTAAGGAGTAACACAAACTGTCCTTTATTAGAGAAGGATAAGCAACAAGAACATGAATCATGAATGTATTGGTCTCTGACCAGTCTGCTATTAATATCAGCTGGGAATATCGCTGCATTAATATCATCTGGGAATATCACTACATTATTATCATCTGGGAATATCGCTACATTAATATCATCTGGGAATATCACTACATTAATATCATCTGGGAATATCACTACATTAATATCATCTGGGAATATCACTACATTAATATCATCTGGGAATATCACTACATTAATATCATCTGGGAATATCACTACATTAATATCATCTGGGAATATCACTACATTAATATCATCTGGGAATATCGCTACATTAATATCATCTGGGAATATCACTACATTATTATCATCTGGGAATATCGCTACATTATTATCATCTGGGAATATCGCTACATTAATATCATCTGGGAATATCACTACATTAATATCATCTGGGAATATCACTACATTATTATCATCTGGGAATATCGCTACATTAATATCATCTGGGAATATCGCTACATTAATATCATCACTACATTAATATCATCTGGGAATATCACTACATTAATATCATCTGGGAATATCACTCATCATCTGGGAATATCGCTACATTAATATCATAATATCATTAATATCATCTGGGAATATCGCATAATATCATTAATATCATCTGGGAATATCACTACATTAATATCATCTGGGAATATCGCTACATTAATATCAGCTGGGAATATCGCTACATTAATATCATTATCGCTACATTATATCATCTGGGAATATCACTACATTAATATCATCTGGGAATATCATCTACATTAATATCATCTGGGAATATCACTACATTAATATCATCTGGGAATATCGCTACATTAATATCATCTGGGAATATCACTACATTAATATCATCTGGGAATATCGCTACATTAATATCAGCTGGGAATATCGCTACATTAATATCAGCTGGGAATATCGCTGCATTATCCCCCTGTCCGATTAATATCAACTGGGAATATTGCTGAAGCTGCACAGACCACGGACGCTGCGCAGCTCTACTTTTACAGAGAGAGCGGACACTGATGCGATGCGCAGGTCTGCCGGCAGGCAGCGGCCACCGGGCACCGGCCACCGGGCAGCGGCCACCGGGCAGCGGCCACCGGGCAGCGGACACCGGGCACCGGGCAGCGGCCACCGGGCAGCGGCCACCGGGAAACGGACACCGGGCAGCGGCCACCGGGCAGCGGCCACCGGGCAGCGGACACCGGGCAGCGGACACCGGGCAGCCTCGACACACTACACTTTTGTTTTTTAGATAGTTTCTTTTCTATTATTATTTTTGCACTTTTGGGGAGGGCGTGATAATTATAATTTATACTTTTTATTGATCCCGAGTGGGGAAGTTACAATTTACACTCTTTTGTTAGAAATCACTACACACAGGCCACACACACACTTGTGTGTTTGTTAACTTTAGTCCATAGTTAGTCCATAGTTCCAAATTGATCCATTTGTAGATGGAGCTACGACCCGCCTACAGACTCTACCAGCTTCACTTCCTGGAGAAAGACGAGAGACCGAGGGACTGGGCTCTGCTGGAGCCTGCTGCAGGAAACGGCTCCTCACTGAAACCCCCTCCGAGTGTTTGAGAACTTGGTTGTGTGGTGTAGAGTTTCCTGTACGGGACTCAAAGTACTCTCTAAAGTAAAGACGCTGATCCCGGTTAGGACTTGGCTGGTGTCATTGTTTTGAACACTTTAATAAATGAGTGTAACGTCTAATGATGCCAAGTTTACCATTGCAATTCCTTAATTATGTAATTTATGTAAATAATGTATAATAATATTCCTTTATGTAAATACGTACGTACATATCCACACTCCTTATATTTCTTATTTTTTATTTCTACTCTGATATTTCTACTATTTGTACAACTGCAACACAGAGTTTCCCTTTGGGGATCAATAAAGTATTTCTGATTCTGAAATACAGGGCTATCATATTTACTTCTGTTATTTAACATAATCATTGATATTGCTTGTTTTTTTTTCCTGCCATGCTTGTTTGTATGTTTGAATCTTTTCTAATATATTTCTTCTAATCCTCTTTTCTACATAGAACCATTAGAATGATTATGTGTGAAGAACAGGGACAACAACAAAGTACAAGAAAACATGTTTAATCATTTATTATGATTCAGCCACAGCATGCATAGAAACAGACTAACACAAAAAGTACTTCAAACACTTCAAATATCAAAAGTTAAGAATACAATCAACACTTCTCAATTAGTGGTGCAACGCTTATTTAAAGTCAGCGAGAAGCGTCCAGATTTGATATGACAGCCCCTGTGAGGACTGGTGCCGGCTACTGCTTCAGTCCATTTTATGTCCCCAGGTTCTCTTTCATTCTACCACGAGGAGTCGCTAAGCCAGTTTCAAAGCTCACACACACAGGGAAGCAACACCTGCTAACACACTTCAAATGTCCTCTGACGTCTTTATGAATACAATCAAACAATCACAGTAGTTCTTTTTTTCTAAAGAATGCTAATAAACAGAGGTTCCATATTGTCCAGGTCCAGACTCCTTCACAACTCCTCGTACTGCCGAGTATATTTAGTGTACTTGTCTTTCAGTGCGTATTTTCTTAAATAATAGTCGATTTTGAGCAAAACTGATCTAAACCAGCACGACCTAATCCTGCAGCTTCACTTGTAGCTTAAAATAGAGCATCAATAAAATTACAAGATAAAATATAAAGGAAAATTATCATTTTAAAATAACACAGCACATCACTCAATTTCTTAAAAGACACAGTCGGTCTGGAGTTTAGCTACTTGTTGCATGTTTTTATAAAATAAAAAGGTTTCTGATCTACAAAATAAAAACTGTTTGAGCACCACGTGGTTTAACTTCAGATGAAAATATATCTGCCCAGCTTTGCATTTTTATGAGAAAGTAAACCCTTCTTTGTATAGAAATACACTACAAAAGATAGAAAAATAGTTGTAGTATTACAGTTGGCAGCGGAGCGGCTGGTTGGTGCAGAGGGATCACATGATGGAGCAGCCTCTCTTCGCCGTGCGAGGGTCCTCCTGCACACAAACATTCATAGGACCATTCAAAACACACAACCCAACGTCTAGAACAGCGACTACGTTTCCATGCCCATAATATTCCCGTTATTGGTATTCCAAAGAAGACAATGTTCCGTCTAAGCCATTTCCAAGGCTAATGAAAGGGAGTAATCCGATAGATTTCCTGTTTACATGTCTCCGTGAACACCGCGTCTTTTCATTCCTTCACCCAGCTTCTAGAAAGGTTGACTCATATCTATAACCTGGTATTGATATCCTTTGATCATGTTTAAAAGTGAATGTGTTTCTCCGGCTTTTCTTTTAGCCGTGTATCTCTACCGCAGCCCTGCAAACTGTACGCTGCTTGGTTTGTATACAGTAACCATAGCAACGCACAGAGCTGACCGTGAGCTGTAAACAGGCAAGAAGCTGTAAACTGCCACAACTGCAGTAAGAACACAGGTTCAGATGCAGATTCTATATGCGCTGGATACATGTCCAAAGAATGGCTCTTAAAGCAGAATACCACCTCAATATGTCACGTGCGACCGGAATAGACTGTTGTTTGGGGGGCTTCTGCCTCTCTGAACCCAACACTACACCCACACTTTATACCCTTCTCAGCCGCTGCGTGGCTGTTAGTCTCACCTGCAGGTGGAAGTGGGCTTCCTCACTGGCCTCCACTCCGTTATCTTCCTCATCCTGCTCTTCCAGTGCCGTGTTATATGCTGTGGTTCTCTTTGCCACCTCCTGAAAAACACACACACAAAGTTTCATCAAGATTACAATCCAAGGGTACTTTGCCTTTTATCCCTGACACACAACTGGCTGCTCTTCATGGTTTTTACTAGTAAGGAAAATCAGAATGATGCATTTAAAATATCAGATTTGATAGTGGGATGCCAAAATCATGCTTGTGATTACAATTGGAGTGTGAGTGTGTGTGTATGTTCTCACCTCTCCCTGAGGGTTGATCAGCACCACATGCACGTCCAGCCCTGACCCCCAGGACAACTGGTTCTTCCACAGCAGGTCTGTGGGAGGTTTGGAGCCCACCCCAGCATCAGACGCCCAGACCTGCAACACAAGCTTCAGTCTCAGGACCCAGTCCAACTACTCAGCGGCTCTGCTGCTACACAGGAACTCAGGCTAAAGCTCTGTTCACACACATAAGATACTAAGTGCTTCACTGGGAATGACACAAGGTTACCATGACAGCACATAGGGCTGCACGATTATGGCCAAAATGATAATCACGATTATTTTGATCAATATTGTGATCACGATTATTCGATTTTAACCAAAACATATTTTATAGTCACATAGGCTATTTACAACTGCTTTCACATCCATATTGTGCTACATTCTTCTTATGTTGAAGTGGTATGTTGTATAGACATACAGCTGAAACACATGGAAATGAAAATTAGCTATCTGAAATAAATAGCCTAGGATTTTTTTTTATGCATCTCTGTGAAAGCTCCTTCACTTGTTTTCAACAATAACTGATTAAAAGAGCTAGGGAGAGAGGGGGGGTGAGAGTGATGGACGTACTCGCAGAGAGACGGCTGATCATTATGAACGGGTCCAGCACGGGGCGAACGGCGGGTCAGTCTAGTTACACACGCCGTGTGTATGAAATGTCTGTATCGTCACTGCGCTGCATTTTTATGAACTCAATTCAATAACTTCTTCTGTGTCTTTCACCGTGGCGGCTGCGATAGTTTATCAGCGGAACTATGCTTAACAATATACAGCTGTGTTAATACAAAATTTAAACTTTGGACAAATATCAAAAGTGTGGCCTGGCACTGTGTGGCCGGGCTGCACGGAGAGTAAGAGGAGAGAGAGAGTAGAGGAGAGAGAGAGTAGAGGAGAGAGAGTAGAGGAGAGAGTAGAGGAGAGAGTAGAGGAGAGAGAGTAAGAGGAGAGAGAGTAAGAGGAGAGAGAGAGTAGAGGAGAGAGTAGAGGAGAGAGAGTAGAGGAGAGAGAGGAGGAGAGAGGAGGGAGAGAGGAGGGAGAGAGTAGAGGAGAGGGAGAGAGGAGAGGGAGAGAGTAGAGGAGAGGGAGAGAGTAGAGGAGAGGGAGAGAGTAGAGGAGAGGGAGTAGAGGAGAGAGAGTAAGAGGAGAGAGAGTAGAGGAGAGAGCGTAAGAGGAGAGAGAGAGAGGAGAGGGAGAGAGTAGAGGAGAGACCCAACACAGGCATGGCTTTACAGAAGAAATGGGTCATGTAACGCAACATTAAACCATATCCATATAACAACATTGCAGCAGATGCGAGGACATTATGTGCACCGGTGCGTCCTAGAGGAAAAATGTTACTCGCGCTCGAGCCCTGTGAGCTAACAGACGCTAACTAGCACTGGTCACTGCTGTTGTCTGAATAACACAGACGGGACTAAATGTTGCGTTTACTGGTAAACTGGTAAACCTTGAGACTGATGTATAACCGACTGCTATCTGTTGAGTTGTCCTCCCGTTACTCTGTCCTCTGGGACTGTCTCCATCTAGAAACTAAGCTGGGCGGTGCAGGGAACAACTCTGACTGGCACATGATCAGACAGTGGTGTACGGAGCGGTAGATGCTCTTTGAAAAAAACCCGGAGCGTTCAATGAAATGACACTTTAAAAAAAAAAAAAAACGCTTAATCACGCAAATTTTATCGTAGGATGCCAAAATCGTGATCGTG